>CM043711.1:6777672-7320663 GCA_023969325.1 Oryzias curvinotus
CCACTGAGCTGTGTGTCAGCTGGTTATCATCTGTCCTGGGGGGTATGTTAATGTCACGCTGCATGCGCTAACATCACCAGCTGTTACAGCCCCACTGTGAATATGTTCACAGTCAATGTCAGACGCACTAAAACAATGCTATTTTCTTCTTTGGTTACAGGCAGCTGTAGATATATGCTTTTAATCAGTTATCCATGAGTTCTGATTTGATGACTGCAGAACAGACAAGAGATTTGAGGCTTGTAACACAAAAATCTCATTAAAATATTTTAGTGGAACATCAACTCTATGGGTAAAAAAACTGAAAGTGACCTATTCTGGGATAAAACATTCTACGTTGGGGAATTCATCTATCAAATATTTGGGAGTCTGGTCAGACAGCAGGTGTTAATTCTGCTTGAAAACCAAGTAAATGCAGCACTAAATACATGTGACATCTACAGTACCATGTGCTACCATTTTCACACATTTTCTCATCATTCACACGCCTCTCCTCATTTTCTTTTGTTAGAAAGACCCTGTTTAACTTCTACAGCTCTAGTTTGAGGCAGGCAGCAGACTTTTCACGTCTGTCACACTACAAGTCTGTGAGTGCACGCATTTATCTGAGTCTGCAGTGATGCTGAGGAGGGAGATTAGTGTTATAGATGTTTAAATGTGCATCCCTTATGCCTCTCTCTCTGCTGCAGCAGCAACCCACTTACCTTCACCTGCCTGCCACTCATTCATCCTCATCAAATGCAGTTAGATGCGGCTCCGCGCTGCCGTAGATGAGATGTGACAATTGGCAGCGATGGCCGTCTTCGCCTTTCAGATTTTGTAAATCAGCCCTTTGTGGTTCAGCCCTGCTGGTGTCAACACCTTTTCCTCAAAAACTCTACAGATGGGCCGCAGGACAAGCCTCATAGCGCTCCATTAAGTGGCTGCCAAATTAGTTCTGCACCACTTGACAGTTAAGGAAAAAAATTGATTCTCCTGAACGGAACGGTCTGAGCCGGTTCATCCATCCAAACTGCTCCTCCAGCTCCTGTTTCCTCTGTGATCCCAGCTTTTAAACATCAACACTGCTGAGAGGCAGTTTCTTTCTTCCCAATAAATGCCAGAACACACTGACTAAACCATTATATCATTGTATTTATAACAATACATTTACATTTCTGCTTCTTTTTGCCAGCATTTCCATCCACAAGTAAAGTCCACAGTAGAACTTCCACCTGTAATGGTTAACTATTTTCTTTAGCATTCGTCACTTTTTTCCTCAGATGGAGATTTGTAGTTAATCTACAGTGCAGACTGAAACCTCGTTCCCCTGTTCACCACTTTTTCATATTTTAACAAAGGATACAGGTTAAACTGCAAACCAAGAACATGCTTTCAGAGTCAAGGAGATCCCAGACCAACAGAGGAACATAATCTGCAGCCTGTCCTGGGTCTTTCACAGGGATTTAATCCCAGTGGGACATGACTGGAATGTATCCCCAGGTATCCAAGAGTTATCCATCCATGCATCTTGTTCCGCTCATCTAGGAACGGGTCACGGGGTCTGGGGGACCCCGAGGTGTTCTAGCCAAAAGTGGTAATCTCTCCAGCGGTAATCTGTCCTGGGTCTTCCCCGGGGCCTCTTCCCAGTGGGACATGCCTGGAACACCTCCCAAGGGAGGCGTCCAGGAGGCATCTGGACTAGATGCCTGAGCCACCTCAACTGGCTCCTCTGGATGTGGAGGAGAAGCGGTTCAACTCCAAGCTCTCTCTGGGTGACCGAGCTCCTCCCCCCATCTCTAAGGGAGCGCCCGGCCACCCTACGGAGGAAGCTCATTTCAGCCGCTTGTATTCGGGACCTTGTTCTATCGGTCATGACCTAGAGCTCATGACCATAGGTGAGTATTGGAACGAAGATCGACCGGTAAATTGAGAGCTTTGCTTTTTGGTTCAGCTCTCTCTTCACCACAACGGACCGATACAGTGACCGCATAACTGCGGACGCTGCAGCGATCTGCCTGTCAATCTCACGCTCTGGTCTTCCCTCAATAATGTACAAGACCCCAAAACACTTCAACTTCTCCACTTGGGGCAGGAGCACGCCACCCATCCAGAAAGGGCAAGCTACCTCTCTCCAATCAAACTCCAAACAGGAGTTGTCAGGAAGAGATCCTTCAGTCACATTATCTGGTTTCTTTCATTGTGGAGAAGCAGCTACTCCTCCCAGGTAGCTAAGGCTCCTCACCCAACCTCTGAGGGAGGAGCGAGCCCGCCTGTTGAGAATCTCATTTCAGCTGCTTGTCTCCAGGATCTTCCCAAAAGCTCCATAGGTGAGAGGAAGGACATTCATTGATCATCATATCCAGAGCTTTCCCTTTTGTTTGAGACCCTTCTTCACAATAATGAACAGATACGACCCCATAACTGCATCAAATAAGATCATCCATCCATCTACATTATTAATTTATGTATGCATCCATCTACATTATCCACTCATCCATCCATCCATCCATCCATCCATCATCCATCTATCCATCTACATTATCCACCCATCCATCCATCCATCCATCCATCCATCCATCCATCCATCCATCCATCCATCCATCATCCATCTATCCATCTACATTATCCATCCATCCATCCATCCATCCATCCATCAATCTACAGTTTTCATTCATCCATCCATATTCTGAACAGGTGAGTTGTAGATAAAGTGTCTGGATAGATTTGCAGAGTTTACACCTTTTTATGAATCAGTAAATTTGTCCAAGAACAGAGAGTTTATGGTCCAAGTTTCCTCCCCATCATCCTTAAAGTAAGCACTCGGCTGACTTTCACCTAGAAAACAAACTGAGTGTTTTGTGTGTCATCTGAATGCTTTAGGAACATCTGTTTGTACACACGTTTGTTTGTTTTTTAAGATCACTGCTTACCAAAGTGAACCCAGAACCTGGTTGCAAAGGGTTCCCTTGTTTGATCCAGAGTTCTGGCTATTTTGATGAAAGGCAGCAAGCTTGAGTGCACCCTTCAGCTCTCTCTGTATATTGTGTAAATGGACCGTAAACATAGTAGATTAATAAGGAAATGCTTTGGGCATTTGTGTTGTACCTAGATGTACTGTGGGTGGTACGCTACCCCACAGCCTTTGTTCACAAATGATCTCCTTGGACCTGAAGGTGTGCAGGAGCACTTTTTCTCTGGAGCGGCTTTCCTCAGAAGATCATCTCTGGAGTGCAAAGGCTCAACCTTAAACTGCTGAAAGCCCCAGCTGACTTCTTCCTTATTTGCTTGATGGCTTTCAGGTTGATTAATTTCACCGTAAATGTGTCACATCTGGCTGAACTCAGTGCCCCTCCCCCCCATCTGCTCCATCTCATGCAGACAGACTGTCTCATCCCAAATTCCAAGAAAGGGTGCACATGGAACTTGGTTTGTTTTTGTCCCTCTTTTCCTCTGTCTCCGTCCTCACCGTACGGCAGGAACAACCACTTGTCTTCTGACTTTCCGTCTGAAAAGTGAAGTCTTTTGTTTGGCTCCCCAGGCTCACGCAACAGCTGCTGTGTGGAAAAAGATGCACTTCAGAGCCTGGGAGAGTTGTTGAACGAGTCCAGGTTGAAATCTCTTCTCTTGTCACGCCTGCTGTTATTTTCTCTCTATTGTCGCTCTCACATTAAAACACTTCTCTCCTTTTTGCTGCTTTTCTCAAACCACTGCAAAGCATCCAGACCTTTCCTTCCCGCACACATCCACGCTTGAGAAGGCGCTGTGGCTCATCAGCATCATTCCGCGCAGAAGAGGCGGTG
Organism: Oryzias curvinotus; assembly: GCA_023969325.1. Lineage (NCBI taxonomy): Eukaryota > Metazoa > Chordata > Actinopteri > Beloniformes > Adrianichthyidae > Oryzias > Oryzias curvinotus. The sequence goes on from CM043711.1 coordinate 6,781,455, forward strand.
AACTAAACACCATTTGATGATAGCAAATTTAATCATCAACTAAATCTATCTTTGATTTAGTGTTTGTTTCATTTCTAACATGCATTTGTAAAAATATACTTTTCAAACTCTTCAAAAATATTCATGACAACATTATTAAAATCACCTGCAATCAGCTTAGTTGATTATTACTTGATGAACTGATGTGACGTCAGGCAGGACATGTCTTATTTGATCTGTTTGGACCACAGAAGGTGGGTTTTTGGGGTGTAGCCAGACCCAAACAACCTACAGGCCCGGTCTGATTGGGCTGAAATTTGCTGTAATTTCATGGAGAAGCCTGTTATGGCTGTGGAGCAGAGTCCTGTGTGGTTCCAATCAGAGCGTCACTGAAGCGGCAGCACAGTTTGACCTACTTTTTAGGTGCTGTGAAAGCCTTTTGAACTCAAGTGACAGACAGTGTGCACATGTAAAGAAACGCAATCAAGGAATGAATGAGCCCTCTGGATTCTGCAGCTGTCAAGAGTTATCAGGCTTCTTCACAACAAATATTTTTACCATGTGACACTGACTTTTTAGAGTTGTTAACTTTAATGCATTGTTAGGAGTATCAGATGTTCTAAAAACGTAAAACATTTTTATAGACAGAAATATAACCAGTTATTCTGCTTCTTTGTGCTGCTGTTGTCATGACGACGTTGACGAAGCAGACCCAGACGCTGAAACCCGGAAGAAAACTCACAGCAGAATGACTTTTGAAAGGATTTATTTTACCAAGGGGTAAATAAGTTTCTGGGGGGACGTGGACGTATCTCCTCCGGGGATTGAGCTCGGAGTCCTTTGAGCTGATACAGATGAAGAGGGGGGGGCGACACGAGGACGCGTCGAACGGTGGAGCCAGAGGGAGCGAGGCTTGGGCGCTGAGGACAGCGGGACCAGCTTGAGATGAGGCGTGGACGTCGAGGACGACGGGACCAGCTTGAAGCGTGGTATGGATGTCGAGGACGACGGGACCAGCACGGAGCGAGGCGTGGATACCGAGGACGGCAAGACCAGCGTGGAGCAGGAGGAACCAGCGTGACCAAGGCAGGAACCTGAAGGAGAGCACAAGGCGAGGTAAGACTAGAGACTAAATAAACTTAGCTGAGACTAAAAGGCCAGGTATGAGCACCGGGGTGAGTGTAACAGACTGGCGCTGGATACTGGTGTGGAACTCCCATATGAAGACCGGCAGGATGATGAGAAGATGAGGATCAGCTGGTTCCAATCAGCCAGGTGGTGAGAGCTGTAGGAGGGGGAGGTGAACTGACAGGCACCGTGACAGTACCCCCCCCTCAACGACCGCCTCCAGGCGGTCCAGGACGGCGGTCAGGGTGGGCCCGGAAAAAGTCGTCCAAGAGTGAACGGTCCAGGATCAAGGAGCGGGAGACCCAAGAGCGCTCCTCGGGACCGTAACCCTCCCAGTCCACCAGATATTGGTGACCGCGGCCCCGGCGGCGAATGTCCAGAATCCGACTGACCGAAAAGGCAGGCGCGCCGTCGATGAGCCGGGCGGGCGGCGGGGAAGCGGACGGCGGGCACAAGGGGCTCTCCAGAAAGGGCTTGATTTGGGAAACATGGAACGAGGGATGAATCCTTAAAGCAGCCGGGAGCCGTAGTTTAACACAGGTAGGATTAATGATCTTGTCAATGATGTAAGGGCCAATGTAGCGGGGTGCCAGCTTGCGTGAGGTGACCTGGAGGGGTATGTTCTTGGAGGAAAGCCAAACCTTTTGCCCGGGTTGGTAATCCGGGGCCGCTCTCCTGCGACGGTTAGCCAGACGACAGTTGCTCTCCCGGGTGCGCAGAAGAGCGGCCCTAGCTTGGCGCCAGACGCGCTGGATACGTTGCAGGTGATGCTGCACTGAGGGAACTGCCAAATCTAGCTCATGAGAGGGGAACAGCGGAGGAGAATAACCAAGGGATACTTCAAATGGTGACATACCAGTGGCAGAGGAGGGATGGTTGTTGTGGGCGTACTCAATCCATACTAGGAACTTGGACCAGCTGGATGGATTCTGAGCAGCCAGGCAACGAAGGGCAGCTTCCAACTCCTGATTTGTACGCTCCGCTTGCCCGTTAGACTGGGGGTGATAACCAGAGGTGAGACTAACGGTAGCTCCCAGAGCGGAGCAGAAGGTTCTCCAGACCTGGGACACGAACTGGGGTCCCCGGTCTGAAACAATGTCCTTGGGGATCCCGTGGTATCTGAAAACCTGATGAACCAGAATGTCGGCCATTTCGGCGGCAGTGGGGAGTTTAGGCAAAGGAATGAACTGAGCAGCCTTAGAAAAACGGTCAACAATGGTGAGGATGATGGTGTTACCTAGTGATGGAGGCAACCCTGTGATGAAATCTAAGGCAAGATGTGACCAAGGGCGAGCAGCGATGGGCAGAGGGTGGAGTAAACCAGCTGGAGGTGAATTAGAAGATTTGGACCTGGCGCAAATAGTACAAGCGGCGATAAACTCCCTGACATCCTGATCTAGGGTCGGCCAGAAAAACCTGCGTTTAATGAGGTTGAGTGTCCGTTGGACGCCCCCATGACAAGAGACACGAGAAGTATGCCCCCAAACCAGGACATCCGAACGCAGAGAGGAAGGAACGTATAGAGCGTTAGCGGGGGGAGGAGGATGATCGGGTTCTTCATCCTGAGCCTGTAGGACCCGTGTTTCGATATCCCACGTAAGATTACCAATAACGCAGGTGGGTGGAATAATGGAAGCGACCTCCTCAAGGTCGTGATTGCTGTAAATGCGTGACAAAGCGTCGGGTTTGACGTTCCTACTACCGGGTCGATAAGTAATGATGAAAGAAAACCGATCGAAGAAAAGGCACCAACGGGCCTGACGGGAGTTTAAGCGCTTAGCCGAACGGAGGTACGCGAGATTTTTGTGGTCCGTCCAAACTATGAACGGCTGCTCCGCCCCCTCGAGCCAGTGGCGCCATTCCTCAAGAGCAAGTTTTATGGCAAGGAGTTCGCGGTTACCAACGTCGTAGTTACGTTCAGCAGGTGATAGTTTGCGTGAAAAGAAGGCGCAGGGTTTGAGTTTCCCCGAGGAAACCTCACGTTGGGAAAGAACGGCTCCGACACCGGTATCGGAGGCATCAACCTCTACGATAAACTGACGTTGGGGGTCCGGTTGGATGAGGATGGGGGCTGAGATAAACATCCCCTTGAGCTTATCAAAAGCGGCCTGGGCTTCTGGGCTCCAAACAAAAGGTTTATTAACGGACGTAAGTTGAGTGAGAGGGGCAGCGAGAGTACTGTAGTTACGTATGAATCTACGGTAAAAGTTGGCAAATCCGAGAAAGCGTTGCAATTGTTTGCGTGAATCAGGAGGTTCCCAGTTGGCAACAGCGGAAACCTTGGCTGGATCGGGGCGGATGTTGCCAGCCTCAATAATAAACCCAAGAAATGAAACAGTAGGCACGTGAAATTCACACTTTTCAGCCTTTACAAAGAGCTGATTTTCGAGAAGACGCTCGAGGACTTGACGAACATGGTGGGTATGGAGATCGTGATTGGGTGAATAAATGAGAATATCGTCAAGATAGACGAAGACAAACCTATTAAGGAAGTCTCGAAGGACGTCATTAACTAGGTGCTGAAAAACTGCAGGGGCATTGGTGAGCCCAAAGGGCATCACCAGGTATTCAAAATGCCCAAGAGGGGTGTTGAAAGCAGTCTTCCATTCATCCCCCTCCTTCATACGGACTAGGTGGTATGCGTTACGAAGGTCTAATTTAGAGAATACACGTGCTTCCTGCACGGAGTCCAAGGCGGAGCTGATGAGAGGCAAAGAATATTTATTCTTAACAGTGATCTGATTTAATTCTCTGTAATCAATGCATGGCCGTAGAGTCTTATCTTTCTTTTGGACAAAGAAAAAACCGGCACCAACGGGTGACGAGGAGGGTCGGATGTGGCCCGAGGAAAGTGATTCATGGATATACTTTTCCATGGCGAGTTTTTCGGGACCTGACAGGTTGAACAGACGTCCCTTGGGGAGAGTGGCTCCATTTAATAACTCAATGGAGCAATCATAAGGTCGGTGCGGGGGTAGAGCCCCTGCCTTACTTTTACTAAAAACAGTCCTGAGATCATGGTAACATGGGGGTACCTTGGAGAGATCGATATCAGGGGCAGGCTCCTGATTGGGAGAAACTGATGGTACGGCGGAGCGGAGGCAGTTGGCAAGGCAATGGGTGCTCCAGTTAGTTACGTGATGATTGACCCAATCGAACTGAGGGTTGTGACTTCGGAGCCATGGGAAGCCTAAGATAACAGGAAATTGAAGAGTTTGAGTGATATAGAATTGCATGGTTTCATGATGATTACCAGAAGTGATCAGTTGCACGGGTCTGGTACGGTGAGTGATGCGGGTGAGCAGCTGACCACCTAATCCAGCTGCCTTGACAGGATGATCCAGCGGTTCTGTGGGGAGACTGAGTTTGGACACTAAGTGACTGTCAATAAAGCTTTGTTCAGCTCCGGAGTCTATGAGGGCCGGGCATTCATGAACTTGAGATTGGTGACATAGCTTGACAGGTAAATAAAGAAAGTTATTTTCCTGAATAACAGTGGAGGAACCCTCCCGCGGCCTGTCTTCTAGCGGGGGGCCTTTGAAGTTTAAACGTAATGAGCACTGCTGCACATGATGCCCAGATTGTCCACAATAGAAACAGGTACCTTCTTCCTTGCGTCTGCGGCGTTCCTCCAGTGTGAGTTTTGAATGTCCAATCTGCACGGGTTCCTCAGAGGAGCGGTCGACGTGTTTGCGTGAGATGGAAGGAGGTTCTGGCATGGGGGTTTTAGACACAGGGTTATTTACAGTTTTCTTCACAGTTCGTGCTCTTTCTACCTGACGTTCGCGGAGCCGTACGTCAGAACGAAGAGCTGCAGTGACTAGCTCCTCGAACGTTCTGGCTTCCGGCTGAGAACAGAGATGGTCTTTGATCTGATCATTAAGTGATTGATAGAAAACCCCTTTTAGGGCAACGTCCGGCCATCCTGCCTCCACCGCTAGGATGCGAAAATCAATTAAATGTTCACTTATAGATCTGCTGCGTTGTTTTAATCCCAGAAGGCGGTGAGTCGCCTCTTCAGTTTTACGGGATTGATCGAAGACCAGTCGAAACTCCCTGATGAAATGTTCGAATGACACTTGAGAAATAGGATTAGCTGTCAGATAGGCTTGAGCCCACTGAAGCGCCTTACCCCTGAGGGAATTAACTACCAGGGTAATCTTGCAGCGGTCTACGTGGTAATACCGTGGGGCCTGCTGAAAAATTAATTGGCATTGTAAGAGGAATCCACCACACGAATTAATATCACCTTGGAAAGGTTCTGGTTGTAACCGAAAGTTCTCTTGGATCCAAGGAGTGGTGGCCTGATTAGAACTCCCTGAAGGTGGCGAGGTTGAAGGAGCGTTAGTCGACTGTTGGCTAGTTAATTCAACCAGGGCTTGGGAAATATTATCCAAACGGCGAAAAAAATCTTGCTGCGCTGACGCCATCTGGTGGAGGGATTCGGCCTGGCAGCCAAGAGCTAAGCCCTGTTGCGTAACGGTGAGGCGGAGCCCTTCCGGGTCAGCTGGGTCTGGGTATTGGCCAGTCTGTTCTGTCATGACGACGTTGACGTAGCAGACCCAGACGCTGAAACCCGGAAGAAAACTCACAGCAGAATGACTTTTGAAAGGATTTATTTTACCAAGGGGTAAATAAGTTTCTGGGGGGACGTGGACGTATCTCCTCCGGGGATTGAGCTCGGAGTCCTTTGAGCTGATACAGATGAAGAGGGGGGGGGCGACACGAGGACGCGTCGAACGGTGGAGCCAGAGGGAGCGAGGCTTGGGCGCTGAGGACAGCGGGACCAGCTTGAGATGAGGCGTGGACGTCGAGGACGACGGGACCAGCTTGAAGCGTGGTATGGATGTCGAGGACGACGGGACCAGCACGGAGCGAGGCGTGGATACCGAGGACGGCAAGACCAGCGTGGAGCAGGAGGAACCAGCGTGACCAAGGCAGGAACCTGAAGGAGAGCACAAGGCGAGGTAAGACTAGAGACTAAATAAACTTAGCTGAGACTAAAAGGCCAGGTATGAGCACCGGGGTGAGTGTAACAGACTGGCGCTGGATACTGGTGTGGAACTCCCATATGAAGACCGGCAGGATGATGAGAAGATGAGGATCAGCTGGTTCCAATCAGCCAGGTGGTGAGAGCTGTAGGAGGGGGAGGTGAACTGACAGGCACCGTGACAGTACCCCCCCCTCAACGACCGCCTCCAGGCGGTCCAGGACGGCGGTCAGGGTGGGCCCGGAAAAAGTCGTCCAAGAGTGAACGGTCCAGGATCAAGGAGCGGGAGACCCAAGAGCGCTCCTCGGGACCGTAACCCTCCCAGTCCACCAGATATTGGTGACCGCGGCCCCGGCGGCGAATGTCCAGAATCCGACTGACCGAAAAGGCAGGCGCGCCGTCGATGAGCCGGGCGGGCGGCGGGGAAGCGGACGGCGGGCACAAGGGGCTCTCCAGAAAGGGCTTGATTTGGGAAACATGGAACGAGGGATGAATCCTTAAAGCAGCCGGGAGCCGTAGTTTAACACAGGTAGGATTAATGATCTTGTCAATGATGTAAGGGCCAATGTAGCGGGGTGCCAGCTTGCGTGAGGTGACCTGGAGGGGTATGTTCTTGGAGGAAAGCCAAACCTTTTGCCCGGGTTGGTAATCCGGGGCCGCTCTCCTGCGACGGTTAGCCAGACGACAGTTGCTCTCCCGGGTGCGCAGAAGAGCGGCCCTAGCTTGGCGCCAGACGCGCTGGATACGTTGCAGGTGATGCTGCACTGAGGGAACTGCCAAATCTAGCTCATGAGAGGGGAACAGCGGAGGAGAATAACCAAGGGATACTTCAAATGGTGACATACCAGTGGCAGAGGAGGGATGGTTGTTGTGGGCGTACTCAATCCATACTAGGAACTTGGACCAGCTGGATGGATTCTGAGCAGCCAGGCAACGAAGGGCAGCTTCCAACTCCTGATTTGTACGCTCCGCTTGCCCGTTAGACTGGGGGTGATAACCAGAGGTGAGACTAACGGTAGCTCCCAGAGCGGAGCAGAAGGTTCTCCAGACCTGGGACACGAACTGGGGTCCCCGGTCTGAAACAATGTCCTTGGGGATCCCGTGGTATCTGAAAACCTGATGAACCAGAATGTCGGCCATTTTGGCGGCAGTGGGGAGTTTAGGCAAAGGAATGAACTGAGCAGCCTTAGAAAAACGGTCAACAATGGTGAGGATGATGGTGTTACCTAGTGATGGAGGCAACCCTGTGATGAAATCTAAGGCAAGATGTGACCAAGGGCGAGCAGCGATGGGCAGAGGGTGGAGTAAACCAGCTGGAGGTGAATTAGAAGATTTGGACCTGGCGCAAATAGTACAAGCGGCGATAAACTCCCTGACATCCTGATCTAGGGTCGGCCAGAAAAACCTGCGTTTAATGAGGTTGAGTGTCCGTTGGACGCCCCCATGACAAGAGACACGAGAAGTATGCCCCCAAACCAGGACATCCGAACGCAGAGAGGAAGGAACGTATAGAGCGTTAGCGGGGGGAGGAGGATGATCGGGTTCTTCATCCTGAGCCTGTAGGACCCGTGTTTCGATATCCCACGTAAGATTACCAATAACGCAGGTGGGTGGAATAATGGAAGCGACCTCCTCAAGGTCGTGATTGCTGTAAATGCGTGACAAAGCGTCGGGTTTGACGTTCCTACTACCGGGTCGATAAGTAATGATGAAAGAAAACCGATCGAAGAAAAGGCACCAACGGGCCTGACGGGAGTTTAAGCGCTTAGCCGAACGGAGGTACGCGAGATTTTTGTGGTCCGTCCAAACTATGAACGGCTGCTCCGCCCCCTCGAGCCAGTGGCGCCATTCCTCAAGAGCAAGTTTTATGGCAAGGAGTTCGCGGTTACCAACGTCGTAGTTACGTTCAGCAGGTGATAGTTTGCGTGAAAAGAAGGCGCAGGGTTTGAGTTTCCCCGAGGAAACCTCACGTTGGGAAAGAACGGCTCCGACACCGGTATCGGAGGCATCAACCTCTACGATAAACTGACGTTGGGGGTCCGGTTGGATGAGGATGGGGGCTGAGATAAACATCCCCTTGAGCTTATCAAAAGCGGCCTGGGCTTCTGGGCTCCAAACAAAAGGTTTATTAACGGACGTAAGTTGAGTGAGAGGGGCAGCGAGAGTACTGTAGTTACGTATGAATCTACGGTAAAAGTTGGCAAATCCGAGAAAGCGTTGCAATTGTTTGCGTGAATCAGGAGGTTCCCAGTTGGCAACAGCGGAAACCTTGGCTGGATCGGGGCGGATGTTGCCAGCCTCAATAATAAACCCAAGAAATGAAACAGTAGGCACGTGAAATTCACACTTTTCAGCCTTTACAAAGAGCTGATTTTCGAGAAGACGCTCGAGGACTTGACGAACATGGTGGGTATGGAGATCGTGATTGGGTGAATAAATGAGAATATCGTCAAGATAGACGAAGACAAACCTATTAAGGAAGTCTCGAAGGACGTCATTAACTAGGTGCTGAAAAACTGCAGGGGCATTGGTGAGCCCAAAGGACATCACCAGGTATTCAAAATGCCCAAGAGGGGTGTTGAAAGCAGTCTTCCATTCATCCCCCTCCTTCATACGGACTAGGTGGTATGCGTTACGAAGGTCTAATTTAGAGAATACACGTGCTTCCTGCACGGAGTCCAAGGCGGAGCTGATGAGAGGCAAAGAATATTTATTCTTAACAGTGATCTGATTTAATTCTCTGTAATCAATGCATGGCCGTAGAGTCTTATCTTTCTTTGGACAAAGAAAAAACCGGCACCAACGGGTGACGAGGAGGGTCGGATGTGGCCCGAGGAAAGTGATTCATGGATATACTTTTCCATGGCGAGTTTTTCGGGACCTGACAGGTTGAACAGACGTCCCTTGGGGAGAGTGGCTCCATTTAATAACTCAATGGAGCAATCATAAGGTCGGTGCGGGGGTAGAGCCCCTGCCTTACTTTTACTAAAAACAGTCCTGAGATCATGGTAACATGGGGGTACCTTGGAGAGATCGATATCAGGGGCAGGCTCCTGATTGGGAGAAACTGATGGTACGGCGGAGCGGAGGCAGTTGGCAAGGCAATGGGTGCTCCAGTTAGTTACGTGATGATTGACCCAATCGAACTGAGGGTTGTGACTTCGGAGCCATGGGAAGCCTAAGATAACAGGAAATTGAAGAGTTTGAGTGATATAGAATTGCATGGTTTCATGATGATTACCAGAAGTGATCAGTTGCACGGGTCTGGTACGGTGAGTGATGCGGGTGAGCAGCTGACCACCTAATCCAGCTGCCTTGACAGGATGATCCAGCGGTTCTGTGGGGAGACTGAGTTTGGACACTAAGTGACTGTCAATAAAGCTTTGTTCAGCTCCGGAGTCTATGAGGGCCGGGCATTCATGAACTTGAGATTGGTGACATAGCTTGACAGGTAAATAAAGAAAGTTATTTTCCTGAATAACAGTGGAGGAACCCTCCCGCGGCCTGTCTTCTAGCGGGGGGCCTTTGAAGTTTAAACGTAATGAGCACTGCTGCACATGATGCCCAGATTGTCCACAATAGAAACAGGTACCTTCTTCCTTGCGTCTGCGGCGTTCCTCCAGTGTGAGTTTTGAATGTCCAATCTGCACGGGTTCCTCAGAGGAGCGGTCGACGTGTTTGCGTGAGATGGAAGGAGGTTCTGGCATGGGGGTTTTAGACACAGGGTTATTTACAGTTTTCTTCACAGTTCGTGCTCTTTCTACCTGACGTTCGCAGAGCCGTACGTCAGAACGAAGAGCTGCAGTGACTAGCTCCTCGAACGTTCTGGCTTCCGGCTGAGAACAGAGATGGTCTTTGATCTGATCATTAAGTGATTGATAGAAAACCCCTTTTAGGGCAACGTCCGGCCATCCTGCCTCCACCGCTAGGATGCGAAAATCAATTAAATGTTCACTTATAGATCTGCTGCGTTGTTTTAATCCCAGAAGGCGGTGAGTCGCCTCTTCAGTTTTACGGGATTGATCGAAGACCAGTCGAAACTCCCTGATGAAATGTTCGAATGACACTTGAGAAATAGGATTAGCTGTCAGATAGGCTTGAGCCCACTGAAGCGCCTTACCCCTGAGGGAATTAACTACCAGGGTAATCTTGCAGCGGTCTACGTGGTAATACCGTGGGGCCTGCTGAAAAATTAATTGGCATTGTAAGAGGAATCCACCACACGAATTAATATCACCTTGGAAAGGTTCTGGTTGTAACCGAAAGTTCTCTTGGATCCAAGGAGTGGTGGCCTGATTAGAACTCCCTGAAGGTGGCGAGGTTGAAGGAGCGTTAGTCGACTGTTGGCTAGTTAATTCAACCAGGGCTTGGGAAATATTATCCAAACGGCGAAAAAAATCTTGCTGCGCTGACGCCATCTGGTGGAGGGATTCGGCCTGGCAGCCAAGAGCTAAGCCCTGTTGCGTAACGGTGAGGCGGAGCCCTTCCGGGTCAGCTGGGTCTGGGTAATGGCCAGTCTGTTCTGTCATGACGACGTTGACGAAGCAGACCCAGACGCTGAAACCCGGAAGAAAACTCACAGCAGAATGACTTTTGAAAGGATTTATTTTACCAAGGGGTAAATAAGTTTCTGGGGGGACGTGGACGTATCTCCTCCGGGGATTGAGCTCGGAGTCCTTTGAGCTGATACAGATGAAGAGGGGGGGGCGACACGAGGACGCGTCGAACGGTGGAGCCAGAGGGAGCGAGGCTTGGGCGCTGAGGACAGCGGGACCAGCTTGAGATGAGGCGTGGACGTCGAGGACGACGGGACCAGCTTGAAGCGTGGTATGGATGTCGAGGACGACGGGACCAGCACGGAGCGAGGCGTGGATACCGAGGACGGCAAGACCAGCGTGGAGCAGGAGGAACCAGCGTGACCAAGGCAGGAACCTGAAGGAGAGCACAAGGCGAGGTAAGACTAGAGACTAAATAAACTTAGCTGAGACTAAAAGGCCAGGTATGAGCACCGGGGTGAGTGTAACAGACTGGCGCTGGATACTGGTGTGGAACTCCCATATGAAGACCGGCAGGATGATGAGAAGATGAGGATCAGCTGGTTCCAATCAGCCAGGTGGTGAGAGCTGTAGGAGGGGGAGGTGAACTGACAGGCACCGTGACAGCTGTGGATCTTCAGCCTTTAGAGGAGCCAGGAGCAACAGGAGAAGGCTGCACTGAATCCTCCATCCAACCAGCTCAACTTGCAGCTCTTCTCCTTTTTTTCCATCCATGGACCAACCAGGCCCAACCCAGCTCGGATCAAAAGAGGTTATGCGTATCCAAGGGGAGAGTGAGATATCCCGTTAAAAAAGTCTGATCCATCACAGATTTCACAAACTGGTTTGGAAAATCCCTCGATTTAGTTTCTGTGGGTCCAAAACTGTATTTAAGATCTGCAGCTTATTTTCTCTAAAGTTTCCTAGCAGGCTAATTTACTGCAAAACATCTCAAGTTTCTCAGTTAAAGTCAAACACTGCGTGTTACCATAGCAACTATTGGAATGACACACACCTGGAGAAGGGAGTTTTTAAGTTCCCAGCAATTGGAAGGCATTGCCTTCTATTAACCTGACTGTAATGGAAAAACGAGAGGTGAGAAATTCAATTCCAAGACCTGCAGCGGGAGCTAAGAGTAGCTGACATGTCTGCACATCACCCAAGAGCTCATCACACAACTGTTTCGAGCAAAGCAGAAATCACCAAGCATTCAGCAGAACGCTGCGCTGCAGCAGAGGATGCAGACTGTGCAGATGAGCAGAAGCTGAAGTCTGAATCTACACCTGGTTTGAGGCGTCTGACAAAAAAGAGAAGATGAGACCAGGCCATCCATGGATGCTCGTTTTCTTTCACATGAGAGAAACGCTCGCTCCCAAAATGAAGGACAAGCCAGGTGTTTTCCAGGTGTGTAACGACTAATCAACTTAATCAACTTAATTCAGTGCTTCTCAATTTATTTTTTGCAAGCCCCCCCAGGAAAAAGAAAATGTTTCACGCCCCCCCCCAAACCCCCACACACACACTCTTGCCGCGGTGACAATATTTTAGGTTAGTATCTATAAAAATTGTGTAAGTATACCTAAAATTGTATGTTTTAATATTAACAAAAGAAAAAAAGCAATATAAATCCACTTTCAACAGATATTAACTTTATTTTGCCTCACAGAAACCCTCTTATAGTCTAAAACAGAAAATAAGCTTAAAGTGCCTAAAACAAAAAAATCTGTCATTCCTTATTTAAACTAGAAACATTTTGACCAACTGAACCATTTGATGCTGAGAAAAATAATTCAACCAATAAATAATATTAAATGTAAATTGATCTGAAACATTAACACAGCAGCACCAATAAATTTAATGTATTTAGTCTGAAGAAATAGGTAAAAACTTTGTGCAGATTTTTGTTTCAAGTGATGGATTGTTTATGTCTGATCTCATAAAGTGCAGCTGTTTTCCTGCATTACTGCTGTCTTTATGTTAAATGCTGACACCAACTAAACCACAGAAAAGACAAAGAAAACATTTATGGAAAATAAAGACACGTCATCAAAATGTCTACAATAGTTCATAAAGAATGACATCATTAGCATGAGCTGAAAGGCACACGATGATCCAGGTGTTGCGCAATAGAGGCGCCATGCTCCAATCAGTCTGAGGCAAGTTAATTGAAACAACTTCAATCAACCTATACCATTATAAAATAGTTTCCAAATCAAATAAATAAATTTCATCAATCATGGGAAAAAAAAAAACATTTAGATTGACACATGGTGAGTTTATTTGACCATAATGTAAAAACAGACAAGTCCACCACAGCGGACAACATACATGTGATAACATCATCAAGAACTGATCATCCATCATTCCAGTCCAATGTGTGGACAGACTTTACGGTGCTCACAATTGTGTCCATTATTCATTCACTCCTCATTCATACTTGGTGATGGTAACTACTGTTGTAGCCACAGCTGCCCTCGGGCAGACTGACAGAGGCGTGGGTACCAGTGCGCCTGCAGCCCCTCTGACCGTCACCGGGACATTCATGCACATTCACACACCAGTGGAGCCACACTGGAGGCAACGAGGGTGAAGTGTCTTGCCCAAGGACACAACAACAGTTGACAGGAGGGAGTGGGGATCAAAACCACCAATCCTTCAATCATTAGCTGACCTGCTTAGCCGCCTGAGCCACTGCTGAAAGAAGAGGGATACTACTACAAACTACTGCTTCTCATTGTGAGGAAAAACTTTGGGATTTCTACAGCTGCAATTTCTGACCAAAAGAAGTCCACTCTTTAAATCCACATATGGGTCAAGAGGGTTTAGCTGTGTTCTTCAGTCTCCCCTCAGCTGGAAAAAGTCTCCAAAATTAGATTCCTTTGCTTTTGCAAAGAGGGTCAGCTGAGTTTGACCTGCCCACCGCTTTCTGTACCTGCACTCAAAGGGCCTCTGCTGCCTCCAACACTTTCTAAATTCAGTGGCAGAAGTGGTGTTTTTGGTGAAGCTAAAGCAGCATTTGTGTATCCTCTGCCCTACAGAGCTTAGTGAAAACAGTTCTGATCCTTTTCAAAGTGTTGCTGTTTCTGGCCCAAGTGCTGCTGAATCTTCTCAGATTCTGTCCAGTAAAATACGCAGGCTTGTCGATATGAGGAAATAAAAGCTCTGATCTGGTTGTTGTTTATAGCAAACAGCTCTTCCTGTTAATTTCTCACAGCTGTTGAAAGGATCAGAGTAAAGGCAAATGCCATGAGGGTAATGCAGGCTGGAGCTGGATGGAATATCAGATTTAAAGTGTTGCTTCTTTCACTTCATGAAAAAATATCATAGGAAAAAAAATTATTTTCCCATCTATAGAAAATGAATGAATGAATGTTTTTATCTATTTCTTCAGACTAAAAACATTAAATATATTGGTGCTGCTGTGTTAATGTTTTAGATCAATGTACATTCAATATCATTTACTTATTTAATTATTTCTCTCAGCATCAGTTGGTCAAAATGTTTCTAGTTTAAATAAGGACTGACAGATTTTTTTTATAATTTCAGGCACTTTAAGCTTCTTTTCTGTTTTAGACTAGAACAGGGTTTCTGTGGCTAAATAAAGTTAATATTTGTTGAAAGTGGATTCATTTCGCCTTTTCTTTTGTTGATGCTAAAAGATAAAATTTCAATTATACTTACACAATTTTGTATAGATACTTACCTAATATGTTGTCACCGCACGAGTGTGTGTGGGGGTTAGGGGGGGCGCAAAAAATTTTCTTTTTCCTAGGGGGGGCCTGACAAAAAATAATTGAGAAGCACTGGACTACACCAAGGATCAGCAAGAAGTGCATTGCTGGCCTTTGCAGTATGAGAAGTTTTAGGGCTTTTTTCCCACTCAAGGCGTTCGTGCCCACAGCATCCACCAACTGACATCAGAGAGCTTTCTGTTCCCCCCAGTGCTCCCATGCTTCTCCAATATTCTCTGACTTCATATTAACTTTGACAGCCCAATTTACCTGGAAGAAGAGAGTTCATCAGAGAGAAGAGGCTGCAGCAGGCTGCAGACTTAATCATTGCTTCAAAATGCTCACATCTTTTGACACTTTATGAACATAACACCATGGAAATTGCAAGCACAGATTGAGCACTGACTGTCATCTCCATAATCATCTCACTAATGACACAAAATGTGTTTCAAAGGTGGCACTTTGAAACACAACAGCTCTGACTCTAGACTAAACATGAGCCAATTTTAAGTGGCAATTGACACAGGTTATCTACTCAAGTGAGTCAAAATTTGTCATTTTTACCTCCTAAGACAAGCAGTAAAGCATTTTGATGAAGGGAATGCATGTTGTTATAAATCTTACACTCTTAAACATTTCATATTTAAACTATTGTGCAAAGTAAGTGCTTCGCTACCAAAAACAAGATTGGCTTTTGATCAATGAATCCAACTCCTCCAGAAAGCTTTCAGGAAGAGTTCAGGAAGCAAACACAATGTCAGCAATGCACAGAATTGCAACTTTCTAACAATCTCACACACACACACACACACACACACACAGCAGGTTTCATGCAAATGATTTAGAGAGCAAACGTGAAAGGAAACATTGTTTAGGATCTGAGGACATCTAGTGGTCAAGTTGTCAACTGTGACATTAAAGCTGCCTTACATGCTTCAGGCATTAAAAGGAATCTTAGGCTGAAGATTGAGATAACGCCTGATGACCGAAACTGAATAACTTTTGTTTTATAAACATTGTGTCAAGAAAACTTTATGCCTTTTCAGGCTCCATAAAAAAATCCATTCAGAGGAAATGGTGTGGTGCACATAAACATTATTGCACTTCCACACTTCCTGAGGTCACCAGCAGCTTCCTTTGCAGGTTGTTCCTCCTGAGTTTTCTTAGGAAGTGGAGACGCTGGGCCTTCTCCACTGCCGCTGTGGTGTTTTCAGTCCAGGAGAGGGCCTCAGTGATCTGCACGGCCAGGTAGCTAAAAGAGTGAACCCTATCCACACTGTCTCTATTGATGTACAGTGGGAGTCTGAAACTACGTGATCAGAACCAACTTCTGATCATGTGATCAGATCAGGACATCTCTTGTCACTGCATTAACCTCTGTGTTCATTTGTGTGCAGGTCCAATGACATTACTTTAGAAGGGCTTTCTCAAAAAACGCTTTGGTCGTTTCTGAGATTGGAGCCATTTCGGTTTCACAGGGATGCAGTGACCTCAACTCTTTGGCCTTTTAGCAAAACCACCTCAACTTGTTGAGAACCACCAATGATTGTTTTCATGTTAACTTTCAGTTTTCTTAGTTACAAATTCAACCCTCCTTTATCCAGGCTTGGGAGCGGCAGAGTGCTTGTAAAAAGACACTCTGGCGGAGTTACTCCTTTTACTCCTATGTGTGGGATGCCGGAGCACCTGGAGGAAAACCCACTGATGAATGGAAGAGCTTGCAAATTTCAAACTGTGGTTGCAGTTTTTTATTTTTCACATCTTTTTTTTTTTGGTCTTTTAGCTGACCTGTCACTACACTGAAAAAAAAAATTTGGAGTGTCATTTACTTAAAAAAGTTAGGAAAGTTTTACCACTCAGAAAATGCTTGTAAATTGTACTTAGGCAATTTTTAAGAACTTGCTAGAACCACTTATTCATGAAAAATACACAAGTAAATTTCACTTTTTACTGTTGCGTCCAATTACAAAACCTAATTAAATGTTGCTGATGTTTGTGGATCTTACTCATTTTTACTTTGTTATATTCTAATAAGTGATATAGTTAATTGAATTCAGTACATATTTACTGTTCTATTAAATATAATTCTATATTTTCCCAAAACACATACCTGCAGCTTAAGGAATATTTGAAAGACATTTTTATTTAGCACTAGAAGTTGCATAGACATAACATCTACATAACATTGCACACACGGCCATAGAATGTCTTGTTAGCAAAATTCAAAACAATGCAAATATACATACAAGAAGGAAGTACAGAGATCAATAACCTCAAGAGTAAAGCAGTGTAGAATTTAAGAATTCAAACGCATATTTCAATTTCTCTGGGTAACTTAAGTTGACAGCATATGTGTAGATGACACTCATGAGTAGAAGGATTTTGTCACACTTCTGCAGTCCTCCAGAACTTCTGGCCCCTCAATGATGACCGACCCATACACAGGTTTTTGTTGTCCTGTGTTACATTGGGATGGCCCACGGTAATCTTGAAGCGATTACTTCAGTCCTCTTTCACTGCTTCTCGGCGGACATCCTGAGAAAATAAGCTGTAACTTGAAATAAGAATAGATTCCAAGAAAAACAGCTAAGAGAAAAAAAAAAGTCAATAAAAAGGTCTACTCAATTTAAACAACATTCATGATGTTCATGATTCTGGGATTTTCAAAAAATAAAATAAAATAAAATAAAAACCTTTTGTCATCTCTTCAAACAATCATACAGTTAATCCATTCAGTTAACACAACCTCATTTGTTTTTCTATCTTTATGTTTACTCATGTTTTACTCTGATAATTTCTTATTGATGTTTTATTCTATTTTTCTTATTTTTTAACCTTGTAGAGCGACCTTGGGTGGCCTGAAAGGCGCTTGAAATAAAATGTATTATTATGGCACTCTAGGCGAGGCAGACCCAGGCGCTGGAACCCGGAAGGAAAACACAGGCGAGTAAGATGGTAAGTAATTGTTTTAGTATTATTCGGAGTTGCGTGAGATCTTGGTGTGGCTGAAGGCTGGAGAGCAACAGGTGATGACGCTGGAGGGAGCTATGGCTCGTGGCGTGGCTTGAAGGTTCTTGGAATTCCGCGAGGTTCCTCGCCTCCAGTAAACAGGAGACTCAGGTTTCCACTCGCGGTATGTAAGTCCTAAAGGCAAGGTATAAAACCATTAGACGAGGCCTAGACCACATGGACTGGCAACTACATGAGACCAGACTATGCACCATCTGGGACAACAAACTGGCGATGAATCCTGGTTCTGGATCTCCTTATGAAGGTCTGGTGGGTGATGAGGTGAGTGGACACAGCTGAGATGAATCAGGAGCCAAGCAGAGAGGGGAGGGGGAGGAGAGCTGACAGAGGCACCATGACACCTTTAGTACCAAATTTAGCTCCAGAACCAAATTTGACAGATTTTCATTGATCGTATCGTAATTTCCTGGGCATCAATAGCAAGCTACTGTGGAATAATGTTGCAATTAGAATTTGTAGCTTTTTAAAGGAAATAAATAAGTGAAGTTGCTGTTTTATGGAACAAAGGAGAGAAATAAGGGATTAATTGTCCTAGACTCTAGGACCTAGAGGGTGGTAGCTCCAACAGTTCTCTGATGAGAGGCTGGTTAACCGGGTTTGTTTCCTGGGGAGGTTAGGACCCCCCAAGTACATAACTGGCTAGTCTCTAGAAACTGTAAACAGGTTAAGAGACCAAAAATCACAAGATACCAGAACGGTTGAGTGTTAGAGAAATTGGCTAGTCTCAAGATATCCTAAATAGGTTAAGAGACCAAAAAGCACAAGAAACTGGAAAAAACAAAAAAAGTTGAACGGCAGAAGAAAAGTTTAGGTTAACCATGCTGTATCAAACAGACGCATAAGATAGTACAGTGTTGTATGTTTTGCTATGTGGTTGGGTGTTAATGAAGTGCATGGCTGCTTATCTGTGACTAGAAGCCATGTCTGTGCTGTGGAGCAGCTGCCCAGTTTTTGAAACTTATCTGGAAATAAAACTTCACAAAATGCTCCACATCTTTCATCTTCAAGCAAGACTCCAATAAACAGACAACTTTGACTTATTTGGAGTATTGCTTCAATTAAATCTGTTGATGAGAATATAGAGATTACAGATTTGTCCAAAAAGTCACTTGAAATAAAAGAATAAGACAAAAATCATTAGATGTAGTGTGTGCAGATGAGAATAACAAGTAGAATATCATGAAAACAGAAAGCGACCATTGGCATTTAATTTTCTAAGTATGCAGGGCCAGTGCTGAACTTCTTTCTTGGCCTCACAGACCCCAAGGAAGGGTTAAGATTAGTGTTTTTTGGGGTTAATGCACCAAATGGTTCCCGAGTGTCTGCAGCTCACCGCTCCTCCAGGGGGGTGGGTCAACTGCCAGGTGTGTGACAAATAAAGGGACTTTAACTTTAAATACCACCAACTACATCATTTAGCCTTGGACACACTTCAAATATGTATGGGCAAAGAGCCTCTTTGCTGCACGTATTAAGTGTGGTCAATGTTAATTTCCATTAGTTGCTGTGCTGGTCACACATAAATATGTGTGAATAACATCAGCATCAGCCTAAAAACAACTACTCTTAATTGGTTTTGCTATATTAGGATTCATTCTAAAGTTTCCTCTTAACCGACTATTTGCTAAATCAATCAACTTTACCCCAATTTCAAACACAGTTCCTAAATAATTTGTCTCGAGGCAGCACAACAGTGAAATAAAGTGGTTCAGTTGACATTTTGGAGAGTAATGGAGGAAATTACTACCTCTTCTTTGTTTGTTGATTTTAATATGTTACATTAAAGTCCCACTCTGATTATCTTCTTCTTCCTATCATCTATTGTATAAGTGTTCCCAGTGATCTTAATTATGATTAGGACATTTTTGGACATTACGCTGTTTCCACAGTCTGAAATTCACCTCTGACTTGTGGGCAGGAATGTTGGCACAGAGTAGGCATTTCCTCATTTCCCATCATGCCGTTGTTTAAATTCTTTTACACTAACTTACAGACACTTGCAACTGCAACCTATCATTACCGGTGCAATAAACATCAAGAGGACCTGGCTACAGTTGGTGACACTGTTAACCTTCCGCTTTGGTGTTTTCTTGTGCACCAGACGGGTTCATGACTTAAGGTGAAAAATGGACTTCTGGGTATGTGAATGAAAAGGGAGAATGAAGTAGTGGTCTTCAACACCCAAACGTTTTACAGAGCTCTTTATTTTACAGATGAAACTCCGCCTTTCAGACACCAAACCCCATAAGGCCGGCTACACTAACAACCATTTTATTTTGAGTCACCAAAAGGTTCAGAATTTCTTTGTTTTTGAAACACATCTGGAAATAAAGCTTCACAAAATGCTCCACATTTTTCATCTTCAAGCAAGACTCAGATAAACAGACAACTCTGGTATTTTTAATCTATACATCCCAACATCAGACACACTGCTTTATTTGGCAATCATAGCTGCTGAATATTTTATAGGATTTTATAAGTATTCTTGTCCTTCTCTGTTAGGAATGCAGATTGCAGATACATGTTCGGAGCATAGTTACCACAAATGTGACGAGAGTTTTCAGACACTCAGACTTTTGGGAAGAAGCCTCCCAAAACGTTCTGAAGCTTTCAGAACCATGGAGAGCAGCCTTCAACTGACAGACAGGACTTGAACACAAGAAACTCTTAGACAGAGATCAGCTTCTGCAAAGTTGTTCTCTTTTAGGGCGATTTATATTTAAACTATTCTTTTCAAATTGTTTGCATTTTCTTGATATTTTAACCCAATTTTAAAATTTACAATCAATCATGTGTGAATAGATTTTGCAAAGTTGTTCGGATCTGTTTTAATGTGACTTTTTATGTCATAAAATATGAAAAATCTGCCACTACGTGTAATGACTTTAAATCTCCACTAGAGAGCGCGCACATGTAAATTGTGATCTTCATTGTAACTTCAGAATGACAGGAAGTTCTCTAACGATCAACAAAGATGTGATACTTTTAAAAAATAAAAGTTTGATCTTTAGTCTTTGAGGACAAAGGAGTTTGGATGACAGGAAGGTTTGTCTTTGACTGTCTGCTCACAGATCACAACAGTTCTGCTCTTGGTCTAAAGATGCATCACTGTAACTCAAAGGTTCTGGAACAGAGTCCTGAAATTTATATAAAAATGTAGATTAAAGCATTTATACCAAATGTCTATAAAAATGAAGACCAAACGTTCTGCAAACTACAAATTCTGAGGAGCTTCGATGTCCTCCGTTTTACTGAAGATTCCATATTAGTGTCAAATGACTTCATTTTATTCAGAGTAAACAGTTTGATTCCTTAACAAAGGGACCTTTTTACACAAAGATTCAGGAACATTTTTTTTATTTTTGTGAACTTAGTGTGACATTATGAAGCTTTTACCATAACCTGATAAAACTGAGAACTAACAAGGTAATCCATCAATTCTGAGGTTTCATCACAGGTGTGTCAATCAAAATGTGAGTCCAGCTGATCTGAGGAGAAAGACAATCAGCTGTTATGAACAGCAGCTGTGTTTCCTGCAGGAGGGACTTTTTAAGCTCCTCTTGGTTGTTGGTTTCTCATTCGGTGTCTGAAAAGATGGGAGCTGAGACGTTTGTGGCCCTTTGTGTTCTGGCTGTTTTCCTGAGCAAAGGTCTGTAGGTTTATTGAAAGGATTTGTACTGCAGATTGAAATTTGTTTTCCATAAACCACTAAAGCAAACATTTAACCTTCTTTTAAACTGTGATTCTCCTCAGGTTTAAGCTTACCAGTTGCTAGAGAAACCCAGAATGCAATCCATAAAAAGATGGGAAGAAAAGCTGGTGAGAATTAATGCAAGCAAAAGTATAAAGAGAAAAATTGCTGAGTGGATGTTTATTACATTCTCTTCATTTCCTCCCTAAAAGATTTGGCTTTAGAGAGCGGCTTTGATCTTCTACAGTCACTGGATTCCAGGTTGGAAAATCTGGTTAAAGGTGAGAATTGACTTAAAAAAAAAAAAAATTTTTTTTTAAATAACAAACTTTAAGAATGGAGAACACATGGTGTGGTTTGTCTGGAAAGGATACGGGTAGAAAAATACATACATATTAAGGTAAAATACGCTGTAAAAGTTAAAAATGATTTTGTTCGGTTAGTACAACTGGAAACCAATGAGGTGGAAGCTCAAACGCTGCTGAGGCAAGACGCCGCCAGCAACCAGACTGTGTCCGACGCCGCCAGCAACCAGACTGTGTCCGACGCCGCCAGCAACCAGACTGTGTCCGACGCCGCCAGCAACCAGACTGTGTCCGACGCCGCCAGCAACCAGACTGTGTCCGACGCCGCCAGCAACCAGGACTGTGTCCGACGCCGCCAGCAACCAGACTGTGTCCGACGCCGCCAGCAACCAGACTGTGTCCGACGCCGCCAGCAACCAGACTGTGTCCGACGCCGCCAGCAACCAGACTGTGTCCGACGCCGCCAGCAACCAGACTGTGTCCGACGCCGCCAGCAACCAGACTGTGTCCGACGCCGCCAGCAACCAGACTGTGTCCGACGCCGCCAGCAACCAGACTGTGTCCGACGCCGCCAGCAACCAGACTGTGTCCGACGCCGCCAGCAACCAGACTGTGTCCGACGCCGCCAGCAACCAGACTGTGTCCGACGCCGCCAGCAACCAGACTGTGTCCGACGCCGCCAGCAACCAGACTGTGTCCGACGCCGCCAGCAACCAGACTGTGTCCGACGCCGCCAGCAACCAGACTGTGTCCGACGCCGCCAGCAACCAGACTGTGTCCGACGCCGCCAGCAACCAGACTGTGTCCGACGCCGCCAGCAACCAGACTGTGTCCGACGCCGCCAGCAAACCAGACTGTGTCCGACGCCGCCAGCAACCAGACTGTGTCCGACGCCGCCAGCAACCAGACTGTGTCCGACGCCGCCAGCAACCAGACTGTGTCCGACGCCGCCAGCAACCAGACTGTGTCCGACGCCGCCAGCAACCAGACTGTGTCCGCCGCCGCCAGCAACCAGACTGTGTCCGACGCCGCCAGCAACCAGACTGTGTCCGACGCCGCCAGCAACCAGACTGTGTCCGACGCCGCCAGCAACCAGACTGTGTCCGACGCCGCCAGCAACCAGACTGTGTCCGACGCCGCCAGCAACCAGACTGTGTCCGACGCCGCAGCAACCAGACTGTGTCCGACGCCGCCAGCAACCAGGACTGTGTCCGACGCCGCCAGCAACCAGACTGTGTCCGACGCCGCCAGCAACCAGACTGTGTCCGACGCCGCCAGCAACCAGACTGTGTCCGACGCAGCCAGCAACCAGACTGTGTCCGACGCCGCCAGCAACCAGACTGTGTCCGACGCCGCCAGCAACCAGACTGTGTCCGACGCCGCCAGCAACCAGACTGTGTCCGACGCCGCCAGCAACCAGACTGTGTCCGACGCCGCCAGCAACCAGACTGTGTCCGACGCCGCCAGCAACCAGACTGTGTCCGACGCCGCCAGCAACCAGACTGTGTCCGACGCCGCCAGCAACCAGACTGTGTCCGACGCCGCCAGCAACCAGACTGTGTCCGACGCCGCCAGCAACCAGACTGTGTCCGACGCCGCCAGCAACCAGACTGTGTCCGACGCCGCCAGCAACCAGACTGTGTCCGACGCCGCCAGCAACCAGACTGTGTCCGACGCCGCCAGCAACCAGACTGTGTCCGACGCCGCCAGCAACCAGACTGTGTCCGACGCCGCCAGCAACCAGACTGTGTCCGACGCCGCCAGCAACCAGACTGTGTCCGACGCCGCCAGCAACCAGACTGTGTCCGACGCCGCCAGCAACCAGACTGTGTCCGACGCCGCCAGCAACCAGACTGTGTCCGACGCCGCCAGCAACCAGACTGTGTCCGACGCCGCCAGCAACCAGACTGTGTCCGACGCCGCCAGCAACCAGACTGTGTCCGACGCCGCCAGCAACCAGACTGTGTCCGACGCCGCCAGCAACCAGACTGTGTCCGACGCCGCCAGCAACCAGACTGTGTCCGACGCCGCCAGCAACCAGACTGTGTCCGACGCCGCCAGCAACCAGACTGTGTCCGACGCCGCCAGCAACCAGACTGTGTCCGACGCCGCCAGCAACCAGACTGTGTCCGACGCCGCCAGAACAGACTGTGTCGGCCGCAGCAACCAGACTGTGTCCGACGCCGCCAGCAACCAGACTGTGTCCGACGCCGCCAGCAACCAGACTGTGTCCGACGCCGCCAGCAACCAGACTGTGTCCGACGCCGCCAGCAACCAGACTGTGTCCGACGCCGCCAGCAACCAGACTGTGTCCGACGCCGCCAGCAACCAGACTGTGTCCGACGCCGCCAGCAACCAGACTGTGTCCGACGCCGCCAGCAACCAGACTGTGTCCGACGCCGCCAGCAACCAGACTGTGTCCGACGCCGCCAGCAACCAGACTGTGTCCGACGCCGCCAGCAACCAGACTGTGTCCGACGCCGCCAGCAACCAGACTGTGTCCGACGCCGCCAGCAACCAGACTGTGTCCGACGCCGCCAGCAACCAGACTGTGTCCGACGCCGCCAGCAACCAGACTGTGTCCGACGCCGCCAGCAACCAGACTGTGTCCGACGCCGCCAGCAACCAGACTGTGTCCGACGCCGCCAGCAACCAGACTGTGTCCGACGCCGCCAGCAACCAGACTGTGTCCGACGCCGCCAGCAACCAGACTGTGTCCGACGCCGCCAGCAACCAGACTGTGTCCGACGCCGCCAGCAACCAGACTGTGTCCGACGCCGCCAGCAACCAGACTGTGTCCGACGCCGCCAGCAACCAGACTGTGTCCGACGCCGCCAGCAACCAGACTGTGTCCGACGCCGCCAGCAACCAGACTGTGTCCGACGCCGCCAGCAACCAGACTGTGTCCGACGCCGCCAGCAACCAGACTGTGTCCGACGCCGCCAGCAACCAGACTGTGTCCGACGCCGCCAGCAACCAGACTGTGTCCGACGCCGCCAGCAACCAGACTGTGTCCGACGCCGCCAGCAACCAGACTGTGTCCATCACCTTCCTTCAATAAATGATTTTTGCATCTTTAAGCAGTTTTGTCCTTTCGTTTAATACTTGGGTGGACCTCAGCATAATCACTGCAGTTATATATGCCCATATGCCAAGTACAATGTTGATCAAAAAGAACAATTTTTCCTAACTTTAAATGGGACTTTACTCTGCCCTGCATCTCGAGGTTTTTTTTTTTTTTTTTTTTGTCCCCCCCAGGCTAGTTTTGGGTAACAACCCCATGATTTAAAAAAAAAAAATTAGTTTTTCAGGAGCTAAAAGAGCTTCCTAAGGTGCCATTGAACTTTATATTTTTTTGCATCAATACATAATTCTTTTTTTCTCTAAAAAAAATGCAAGGCAGCAGTCTCTGATCTCATGAATTTAGACATGGAGACATGGTTACTGATGTTTTGGTAGAGCTGAACAAAATAAATAAACCTGATCTCTTATCTTTGTCTCTCATTCATTGTAAATGAGATGGACAGTCAATGCTTCCATGTATCGAACAGGCTGAAAACTTAACGGCAGCTCCTTCCACACCAACAGGAACGTCTAGTTTATGACAAACTTTGAGCATCAAATTTGACATGTAAAAGAAAGAAGCAGGGGATGTGAATTTGACGCATCAGTCATGTTCAATGTGGACGCAGCTTTATGCTTAGAAGAGTTGTTCAGAAGTGTTGCACTTTTCTTCTGAAAGGGTCGCTTATATTCCAATGTGACTTCTATAGGATTTTTTCTTATTTATGATGCATATCTTTGGCTACTCCAGAGTGACGTGTACAGTACTCGAAAAATACAATATATGAAAAAAATGGGCCAGGTTCTTTTTCCTCCTTGAAATAAGATTGGTTTTCTTTTGTTTTCTTTCATTGAACAGGGCTGCACAGTGGTGTAGTGGTCAGCATTCTTGCCCTGTAGTAAAAAAGCCCTGGTTCAAAACTCAGCTGGGTTCTTTCTGTGTGGAGTTTGCTTCTTCTCCCTGTGCATGTGTGAATTTTCTCTGGACATTCTGGTTTCCTCAGTCCTGAATATTAAACAGTCTGCTGAAAATTCGGCAGACCGCTTCATTTCCACTCCCATTAAAGCCTGTTTTACTGTATTGTGTGGCTGTGCTGCAAAGACCATTGTCTTCATGGGTTTTGCTTTTATCTGATGGTTAAACGGCGCCCCTTAGTTCAGAGTATGATGTGGTCACAAACACTGTCATGGAGATCTAAGAGAGAGCGTTTCCGAGCTTTTTTTTCGTGGCAAGTTTGCTTCCAGACAAAACCAAGCTGAGGAAATGCAGCGGTGAGGGAGGGGGATCATGAGATGGATCAGCTGTGTGAAAAATTGAAAACACCTGTGAGCCACCTGCAGGTGAGACGGCTCCATAAAGATGACTGAAATGTTCTCCTTAAGTTCACTCTGGATCTTCTGTCCATGGTGGGGGTGATTTAGGAAGAGCAGTAACCATGACTGCAAGCTTCTTAAATAGAAGAGCAGCCTCCGGTTTACAGATTCACTTGTATTTACTTCATAAAATATTGCTGATTTTCCTTATTGCTGCAAACTCCTCTTCAGCTTTCTTCATGGGTGAGTCTGACTTTTGTTCTGCTTCTGTGACATGGCTTGTTGAACAGAGAATTTTATTTTTTTATTTATTTTTGCATACATCTGCTCTGGTTTGCCTTTTATTTTGTGCAGATGAATATTTGGGGAGCCATAGTCCACACACCTACCCCAGACTTAAGGAAGCTCCGTCTGAGTATCAGCCTGGCTGGAGCTCCCATCAGGGAGGAGATCGAGGCTTCGTGTCACGGACGCAGGCGGGGCCACCTTCGCACTTCCACCATCATGGTTTAGAGTCTAGAGTTGGTCCTCAAAAGCCCCGGAACAAAAGAAAACCCATCCTTTGGCCCAACCTAGATGTGTACTACAGTGTGCCAAAGCACCGGGGCTCAAACCGTGGCAAGCTGGGAACCGTCGAGCTAGTCCTCACACCATCACGTCGGGCAGGGAGGAGGCTGGAATTCAACCCTGGGGGTGTGGCTCACTTCCATCCACTCGGAGCTCTTTCACACTTCTTTCCTGCTCTGGGGCATCTGCAGCCACGGATTAGGGTCAGCATACCAATCTAAAGAAAACCTGTCCACTGGGAGGGTGCTGTCAGGAATAAATGATTAAAAAATAAATAAAATAAAATAAAAAATAAAAATTTCCCCTGAAAGTTTCTTCTGTTCAAATGTCTTTAATCTCAGCATGTCTGCGGCAGCTATAGTTAAACTCCCATTAGAGCTGTTAAAAACATGACCATCAGCTGGTTGGCGCAGTTGGCTGGATGTCGGACTGACACAGGGGAAACCAGGGTTTCAGTTCAGGGCTGTGATGAGCTTTACCCAGTTTGGGTCCTTGGGCAAGACCCTTTGCACTACTATGTAGTCACAGGGTCCCCAGTCTGGATCAAATACAGGGTTGTGTCAAGAAGGATATCTGGTGTAAAAAAAAAAAAAAAAAAAAAAAAAAATCTCTCTGAAAAGCTGATTAGCTTTGACACCCCCCGAAGGGACCTGCTGAAACATCAACAAAATGACGCTGGCACACAGGGGGGGCTATTTATTTAAATTCTTTTAAAATTTTCTAATGAGAATCTGTACTGAGGTAAAAAACATGTAACATGTTGTATGGACTCTCCACATTGGGAGAGTCCATTCAATGTGTTCGATTCTATGCATTGACTGTTCCAAACATTGACTGCTGACTGCAGCAGGGAAGAAGATACTGTGAATGACAGAGCATCAAAAATCTCTGCAAAGATGTTAAGAGTTCAAAGCAAAATTGGTATACTGAGTAAAAATTGAAGTTTGTTCAAAAAGTTTTACAGAGGCATTTAACGTTGTCACAGAAGAGTAGTATTAAACTGTACTGACAGTTTTCTGATTTTTATTTGGTTTGGAAAAAAACAAAGACTAACATTGTGGTGCAGCTTTGAAAAGTTATTTCAGTTTTAAGCTATGCGTTTATTTGGAATCAAAGCTAGTTTGCTACAAAGAAAATGAAAAGACAATGACTTGTAAGTTCTGTGAGGATGCTAAAGGCAATGTTTAAAACATAATCCCACTTTAAAACCTTACAAGCACAATCAGTTGTACATTTTCAGGGATGTAAATCACCTGTTTCTATAAAATGAAGTTGATTCCAAGCAGTGGGAAATATGCACTAAATCAGCATTTAAGACACCAACCTAAATTCACAAAAACTTCTACAGTACTGTTTGAAAGTGTTTTTAAGTTCATTTTTGTGTTTTTTTTTTTTGTTTTTAGTCTACATTTTTGCTGTCTTTGCATTAGTACTTTTATTGACAGCAATTACTGTTTTTTAGGAATAACTATATTAAATAAAGATTTAAAAGATGAAAACATCAACTGAATAATTGGCTTTTAGTTGTGTAAAAAGGTAGGATTAGAACCTGGGACTTCAAATCAGGATGGGGCTGGTCCTGATTCAGCTGGTCCGCTGGTTGTATGGAAGAGCAGGGATTTCCATGATGTCTGGTTCAGATGCTTCACTTGTTGACATTGCAGATTGGCATGCCGTACGTAAAAGAACACAAAGCAAAGCACATTTGTCTAAATATCTGGAATTACAACAAGTAAGCACAACAAGGTTCCAAACCACCATTCCACCAAGCTCAGAAGAGGCCACATGCCATGACTGTCTTTCATCAAGACACAAAAACAAAAAATAAACAAGGCAGAGGCTTTCTGATTTGAGACAAACATGTGTATATGTAGCTTCCACAGTTTAGCATTAATTAGGTGTTGTGCATGTTCATGAAAGAAAACAAAAAAAAAAGTAATATATCATCAAAAACTCTTCCTGATTCCAGCTCAGCAGTAAAGTCTAGAACTGAATAATGTTTGCCAATTGTTTCGTGTTACCAATAGTTCGAGTTCTTGTTGTGATCTCAGATTAAACTGATGTTTTGGGAAAATATATTTATATATTTTTCTTCTTCATCATCTTTGTTTTCCTCAAAAAACTACACTCATTATGCCATTGCCTTAATATGTCATTCATCTCCCATTTTGTTTTCATCCTTACGAGTTCTTTTTGAATCATTTGTCTTGGATCATTGTGCGTCCTGCAGTTTAATAATAGATAGTTTCAAAGTTGTTGCAAAGTTTACATTTCTCATCAAGGTTTTCTATTGACATAAAGATTGTAACTCAGTTGAGTGTGACTGTATATTCAAGTCTGATTTTTGTATCCTGTATCCTGAAGCACCACCTCCCTTCCTCCTCTTCCTCCCACCTCATTTGCCAACTCTTTATTATCTTTTAGGGATGTTCTGCTCGACTCTGCACCATGAACAAGAAGTCCTGGTAGTGCTGCTTCAAGTCTTTGTTTGAAGCATGTCAAAAGTCATGTGATCACAGAAACGAGGCCTTGTGACATCTATGTGTCATGCGGCTTGCTGGAATTTTGAAGGGGTTGGGCTTGTCAATTACAATTCTGAACAATCCTACAGCATTGGAACCTGTAACTCTCACTGCAAACACAATGTCAAGTGGGAAACGTTTGCGTCATGTCAATGCCACTAACCTCAATTCAAAAAAATTGCGTTTGGAACCCTAACAAACCTACAAGACGCCGTTGCTAGGGTTACCGCAGCACGCTGCTGTACCTGAAAATGAAAGGGAAAATACTGTCAGCACCACAGGTACATCTTGTTTCTAAAACAGTTGAAACAATATTCAGCTATTTTACGTATTTTATCAGGCAATGACAGATGCAGCTACACCAGCAGCAACACCAGAGCAGGACAACTATAGCAGCTTTTAGACAGACAAATTGCCATATGCACTATTTGCCACCCAACCCTTTGTTTTTGTTGCAGGTGCTGCCAAGGAAACAGACAGTAAAGCAACAGAGGCCATGGTGGAGGTCCAGGGTTATCTTGCTGAGCCCTACCTCTCCAGAGGAGAGAACCCACTTAAATACTAGACAACACAGGCCACGGTTCACCTGAACTTTTACCTGATAGTTACCTTGCCCATCTGCAAATGCATCGGCCCCATATGAGCGGGTCTTCTCCAGAAGGTGGAGCTGTAGTGTACCACAGGAGGAGCACAATCCAAAATGATAGAAAGCATTGTTTTCCAAAAAAGACCTATGTATAAATCAAGAAACCAAACAAGCACATTCTCATTATTCATATTGATATGAATCGGAACAAAAATTAAGAATATACATCATTACTATCACTGTTGCAGAAGCACCCTTATTGTCCTTCTCTTTGTTTTATTTTTATAAAGACCTTCTTGTTTGTTTTTTGAAATTTTTTTTGTTTCATTATGATTTTATGTTACATAATGGAAAATTATCTAGTTGGACATTTATCTTTTATATTTTACTGAAAATGTAGTCAGAGAAAAGACAAGGACAACATAATCATTGCGTTTACTTTTCCCTCGTCGCATGGTCCGCAGCCAGCCGATGGTGCTGTTTGACCCCGTCAGAAGCCTCAAGACGTGTCAATACACCACTGTGTCAACTTGACTCATGAGATTCCCCCATTATTATCCTTTTCACAATACTTTCGACCTCTTTTTGCTGCACACACATCAATAACGGACATTTTGGCTGCTGATTTTGCTTTTTCGGCTGCTAATTCAATGCTCACACCTGTGCAAAAGCTGCAGTTTTTGGTTCCTGAAATTCTCATCAGAGTGGATAATTAATGCCAGCTGGGAGCCTGAGAAGGCCACGAGTCTTAAGTAGAGGAGAGCAGCTTTTCTTCATCACAGAAGCTGTTGGAGTTTTAGGAGGGCAGTGAAAACCCAAAGCTTGTGTTGTAGCTGCAGGCAGGAGCCATGGCTGCCGGGTTCCTAGTTAGCAGGTGGTCAGTTGTACATTTTAGTCTTTATCTGTCTTGTATATTGGTTAATGTGTTTTCTTCATCTGTTTCAGGTTTCTGCTGATTTTTGCATTGAGTGAAGTAAAGTACTCTTCGGTTTTTCCATCAGGTAAGCTTTGTTATGTTGCTGCTTTAAATAAGCTTTTTTTATTTTATTTTTTTTTTTGTTCCCTTCTCTATGCTGACTCATCTCTTCTCTTAGTTGGGAGTTGGGGGAGTTTTCAGGTAACGTTTGACCCTGGCTTTCACCATCACCACAAACCCACTAATCCGTTGCTGAAGTACTGGTTAAAACTGAAGGAGTTGCCAAATCTCTGGTACCACAAACGGAACCAACTGCTGTGTTGTGATGGTGACTCAAAGGTGCCTCACCATCCTGTCAAGCCTCCAGTCCCAATCTGTGGCCCTAAAAACCAGGGACCAGACTGTCCTGTGAAACACAGCCCAACCCATCCTGAACCAAAGTGGCCCATCGTCAGTCATGGGCCATCCCATCACCACTTGCACTGGCCTTTCTTTCGTGTCCTGCATGGACTTCTCTGTCACCAGCACCCTTGTCCACATGCTCCCAGCCACGCCCCCAGCCACGATGATGACCGCTGTTCTGCACATCAGCACCCTCACCACTGTGGAAAACACAAACACCACCATGGGCCTGTATTCTACCACCCTCACCACGGGCCTGGACACCACCACCACGGGCCTGGACACCACCACCACGGGCCTGGACACCACCACAACCACCAGCAGAAGGTCAATGCCCCCCCGCATGGCTGTGAACCTCACAGCAAATTATGTTCATGATGTGCAAGAACTGATTCAAGCTTTGTTGGCTCCTCCGAGCCAAAGCAGTCTGACCTCTGTGGAGGACTCTACTTCCAGGTTGGACCAGGAATATTGAGATGTGTGTTTGTCTGCATCAATAAAGATTTCTGATTAGAGACTCTTGTTTGGTGCTGTTTATATCCAATTCTTTTCTCTTGGATCATCAGAATTTGATTAAGCATGTCTTTAGTTTGGTTGCTGAAACTCAACATGGGCCTTTTGAGTGTTTTTATTTTTTTTCCATATTTGGGGGGGACAGCATCCTGACACTGTACCAACAGATTAAACTAAATGTTTTAATGCATCTTTAAACTGCTGCATTGGGCAAAAACGCTTAATTGTGCACTGTAAGAGCAACATGTATATCTACACATCAAGGGAAAAGGTTCAGTTCATGCATTCAAATAAACTTCTAAAGGAATTTTTCCATATTTTCCGCTGTCAAAATGGGTGCACGTTTAGAAATGGGTCATGAATGCAACTCGGAACAGATAACTGCAAGCAAACGGTCAAAGCATTGAGACAACCTGTAAGGATCGTTCTAAAGGTCTTAACGCAGCAATGCCACAGAAACCAAATCTAATTTTCTGTTCATAATTTTATCTTTTTGTCAATACCATTACTTTAATAGAACTGAACTCAAATCTTTATGTGAACATTGACATGGAGGAACTAAAAACCCTTTCTTCTCCCCAGCTGGGACTTTTCAGTCACTTATCTCTCTCTCTCGGATTACATCAAGCACGTGGGCTTCTTTGTCTCCATGCTCCTCTCTGTTCTGGAAAAAATGTCTTCACTGACATTTCTATCCTTTTAGCAAAGTCCACCATCTGTCCTGGATTCCTGTCATGAACACCAACCTCCTCTGTCACCACCTCATCTTCTGTTTCAATCCCCCACTTGTCTGTTAAAGTCTGCTCCAATCTCCTCACCCCCGTCCAGAATGTTTCCTTCTCCAGCTCACATCATACCTGGGGGACATAACTTAGGCTGCATTTACACTGCAGGTCTTGATGCCCATATCCGATTTTCTGAATATATCCGATTTTTTTGATGACCTGCATACATCATCTTTTAAAAGTGACCCGTATCCGATTTTTGCATTTACACTATAGAATGCTGAAACTGTCAAACGTAGACGTTCTGAGGACTACGTAACGTAGCAGCATTTCCGCCTTCGGCGGACCTGAGCACTGACCGCACGGATTTAAAAAATTATGAGCGAGCAGGCCCTTAATAAAAATCATAACAGTAATAAAAGCACATTTAGAAGATGCATGTTGGTCCAAATGGCAAACATTTAGCATGGCGAAGCCCCCCCCCCCCTTTTGTGTGTGTTTGTGTGACTGCGGTTGTCATGGAGCCAACGCAGCGACGGAGGGAGGCGTTGCCTTGGGCGCTTCTGGATGAGGCAGGAGATGGGATACGCGGGAGAGGAAAAAGGGGGGCTGCTTGGCCGGCTTATGTGCTCTCTCTGAGTTTTGAATGAGGAAGTGTTTGCAGACGTTGTGCTGTACTAACAGTTTGATCCAAGCAAAGAAATAAACGGCTTCTAGCCTGTTCCAGAGCAACGGTGTCCTGCTACATTAGTTACAATTTGTGCCCCAACCGGGACCAGACCGGAAATAACAGCGGTTTCCCAGTAAGGTCTGAAGCCTGAGGCTGAAAGGTAACACGCTGATGGGGGTCCAGCTGTCCTGGAACAGCAAAATCAGCGCACAAAAGCACCTTAATGAGTCATGTGATCTCAGTTGGTGGTGTCCTGAGTTGACGTCACTGATGTACGACTCGAATTTACTGGGGAATATCTGATTTGTCTGCTTACATGGCACACGCAAATGCACGTATCCGATTTGTATCCGATTTATTTACACATATGAATGAGGCCTGTATCCGATCTGAGAAAAATCGGAATCCATACGCTTTTGTCCTGCTTACACGTTCACCGGTCATATCCGATCTGTGCCACATGAGAGGAAAAAATTGGAATTGGGTCACTTGAACCATGCAGTGTAAAGGCGGCCTTATTTACAACTAAAGAGGAGGAAGATGTGTTGTAGGCAGAAAAAAAGTAAAGACCAGAGTGAAGGACTTAGAGGAGGAACTCTGAATGTGGGAATTTTGACAGAGAAAACTAGAGAGTTGGTCAACATGATGCAAAGAAGACAGATGGATCTCCTATGTTCTAGAAACTAGATGGAAAATGAGCAAGACTTACAGATTGGAAGCAGATTCAAGATGGTGTGAATGGAAAGAGCAACAGAGGAGGAGATCCTGAAAGAGTTTGAATGTGTTGGAGCTGAAGAAAGGGACAGATAGGATGATGAGTTTGAGGCTGGACATGGAAGGTGTGGTTGTGAATGTTATTAGTGATTTTCCATCTTGACCAAGGCCCTCAAGTAACAAGCTGTACTCTGCAGAGGCTGAACAGAATGAGGGGGCGGGTGCTCCGGCTCTGCCTCACAATCACATCAAGTGGTCCCAGCTGTGTGAGGCTGTGTGTTCTTTGCCTTCGTGGTCAGTGCAGCAGTACAGCAGATCATTTTAACTTCCTGCTGCAAAAGGCACTTTGAAGGTTTGGTTCAACCATTTGGGAGCATTCATGCAACTTCACAGACTGGCTCAGCTCTTCAGCACACATGGCTGCTGGGTTACTAATCATCAGGTAATAGAACCTTCATGTTTCTGACGTTCTATGAACTGAATTTCACTCAATTAAACTCCAGGACAGATTTGGTTACTGTGTCTGCTTTACAGGCTGCTCTTGGTTTTTTTGATGAGTGAAGTAAAATACTCTTCTGTTTTTCCCACAAGTAAGCCCAGTTCTGTTTCTGCTGCTTTTCTGTTTTATGATAAGGCTTTTAAATATAAATGAAGGTTGAACAAACTGTTTTGTTTTGCTCCCACAGATGGAGTTTTGGGGTCCCCTGAAAGTCAGACCATCCCTGAATTGACCAGTATTGACTCTGATCAGCCAAATGAAGCTAAGACCAGTCCTCTGTTGAAACTTATGAAAGGCGTCTTGAAGCGCCCGAGCAACACAGAAGTGTACAGTCAACCCAGTTTGATCCAACCTCAGCAGGAGCCCCAAAACCAGCACAGCGAGCGAGCAATCAAATGGCTTGCTGATGTGTTTAAACCAAAAGATAATTCCTTAGACAATTCCAGAAACCTTTTGAGGAACACCGAGACCAGTCAACATGTGTACAGTCAACCCAGTATTTACCCACAGACCCATCAGCAGCAGACTGAGCATGGAGATGGAAGGCTGGTCGACTTGATGAAACCGGAAGAGGATTTTCTAGTTGAGTACAAAGCCCCACAGAGCAACACTGGGATTGGTTCCATCATTAAAAGCCTCATTGGGACCAGCGATACCACAGGCACTGCAGAACTTCCCACATTGCAGGACCAAAATGACTTCAGTTCTGCAGTACCTTGGTCTGAGCGCTTGGATGATTACAGTTACCTGTATGAAGAAATGCCCACATATGATAGAATCTATCCAAATGTCCACCTGGATGTGTCTCTTCCCTTTGCTCCATCCTTTCCGAATGAGGCTTGGAATCTGCAAAGACTTATTGGAATGATCAATCCATTTAAACAGGGTTTACTGCAGACAGGGGTGGGCCGGTCACTTCTGTTTAACCCGGCAGGACCTCTTCACTTCAATTCCAATCCAGCATATCCCTTTCAACAACAATACCCCTGCCCCCAGCCACATGTCTCCATGTACCATCCTGCCCACTTCCCACAGCAGCTTCCATCTTTTTGGCCCCGGTTGCAGCATGGTCCCAGAGAGTACCACCATTATGGCTCCCCATACCAATTTCCACAACAAATTCCGCCCAGGCACCATTTTGCTCCTCGTCTCCCTTATTATGGGCCTCAATACCACTCCCCCCAGCAGCACAACAGGAGGATGTTCATGAAATGATTGTGGTGATGTCTGTGGAAGTGTGGTGAGGACTTTCCTGCAGAACAATCCTTGACATGGGTAGATGTTATCAATAAAGAAGCTTATTTATGAATCGTGTATAAATCTACTGCTTTCAGTGACCTGGATTATTCTTGTCAGACAACTGTAAGTCAAAGACGTCAAACCAGACATACTTTGACCGCTGTAATGTGCCACTGTCAGCTAATTGACAAAAGAAAAATCCAAAGAAATAAAAGACAATTCAAATTTGCCATCAAAGCAGTCTAAAATATTTGCTTCAATTCATATAAATATGTTTTTATATACAAAGCCCAAGTCATTAGACAAAATGGCAGTCAGTTCAGTTATTGCATAGATGGAGCACCCATGGGATTTGCACTGGCATGATCAAACTCATGTGACTTTCTTCACCTGGCCACAGTGGGCTAGGTGGTTTTGAGGTGAACTGTCTCAGCATCAAACAGCTTAACTCGGGGGTGGATAAACTTCTAGCAAAGAGGGCCAATTTTGGTAGGGTGAAATATGTGGGCGAACAATTTGACTTTTTTTTAACCCCTTTAAGAATGTGTAAATGCAAACGAATTAGAATTTTCTTTTTTTTTTTTTTTAAGAAAATTGTTCATTTTTCTTTTACATATAACAGGAATTTCAATACATTTTTGTTACCAAGATTACTGTGAATTTTCAATTTGAAGACCAAAAACAAAATTCAGGGAAAAAAACTTTTGTGACCATTAAATCTAGAATTACATATTGACTATTGAATGCTCACTGAAAACATCCACTTGAATCATTTCATCAGAAAAATAACTTATCTTATTCGGATGTATAAACCACAGTGGTTTTAATCCCACAGAGACTAATACATTTTCTCATTTTGCCCTTAAAGTCTTCCTCTGACTATCTTTTGATCTATTTTCAAAGTGCTCCCAGTGGTCGTTTGAATATGATGATGCTGTTTTTAGCCAAAATCAGCAAACCTGTGTGGTTATCTAGGGCATAGTTTCTGCTGAACCACAGGAGTTCATTAGAAGTTCACCTCTGAGCTGTGAGCTGTGGGCTGTTGGGGCTGAGCAAACCCACCCTCCTTCCACTCTGTTCACACGCTGTCCTGCTGGCTTACAGCCCCTCAAAAACCCAATGTAACATTACCGGTGCAACAAAAACATTGGAGTTATCCAGCCGTACATGTTAGATCCAGGTTCCAGCTCAGACGAGGAAAACAAAGACGTCGATGGATCTATTTGCCTGACAGTAGGTGCATCAGAGTAGGGAGCTTGTGGCCTGCTGATTGTAGTTTCCACATAACTTCAAGCTTTTTCAAATGGTATTTTTTCTTCAGCTCCTGATTCACCAGGGGCCTGTTTCAGAAAGGAGGTTCAACCAACTCTGAGGTTAAACTTGAACTCTGAGTTGGTCTAATCGAGAGACTTAACAACTCTAAGTTTTCTGTTTCAGAGAAGCTGATCGGAGTTAGGTTAATCAACTCTGAGTGGACTGAATCGGAGTTGAGCGTGCGCACCGCGACCATAAGAAGCCATTATCAATGGAGCGCAGATATTACGAGTCACCATGGCAACCGTGGAAACAAAGAGGTCTGCATATATTTCGCCAGCTGAACTTGAGGTGCTGCTGCAGAGTTACAGTGAATATGAGCACATATTCCAGAAGAAAAGCAACACCGCTGCATCTGCAAACAGAGAAAGTTAGCGAGGGAAAGCATAGCTGCTCGAGTTCATGCGTAAGTTTGCATTTAAATCATTGTTATAAAATATTGGCTGTAATAACTTTTTAAATGGCGTAAGGTGTGAAATTAAAAAATGGCGATATTTCGGTGTACTTCTGAAGTGTTATTCCTGGTGTAATTGCATGAAATGCTGCATAATGTACAGAACCAATCTGGGGGAAAAATGCATTTAACGTCTGTAATGTTTAAAGGACTTTTTTTGTTAACCTTCCCCTCTTGCAAACGTTGGTCAGTTTAATATTAATACATGCAATAGTGTTTTTAAAAGTGAACTTTTGTCTACCCTTGTATTGATCATGTGGTATAGGTTTATATTGGATTAAGAAAGTAAGCAGTACTAGCAAATTGTGTTTCCAAAAAGTAATTGTTACATTAATCTAATTCAATGTCCCTGATTTCATTTTCATGTGGATGCAATCCTGCAGGAAGTAAAAAAACATGGCAGCAGCTAAAAATGAAGTATAAAACATAATTCAATCAGGTAAAATTTGAGCATGTCATGGATGTAGGAGGAGGAAGAGGAGGGTCCATCAAACTCCTCTGCACGGATGAACACAGTTCAGTGACGTACAGTAAATGCCAGAGTGTTATTCTATGGAATTCATGTTAAATGAACAGGATTTAACCCCACACTACTGTATTAAACAAATTGAGAAAACTGATAAAGAGATGTCCTACTTAGATCGACAGATCTGGAAATTGAGATCCTAAAACACAAGCTACAGGTATGGTGTGTATTGTGATTGGTGAATTCTATAAAGGTTTTGGAAGAATATTGAATTCTTACTGTTGCTTTTCAATTTGTAGGAAATAAGGAAGACCAAATAAATTGTGACTTGAATTTATTCATTGTGGGATTCTTTTTTTATTTATCTTTTTTTTTCTTGTTGTGGTAATTCTCTATGAATTAATGCAGCCTTCTCGTCTTTTGGGTCCTCCAAAAAAGAACAAGTCATTCTTGTCACTTAGATCGTCTCTGTGTGACGGAATTGTGAGCAATGACGGTTAAAGCGAAAAATACCGCTTTGTCTTTAAAAAGGGGAGGGGACCGTCAGAAACCTTGAGTTTAGAGAATAAAACCTGCTCCCGACCAGGTTAGGTTCACAGCATAAGTAACCATGGACACTGACTCAGAGTATAAGTTACCTCTCTTTCAGAAACGGGTTTGACTTACTCTGCTTTCTCTGGTTTAACAAACCTCCCATTCTGAAACGGAAAACCCAGAGTTTCCCTGATTTCAGGGTTAACGCACTCAGAGTTTACACTTAACCTCCTTTCTGAAACAGGCCCCCGGATTTGAATAAAGGAATACTCAGACATGCAATTTAAGCTTAACTATCTTTACATATGCCCTCCATCATCAGAAAGATGCTGCAACAATTTTTATGGTGGATCTAATACTGGCACACTGTACATTCCAAAAGGAAATGAACTTTGTCTTTTAGAAATGTGAGGTTTAAAAAAAATTTAAGATTACATTTTCGAAGCATAATCTGCATTTTAATAAACAGCCAAACAAGTTTGGGGCTGAGGATGCAGCTTTTGCTGGGATCTCTTCAGTGCCACATGTGATCCACCATTCTATGACAGCAATCACAGAAAGTGGTCACACCTGGGGAACCAAACTTTCCATGAGTGTTTTGGTTTTTCTGTTGGCCCAGCTCAGTCCAGGATTTATAAGACTTCAGGTTCTGTTACAGGTCAGGAAGACCTTTGTTTCAGCCGGTTGGTGGAAGGACTTGTAGGGGTTAGTTTTCTGGCTCCACACCTGACGGAGCCATTTTGTGCTTGTTGCTGACAGGTTGGAAATGATCCAGAGAGCTCCTGCAGCTCTCATGGCTGCTGCATCCCTGGTTGTGAGGTAAAGTTTTTCAGCAGGAAATTTGCACTTTTCCTGTTTTTCTTTCTTTTTTTTATATTAGTCTTTTGCTAAACCTTTTTTAATTTCCTTACAGAATATTGCTGGTTTGTTGTTTGAGTGATTGGCTCTCCTCTTCAACAATTTCAGCAGGTGAGTCCAAATTTCAGACCTTACAAAAACAGCAACTCTTAAAATGCCTTTAACTTCCTGCTACATGACTCTAATCTGAGTTTCTTTACCAAGTGGCTCTATAGCTTTACTCAGTCAGAACTCTACTTCCCTAAAAGGAATTGCTGACTTTGTTTACCCACTTAAGTAAAGCTGACTGCGTTAGGTGAAGCTTTAACAGCATATCAATTGGAACTCTTAATCCACTCATTACTTATGGCCAGAGAGAGGTCTGATGGGAAAAACCTGGATTTGTTTGCCTACGGAGCTGGTTTATAAATGTTGCCTGTAACTTTATAAAATTAGGTACATGGTTTAGTTTTTTTGAAGAACCCTTAACTTTTAGTATCTAATTCAAAGCTAAAAGAATGTAATTGAATGTTTCTGTTGTTAGTTCTGACTCCGTCAGTCCCAGGAGGTCTGCAGAAAATGGCCCGTTTGAAAGATCTTTTGAAGGGAATGTAGCTCGTTGCTTGAGGAATGCTGAACTTTTTGTGTAATCCTTGCTTTGGACCTGCAGATAAAACCTAATCAGTGTTGGGTCTGTTTTAGAATTGCAGGGTGGAGCATGGGACTTGCACAGGCATGACTATGGAAACCGTCGGCCTCTTCACTACGTTCGCACTCTGAGGCAGCCCATCATCAGAGGCTCTCATGCTTCAGATGATCAGGGCAAAACGCAGAAAGGAAGCATCATACGAAACCAGAAAAAGCCCCCAAAACAAATCCTGAGCCTGCCACTGCCACAAGTGGTCTCATCTCGGCCTGCACAGCAAAGAAACCCCCCACCTGCAAGACCCAGAGGCTTTCAGTTGAACCTCGAGGTTCCCCTTTTAGAACTGGGACAAAACCAGATGCCGCACACAGTCACAAAAGCCTCTCATGAAAGTCCTGCTGCAGAAGTAAATCTTCAGTCAAGCCCTCAAAGTTCCTTGTCTTCAGTTCCAGAAAAGTCCAGACAAGATCCACATGGATGGACGAGTGACCACGTGCCCAAACTCCAGCTTGGCCTTTCTTCCTCCACAGCAGCGAGAACGCCATCGCTGTCTATGAGTGACTATGTCAGACTTGCCCACCTCATAAAGGAAAACAGAAATGTTCAGAGCAGATACATTGAGCCAGCACAGCAACTACTGGACCTGATGCAAGCTGAATCAAGACCACCGCTGAACTACGCCGATGCTGTTCACAAACAATTAACACAGATGGGGTCAAAATGGCCAATTCTAAGTAGTGATGCTGGAAAAGGCCAGCACCAGGAGGTTGAGGATGAGAGACCTGCTGCCAAGGAGAGTGAGGGCTGGCACCCTGCCCAGCATGGCAGTCCAGCCTTGCCTCCTGCTGAACAGAGTTGGGCTTATCAGACGCCAAATGTTGGCAAACCCCCACCACACCCTACAAGAAAACATCCTGAACAACAAGTTGACTGGTACCCCAATGCCCAAGACCGTGACAGAGATCCCACTATTCTGTCTAAGCCCAATCTTCATCCATCTTCTGTTTTACAACATGAAATTACTCACCAATTTTATCAATTACCTGGGGACAGAAAATATGGCAACAATTATGATCCAAGCAACATTGAAATCCAAGGCAGTGTCAAGCTTCGTGATCCTGCTTTTGGCAAAGGCCTCAAGACTGCAAAAGCTGGCCGTGAGCCTTCCTCTCCAAGACTGCAGCTCAGCTTGTCCCTCCCCATTCAAGCCAAAACCCAAAATGTTGACGTCCAAAGTAATGACAACCAGAATGTTAAGACTGCAAAACAAATCGCCCAGACTGGCTCCAACTGGCCATCTTCAAGTCCTGAATTTACAAAATCAGCTCCTCAAACTGGGATGGAACGGCCCCTTTTAAGTTTTAATGCTGGCCATCAAAATTATCAACAGCAGCCACACGACTACATTCAAACAAAACCTGCAGTCAAGCCACCATTTTCAACACAGTTCTCAAACCAACGGACGCCACAACCCAACCAGGATAAAACCCCCACTGGGCAGAGCCCAGCAGTTCATAAACCAGCAACAACTAGACCATCTGCAGTCTCCTACAGTCCAACCAATAGCAGACATGACTCCTACAGCAACTATCAAGGTCCAAGAAATCATCTTGACAAAGCTGTTGGGCTCATTCCGTCTCTGCCTCAAAAGGCTCCCAGCTCATACCCCACTTCAGGCATGTTCTCTGAACATTCCCATGGCATTCAACATGCCTCTGCTCCTGAGAGTGATCACTATGGTAGCTTTAAACCACCCACAGAGCGTTCAAGGACTGCAGAGAGGATGCATCTTGGTTCTACGTATGACCATACAACACTGATGCCTCCCAACTGGTATGCTGCTGCTGCGACCTCTGCTTATGAAACTAGGCCACACCACCAACAGAAGCACATCTTTTCTGAGGAACAGTCTCAGCACAGACACAGGTTTCCCTCAGGCTACGAAACTCAAAAGACATTCCCAAAATTGGAAGCTGGTCACCATGTTCATGATGGGCAGGATAAATCTGCAAAGATTGTTATCAACTTTGGGCGTGGAGCTGTTGCCATTGATGGTCAATCCGATACTAAAACTAACGGCCTACCATGGCAAATGGCAGGGAGAAACTGAAGGACCACAAAGCCAAACTACCAACCCAAGTATGATCAAGCTGCAGGCTCTGATGTCTCTGGACAAAGGTCCGCTTACAGATCTGCTAAAGTCTCACCATCAGAGCAGAAGGCCTTCATACGTTCAGAGTGGCTGCATGGGTCAAGCAGGTGACTGTTCTCAGCAGGCCCATCACTTCCCAAAACAGGACTCCTACACTCCATATGCTGAAGCAACTTCTGTCACCGTTCCTTCAAATGCTCAGCAGCAGTTCTTTGAGTCGAGGTCTTACCATTTATAAGAAGTCAACGCGGAACCTCAGCTGACGAGTTCAAAGCTATGCCAGTAAATTTTAACTCTTGCACTGTTGCCTTCTAGTTCTTTTGAGATGCTTTCCTGTTTATGTTCAAGGTCAACCCCTACCTGTGTATCATGTGTTGCTTCTAAACTCCTGACGTTCTTAAAAAAATAAATAAATTGTAATATTCAAACTGACTCCAGTGTTCCAGGGACTTCTGTACCTCCATGCATATATATATTTTTTTTCATTCTGTTACACCTTTTTGTTAACCCTGGAGGGTAGAAGGAGCTGTCCTTTTAGTCTGAGTTTGGGGGATGTGGAGCTCCTTGTCTGAGGTGGGACCCAATCTGGGCTGCTAA
This sequence comes from Oryzias curvinotus, assembly GCA_023969325.1. NCBI lineage: Eukaryota > Metazoa > Chordata > Actinopteri > Beloniformes > Adrianichthyidae > Oryzias > Oryzias curvinotus. The sequence goes on from CM043711.1 coordinate 6,823,574, forward strand.
GGCTGTGGTGGTCTCTCTGCCTCAGGATGGGAACTTCCTGGCCTGGGTTTTTGGGGTGTGCAGGAGCTATGCCATGGAGTCTTAACATTCTTGCACCTTTTTATTTTATTTTTTGGAAGAGTCATGTCAGTTTATTTACCGTACTGTCTTTAACATTTGCTTTCATAGAAACGACCTTGAATGGGAGCTTATAAAACCCCTCTTTGCTAAGGGTGTTTGTGTGAGAGCAGGCTTTACCTGGAAGCTGTGTTGGTCTGTGTACATTAGTGAGGCATTTCTGTAAATGAATAAACGGAGTTTGTGTAATGAAGTGGCTTATTGATTCAAGTCATGTGTGGAACTATCGTCTCTATGTTTAAAAAAGAAAAGTTAAACTATTTTTAAAACAAAGTGGTGTCTGTACAGAGAAGACGAGATGTCAAGTCTTTCAAATTCAGTCTCAAACACTAATGCAGCTGCAGAAATAGTTTAATAATTTACAAAACCGGAAAACTCCAACAGTTCAAAGTAATGAGCCAGTGTTTTTATCTGGAAATGGATCCTTTCACTTTAACTGAGGACCGTTTTACTGTGTGATTGCTGGAAGCTGTTAAAAACTTCTGAAAATTAAGGAAACCTGTGTTCCTAATAAAGAATTCACTGCCTAAGAACAGCTGTGAAACCTCTTTCTAGAAAATTTTCTTCCTTTTCCACAGGGGACCATATAGGGACGTAAATTAGAAACCAAACGAGATTTTAATGAAACTAAACAGCTTTTACACAAGACAATCTCTAAATTGAAATCTGTTTCTAAAATATGCAGTGATTATGAATACAAATTATGACAAGATGAGTTGTTTTTTTTTTATTACAGTTTAAAATGCTGTCAACTCATACAAGATTTTTTATCTCAACTTTACTTTTTTGTTCAAACATGCCTAATTACAGAAACTACCAGTTTGAAGCCCATTGAGATGACTGTGGTTGTAATATTGGGCTATATAAATTGAATTGAAATTAAATAAAAAGATTCCAAGTAAAAGTCAGAAGAGCATGGAAAGAGCTGCATGCTTCACTTGCCTCAGGTAAGGTCAGAGATTTGACCATAAAATAGAAGGTGGACAAAGATGGCATCTATACTGAACCAAAGTCCCAACTCACATTTGACAAAACTGTCTGCAGTAAAGCCAAAAGCTGCTGAGATCCCATCTGGAACAAACAGCAGTTCAGATCAGTGGTCAGGCATGGCGGTGGGGGTGTGATGGTGTGAAACTTGAGGCTGAAAGAATGTAGCCACAGCGTTCTCACCTTCTCTGCAGCTCCAAAGTTTTTCCAACCGAACTCTGAATCTGTTTTTTAGACAGCAACTAAACATGGCGGTTTGTTTTTATGAAAAGGGATGCCAAACAATACAAAAAAAACTTCATGGAGATGTGGAAGTATGGAATCTTCAGTGTTGAGTCTTTAATCTTCTTTATGACATTCTGACAGTGTAACCTGGCTTCACCCACAGAGATCTGACTGATGGCTGCGTTCACACCAAACATGAATCATGCGCAGAGGTGTCCAGTTTCCACGTTAAGTCAATGTACCGACACGATCTCAGGTCCTGCAGCGGGATTTGACTCTCGACTTTGATGAAGACTAGTCATCAACCTATCAGGGACTCAGCTTTGCCCCGTAACATGTTCAATGACGCTTCAGCGGGTGGATTCCAAAACCAACATGGTGGATAATCCGATCTGAAAATTGACATTTTTATTTCTATCGAGACAGTAATAAAAATCTCCTCTAATTTTATTCTTTTTTTTCTTTTTTTTTCCCAGAGAGAAGGAAGTAGCGCAGAAAGCGATCGTCCTGCAGTAGATGGTGAGCCTCACCGCACTGGGAGAGTCTCTGACTGATCTCGTGAACCCAGACATGGAGACGTGATTACCGATGCTTTTGTAAGGCTCTCAATGTCATCTATGTCTTTCAAACATGGCAAATGAGAAATACACAGACACCGCTCCATGTAGCGATCAGTCTAAATACATTTGGCTGTAGCTCCTATCACAAGCGTCTGGGGCATTAAATTTATGAACAGGCATCAAGAATAGAATGAACCCACAGTTTGAATGTAATCAGAGTCGTAGACAGGAAGTGGTTCAGCAACTAAAACCCTTTTGTTTTGTTTATTCCATACATTCTGTCATTCCTCTCAGACCCATTAATTTGCGCTCTAAACTCTGTTGTTGATGTTTTGTTGGATGCATTTTCACAGGAAAAGTCATGAAATGGTCACATTTTCTTTTTTTATTTTTATTTTTTTGGCTAGAATTTATCTATTGTGGTTTTCTTCTGTTTCATTCTGTCATGCCTAAATGGATGGATACAAATGATTTGGTATTTAATGAGTTGCTATCTTCACAACAGCAAAATGAACTTCAAACTTATGGAGGGAATGAATCATGACTTGACTGTCTTTTCTTTGTTTTGACTGTGTTCTCTTGTCAAGGTTATGGTAAAGGCAAGTCCCCATGTTTAATGAAGCTATTAACAGCTTTTATTTTGAACAAACATACCCAGAAGTTTAATCATCAACTGCTTTGATGATTTAACCACAAAGGGAAAAAAAGTCATCTGTAATCCCCCACAGCTTGCGGACCCACGGCTGGGTGGATGATGCATTTTCCTTCTGGTGACCTTGCATTGTGAACTTGTTTGTATCTGCCTTAATAATTCCTGTAATGAGTCTTGTTTGATTGTTCACTGAACTAGTGAACATCTTATATGGCCCCAGGCCCTTCCTGCACTATGAGGGTGAATTTAAAGCCCAGCCCTGTAATAAAGCCTCCCTCATTTAGCCTCCCTTAAACTGCAGCATGACTCTTTTGCCTTCTTCAAGCCCCTGATCGCTGCAGGCCAAGTCTAAGATTGGTTTACCTCGACGGAAACAGTCAGATTATTGCTGAGATACACCTGAGCTCCCTGTGCTGTGAATGGAGCTGTCGGTGGTCGGCGACGGTAACTTGCCTGCATTCAGATCCAACCAATCACTGCCAGCAGCGAATGGCAAAGCCAACCCTGGCAGGTTTGAGGAGTCTGGTTTCTGCCAGTTCTACGGCGATGGCACCAGCTTAACATCCCGGGTCTCTGAGGTTCTGACCGGCTATGAGACCCTGGATGCCCCGCCACGCTATGACTTCTATGCCAACACTGAGGTGTGGGGCCGGCGGAGGCCCCTGAGGCCATCTTTGTTCCAGCTGCATGGCAGCCCCGAGGTGAGGAATCGTGTGAATTGCCACAGATCCCGAAGGTCTGTTCCTGCGGTGACTCTGGTTTCTTACATTTAATACATGGTGTTTAAAAAATGTAACATCTTTTGTCTGTTATCTGAGGCACCTTCTCTAAGGGCTGCATGCAGTGATGCTTGCAGCAGTCTGTCCTAACCTGACTTGATGTGAGCAGGATGACTCCAGACCTCCACTGTATGAGGAGACCACAGCCAGGCAGATGGAAGAGGGAGACAGCTCTGAGGAGGATGAGGACGAGCAGAAGGAGCCGCCGCCTGAACCAACCCGCTTTGGGTGGGTCCAGGGCGTCATGGTGGGTACAGTTTGCCCTCTCTGTTTTGACTGTGGCATCACATTATGCGTGACTTTAAATTTGTAGTTATTTACCATATACCATACCGTATACCATTTAAAACTTTAGAAAATATTTAATTTTGAAAAGAAATGGGACTAAAGAATGCAAGTTTACTTTAGGAGGTGAAAGGCTGATGGTGATGGGAACTCTGCAAGGAGAGAAAAGAAGAGAAAAACTGCCTAAAAAAACTGTAACTTTTCTCTTCAGCGGTTGAATTTTATATTTTAAGAACCATCAAAACTGTAGAAAACAAGAGCAAAAATAACAATCTTTCAGAAAAGAAGTCTCTTCTTTTGTGCTATTTGTCAAGAACTATTACAACTTTAAACAGCACTCATCATGGATAAAGCCAGAAATAACTTACTTCCCGTAAACTTACAACAAATGTTCAAGAATATAGATGGGAGTTACAACTTAAGAAATCAGCTGAACTTCAAAAAGCAGTGCATTCGCGCTACAAAAAAGAAAATGTGCTCATTCATTTGTGGTGTGGATTTATGGAATGGACTGGACGATGGTTTAACACAAACAAACAAAAAAAACCTACAAGATGTCACTGATGGAGCTGTACAATCCTAGAAATGATCAATAAAAGCAAAAATGTCACTTTTGCATAGGTGAGATTCATAATGTAATGTAAATGTTTAGAACAAATCTGTAAATATAAATACACGCATCATCAGGTGTTGTAAAAAAAAAGGAGGGATCACACAAGATTTCTCTACAACTCTTATGTTTATTTTATGTTTAATTTCATTTGTGTTTGAAATAAAGAAATTGAATTGAAAGAACAGTTTCTTCAAAAGCAGATAATAAAAAATCTTAACAGACAACTTTAAGTATTTTACGAGTTGTCCTTAAACAAGATCTTACTTCATAAAAAACATTTAAAAGCTACAAGACAATTTCCATAAAATGTGAAGAAAAGCGGATGTCTGCAAGTTCAAATTCAGTTTTATCAAACATTCAAAAGAAGAAATCTGATCATGTTCTAGTTTCTGAGATGAAATCTTTCTGCGTTCCCACGTAAATGTATTATTTTCTGGGTTTTACTATGCGTTTAAAAAGAGAAATGTGAGTAGCGACTTTGGTCGTTTTGGAGAATAAGGGGGTCAAAGGAGAAGAAGTGTATATATGAGGACACATGATGGTGGTCTGTGAAGGTGAGGTTTAGACCTGAAGAAAAGGTTCTAGTGGGATGTTTTATCAAGAAATCTTTGACATCAGTCAGGATGGATGGTTCTCTCCTAAGCGTATCCGTTTCCATTCATCTTTTTTAATTTACAATTCAGTTTGACTTAATCTCTACAACAGTTAATGCAAGCAGAATTTTGGCAGTTTTGTGGGCCATGCCACAGGCCGGCGACTTGTTCAGGGTGTAATCTGCCTTCGCCCAACAATAGCCAGGTTTGGCTTCCCTGTGACCCTGAAAGGGAACCAGCAAGTTCAGAAAATGGATGGATGGATGGATGGTGGGTTTTTTTAAAGCCTGTTTTTTTTGCAGCTGGCTTCCCATTTATTTAGTCGTTAAAAAATATTTTAAACTCATAAAAGCTGTTTCCAAAAGGAACTGGGTTACTTTAATGAAAACAGGAATAATAGGTGACCAGAGTTCATAATGGATGTATTGAAAGTTGATAACTCTTGAAATTGATTCAGTGCTGGTGATAGTGTTGTGCTTCACAATCTTTTCATCACTTTTGTTTAACTGGTTTCGTTTTTGTCTTTTGTTGTTTTTCTTGTTGTTCGCAAGAGTTCACAAATGTTGCTTGGTCGGTCGGTCGGTCGATCAGTCGATTGGTCAATCGATCCTTTGCCCTGGCGTCACTGACTTTGAGTGTCTACTGTTATAGATTCGCTGCATGTTGAACATTTGGGGGGTGATCCTGTACCTTCGGCTCCCCTGGATCACAGCTCAGGCTGGAATCGGTATGTGCTCCTTGTGTCCCTGAGGCATGTTGTCGCAGAGCTTCATTCAGAATGTTGCTGCTGCCTTTGACAGGTCTGACGTGGGTGATCATTCTGCTGTCCACCTGCATCACCGGGATTACCGGCCTCTCCACTTCAGCCATAGCCACCAACGGAAAAGTCAAAGGAGGTTTGTCAACAGCAAGAGCCTTCTCTGTGAATGTACTGATGGGCAGTTTTAATGAGTCTCCTTGGATGCTCAGGTGGCACCTATTTCCTGATCAGCAGGAGTCTGGGTCCAGAGCTGGGAGGCTCCATCGGTCTGATTTTCGCCTTTGCCAACGCCGTGGCCGTGGCCATGCACACTGTGGGCTTTGCTGAGACGGTCACAGACCTGATGAGAGTGAGAAGACGCCTCATCTTCATTTGTGCCTCAAACTTTCCAGTAACTGTTTATGCTGATGGACAAATGTGCCGTTCAAGGACAACGGGGCTGTGATGGTGGACCGAATCAACGACATCCGCATCATCGGCATCATAACTGTCACATGTCTGCTGGGGATCTCCATGGCCGGCATGGCGTGGGAGTCAAAGGTTAGATGGATGAGACGGTTTTGCAACAATGCCAGCTCAGTCCAGTCAAAGTGACCTCGCCATGCAGTCACACTTCTGTTGTCATATCTGGAAGAAGTTCAGACTCACCGGTTCCTCTGCCTGAACCTTTGTCTTCCACAGGCTCAGGTTCTGTTCTTCCTGCTCATCATGATTTCATTTGCCAGTTACATTGTTGGAACCATCATTCCTGCTTCAGAGGAGAAACAAGCCAAAGGTTTCTTCAGCTACAGAGGTAACCTCCTCTTCCATATCCGTTTCTGAATCCCTAAATTCTTCCACACGTTTGTTCTCCAGGACCTGGAGCTTTACAGTTTAAATATTCAGAGTCTAAAACCGTTTTGAAAAGAACATTTTGTGTTTGATGAAAATCTTTTTTGATCTTAATATAAACCGAAAGCCTGTTTATTAACATGCGGCAGTTTGTTGAAAAGATTGATCCAGACCTATTCCTTCAAGACAGCCTAAGCTGTTCAAATGCTGGATGCTGTCCAGAACAGCTGCAGGCAGAAGTGCAAAACGATGACCTTTGCAGTTCCTCCCAGAATGAACCATCCTTTCAAACACAGCTCCACAAACCCACTGCAGCTGCTCCAGTAAGTCCCTCACTAAAATGACGTCATCTTTGGCAGGAGACATCTTTGCTGAAAATTTTGTGCCCAGCTGGCGGGGGCCGGGGGGCTCCTTTTTTGGCATGTTTTCCATTTTCTTCCCCTCTGCCACGGGCATCCTGGCAGGAGCCAACATCTCTGGAGACCTGAAGGTGCGTCTGCTTGCAAACTTGTGTGTGGCTAAAACTTGCTGGAGGGTAAAACCTTCTGCCAGTGTCCTTTGAAACCCTAACGTGTGGTGTCATCTTGCTTGCAGAACCCTGCAGTGGCTATCCCTCGGGGGACGCTGCTGGCCATATTCTGGACCACATTTTCCTACCTGGTCATATCAGCAACCATCGGTACGCTCATTCTGCAGAAACTAGCTGTAGCTGAAGGCAAAATGCAGCTTCCAAAGGATTCCTGCCACCATGTCTCAGCTAGTGGAGGATGACGAAAAAATGGTGTCATCTGACAGCCTAAATACGTTAAATTATTCCATTTAAAAAATTGATTTGATCACAAATACGCAGAAATCTAATTTTCTGTTTCTAATAGGAATGTTTAAATTTGAACTTTGTTACTTTATTGCATTCATACTAATGGAGCTTCAGAATCTAATCCATCCATTTTCCAAACACACTGTATCTCTTTTGGGGTCATGTGGTTGCTGGAGCCTATCCCAAAGTCGAAGTTCACACAGGATGGTTTGCCAGTCCATCACAGACACCAAAACAACACAACACTGTGAAAAGTCAGAAGCCTATCTGTGCTGATTTACAAATGATTTTGTATATCTAAGGGGCCAGAAAATATGTGTTTAATGGAATGATATATTTTAAAATCCATTCTAAATGACATTTTTTTACATGTTAAGATGGTTAATTCATTATGAACTAAATTTATTCAGTTAAAGGCAATGAGAAGTGAGTTTTGAAACTCAAAATTTTTATTGTGAAATCACTTTTATCAAATCTAAAGTGAAATTAGTTCAGCACATTTTAAAAATTAAAAGCTTTCATGAATATTTAGCGTTCTGAATTAAAGCCTGGACTGATAATGAGATGGGCTCCTTGTACACTAAATCCAGCTCAATTTAGGTGAAGCGGAAAGTACCATTAAGGCTGAAATAAGGGCTGAAGTCCATAAATAAACTCATTGGAATTTCAAAGTCGGATCTGGTGCAGCATTTGACGGGACTTTTGTTGCACTTGCGCCTCTTTCCTCTGCAGGATCTTGTGTGGTGCGTGACGCCTCGGGGTCGTTAAATGACACCGTATCTGGCTCCACGTCGGCTGACACTTGCGTTGGTGTGGCCTGCGGTTATGGGTGGGACTTCACCGAGTGCATCAATAACAACACCTGCCCGTACGGCATCAGCAACTACTACCAGGTGAAGACAGGGAGAACATGTTTCCAGGATGCTCTTTGTGTGAGCTGGTGTTTGCTAGTTAAATTAGTTAAAGAGGAAATAACTTTAGACTCTCTACTACTGGTTTGATCCCTGTTGTTTTTATTTACAGTTCAACCTCACAGAGGAAGTGATGTTATCAAAAGGTGAATGAAAAGATGGTAGAGCTGCTGGGTTTGACAGCTTTTAAGGAACCAGTCAAATCCAAGGGTTAAAACTTAAACATTTGTTGCTGCTGCTCGATCTCTGGATTTATTTCAGATCCATTAAATATAAAGAGAGTCGAAGAAGGCTCAGGACAGCTCTACTCTCTTGTTGCTTTGGAGAGAAAAGACCCACAGTTCCTATATTCTCCAGACTGTAAACAAGTCTGGAGACGAGTCAGCAGAGTTGGACCCACAGGGTTAAAAAGAACGTTACGGCACAGAATGGAAAAACTTTAGAGGATATAGAAGGACAGAGTTCATGCGAAAAGCAGCAGGGTATCCTGAATGAAGGATGAAGGGAGGTTTTCTGTAGATTTTGTCTTTTTTTGGCCTCAAGCAAGGAAAGCAAACAGTAAACAACAACAAAAAAGGTCTCATTTATTTTAAAAGATATACATCAGAAACATGGAAGTCATCAATGATTTCACAACATGACACAAACGTGCATGAGTCTTAGCCAGTAGTTAGACAAAAACAGTTCTTATCCCATCAAAGCTGATGTTTTTTATCGAGTACATTTAGAAAAGGGACATAAAGAGAATGTTAAAAAGATTGTATTTTTCCAAGTTTTGGTCATTTCTCATCGATGGATTACAGTGGAGCCAACTGCAAATAACAAAGAACACGTTTACTGTTTATATTTCAGTTCAAATACCACATTACACTTGATCACAGATGCAATGACCTGCGTAAACATATGTGCCTCAATTCAACTTCCATGCATGCATCATCCACCTGGAGGCAATGACGTGTGTGTCTTTGTGTGTGTCTTTGTTTGTGTGTGAGCAGTCCCTCAGCATGGTGGCGGCCTTCGCCCCGCTCATCACGGCTGGAATATTCGGAGCCACTCTGTCATCTGCTCTGGCGTGTCTGGTGTCGGCCCCCAAAGTCTTCCAGGTAAACTTCCAGAGTGTCTGAAGCAAAGACAGTGATGAAGATCCAGGGGAGATCGTGTTTCTCTGCTGTCTTCATCCCTGCAGTGTCTCTGTATGGATCAGCTGTATCCGCTCATCGGATTCTTCGGAAAAGGTTACGGCAAAAACCAGGAACCTCTCCGAGCTTACCTTCTGACCTACCTGATTGCGGCCTGCTTCATCCTGATTGGTGAGGCCCTGATAGGAGAAAATACATTCATGGAAGCTTCTGCTTGGTAGAAATGTGTTATATGCTTATTTTTAAAAAATAACTGTAGACTATAGGTGATGAACAAACTGACCAACCTGTTTTAGAGGCGCATAAAAGCAGCTGCAGTTAAGTGTGATTTAATAATGTATTTGTTCTCCCTTTTTGTTAAATAAAAAAATATTGTTATTGGTCATCCTTCAGATCGAATCAGGTGGTTTTCAGATGCTTTTATGTTGAATGTCCTTCTTGAAACAACCCTGTATTTTATCTGGGCTGGGGACCAGCACAGCCAGGCTACATGGTTGGCCATGAGTGCCATTTTAAATTTAAAATGTGCCAGCCATCCACGCAGCCAACCGAGCCATAGAAATTACAGAAAAAAGAAAACATTTGACTATATCTTTAACAAACTCTTTTTTAAAGATACAAAATTTAACATTTTGTGTGTGACCACAAAGGTTTTTTTAACACAGAAATACATTTTTACTGCTTACCACTATGCTCAGTCACAGCTCTGTCCTTTGCATGGAGGTTTGCTGAACCTTATCAAGATTTTCTCCTTTTACCGTAACCCTTCAAGAAAAAGTTTTAGCAACCATTTGCAGCTTAACCCTTGTGCTATCCTAGGCTCTTTAACATTGGGAGTGGGGTCATCTAGACCCACTAAACAGTGCTCTGAACCTTTTTTCTTCAATGATTTGTGATCTTCACTGGTTCAATGAAATTACATGAAATCCTCTCCACCTTTATCCACCTTTGTCATGGTAGGGAGAACACGTCAATGGAAGGGGGGGGGGGGGGGGGGGGGTCATAGGATAGCACAGGGTTAAGCTATTTCTAGCTAAGGTGTAAAAGTTGCTCTAAATGTATCCTTCATATTTCTCATTGATGTTTTAACATCCTTCTTGTTTTCATTATTTCCTCTCACATAGGTTGATTAAAGAGCCTTTTAGTGTCTTCAAAGGTTTAAAACCTGTTTTTTTTTTATGGGGTCTCAGGAACCCTGTGGCTGATGAAAGCGCTGCTCAGTGCCTGCTGCTGATGTGACTCATGCCTCCATCTAACCCTGCTTTCTCTCTGTTTCCTGCTAGCTGAGTTAAACACCATCGCTCCCATCATCTCCAACTTCTACCTCTGTTCCTACGCCTTGATCAACTTCAGCTGCTTTCATGCTTCCATCACAAACTCCCCAGGTACGCCATTTGGCTGTGGGTGTGGCTTCAGTTAGGGGTAGGGCTTACGTATTGGGCGTGGCTTCAGATGTAGGTGTGGCTTCGGGCGGCAAATATGTGACTCCAAAAGAATCTATGCTTGAGTAAAAAGAGTTGTAGCTTGACTGAGAAGGAAAGTAAATTCTATAAATCAATTTTAAAATCACAGAAAACTCCTAACATTCTTGTGAAAGTATAAAGCTTCAAAACTTTAATGTTTCAAAGCTTCTTGCTCTTTGAGGGATGAAAAGATTCCACTGTAGGCAGGATTCAAACTCTCAACAGTTCAGCAGTGATTCACATTTTCACTATAAAGTATCAACCACTGATAAAGTGTCATATGTAGCCTTTTTAATGGGTTACTTTCAGTTTAGTGCTGTTGTTTTCCAAACATTGTTCTTTTTCCAGCCTCTGAATGCAGACATTTTGGATTTGGGCTTTGTATGGGCCACTGCAGCCTGCAGGTGTCCTGCTGGTTTTTTTGAGACTCCTGCCCCGCTTGCTGGTTGTTTCCTGGTTTAGAGTCAGACAATGAGATGCTGCGAGGGCGGGGTCAGAAAGGCGTCAGCCTCCAGGTGGTCAGTGTGAGCTCTGTGAACTGAGCTGCAGCGTCGTGACCACGGTGTTGGTTTTCTGCATGCAGGCTGGCGTCCATCCTTCAGGTTCTACAGTAAGTGGTTGTCTCTGTTGATCTCCGTGGTCTGTGTGGTGATCATGTTCCTCCTGACCTGGTGGGCGGCCATCATTGCCATTGGTGTGGTCATGTTCTTTTTGGGGTACACCCTGTATAAGAAGCCAGGTGAGCTTTCTGCACAGTCCCATGCTGCACAGGTGGTGCGGAGCTGCAGCTCATTCTGGCTCTGTGTTCAGATGTAAACTGGGGCTCCTCGGTGCAGGCCAGCTCCTACAACATGGCTCTGAACCACTGTGTGGGCCTGAACCTGGTGGAAGACCACATCAAGAACTACAGGTCAGACAGCAGCTACAGCGGCTCATTCAGTTTCAGCAGCTCCAACTGAAAATTCAATCTGTTTATCAATCAACATTTCATCTTTCGTTGAGAGTGATCCAGCACCTGACACGCCCGTGCGCATGCCTGCATGTGCGTGTGTGTGTGTAGTTTTTTTAGTGTACTTAGAATAATGTAAAGCTTCAGAATTTCACACATCCTTACAGGAGATGAGAAGGGAATTAGTTTGTTGTAAAAGAACATTGTCCTTCTAAAACTGGTTGTTCAAATAAAATAATCAGATGTCGTCAGTCTTGGAGAAGCTGAGTGTCCTGTGACTCTTGCAGGCCGCAGTGTTTGGTGCTCACAGGCCCGCCCAGCAGCCGCCCGGCTCTGGTGGATTTGGTTAACTGTTTCACCAAAGATCTGAGTCTGATGATCTGTGGAAGCGTGCTGAATGTGAGTGCAGCTTTCACTGCTTTCTCTTTGTGCTCTGTCCCGTCTCATCCGCATTCTTTGTCACCTGTTTGCCAGGTGGGTTCCTCTCCGTCGGTCCCCAACAGCAGCACTCACATCTCCTGGCTGAACCGCAGGAAGGTCAAGGCCTTCTACAGAGGAGTGGTGGCAGCAGAGCTGCAAGGGGGGGTGAACATGCTGCTGCAGGTCAGAGCCTCTGCCTTGCATGGTGACTGATGCACCGAGTTGTGAGAATGTGTCTCAGAACAACCTCAGAGATATTCACAGTCTCACCGCTTCAAATATAACTTGAAAACATGAGGTCTGTGCTGAAAGTCTGAGGAAACACTCAAAACGTTTGCAGGGAACAATTATTTGATCGTCTTAAAGGTTTGTGGCTGAGGAGCAGCACCAGGGAAGCTCTTCTTAATTCTGAGACATCAAACTCCCAAGTTCATCCATTAAAAAGACTCCAGCTGTCTGATTCTCAAAACCTTTTTAACAAATCAGTAACCCACAGCTGTGAAAGAAAGAATAAAGATTTAACTGCAAAAGAAATCCCTGTTTTTAGGAAGTTTTGTTTTAACACTGGATCTAAAAGTGAAAGAAAGATTACTTTAACTAATTCCTCTCCGTCAGAAAACAGAAGTCGTGACATTAGTTTCTTCAGTCGTTTCCTCTTTTTTGGAGATACAGATGTTATTATCTTCTGAAACCAGTTGACCTCATAGAACAGACACAAGATCCTCTCACAGGAGTCACAGCCTGTCACCGATGCTTAGCTGATTTCAATTTGATTTTAAACTCCCACTCCGATCATCTTTCGATCTATTTTCAAATTGTTTCCAGGGGTCTTTTAATTATAATTTTTTCGTTTTTAGCAAAAAAACCTCTTTCTAGGGCATAGTTTCTCCAGAGGAGCAGGAGTTCATTCGAAATTCAATTTGGTGCAGAGCAGCTCCGCCTCTTTATCCCTTCCCCTTAGCTGCGAGATCTCTGTTTACACGCTTTCCCGCTAGCTTACAGCCCCTCACACCTCCAACCTAAAGTTAGCGCTGCAACAAAAATGGTGATCAATATCAGATCAATATCAGATCTATCCATCCGTCCAGTTTAGATCCAGATTCCAGCTCAGACCAGGAAATCAAAGACGTTCACGGATCTGTTTGTCTGTAAGTGGATGCATCAGAATGAAGCAGAGCAGGAAGCTTGAGGCTTGCCCAGTGTATTTTCTACGTCACAAATAAGCTCTTTTTCAAAGAATGTTATTTTACCAGCTCCTGATTTACAACGGTTTAAAAAAGCCATACTCAGAAATCCAGAATTTAGCTTAAATGTCATTATACATGTCCTCCATCATAAGAAAAATGCCACAAGAACATGTTAAAAACACGTTTTTATTGAAGTGGATCTTTAAATTTGCAGCTGCTGGTTGTCCAGGAAAGCAACTTTCTGTGAATTAACAGTTTCTCTCCTGATGCTCCACCAGGGGGCAGGTTTAGGCCGCATAAAGCCCAACGTCCTGGTAATGGGCTTCAAACAGGACTGGCGCACCGAGTCCCCCCAGGCTGCTCACAAGTACATCAGCATCCTGCAGTGAGTACTCAGCCAGTGTTTATGAGCGGCTGTCAGAGCCCCAGTCACAACACAGACTTCCTCATCTCTGTTCCAGTGATGCTTTTGACCTGCAGTACGGCGTGTGTCTGCTGAGGATGAGAGACGGCCTGGACACCTCCTGCCCTCCACAGTCACATGGCAAGCACCTTTTCCTCTGACTTCAGACCAGGGATCCGGGGAAATCCCTCTGAAATCCTCTTGTTCTTTCAGTTAATCAGGGTTTCGATGGAGGATCAGAAAGTCATAACCCCACCTCAGGGCAACCCATCGTCAAAACAGACTCCTCAAGTACGTTCACCCTAAAGCCGCTCACAAAAACTTTAAGAACTCCATGAAAATGAACCCCTGGTTGAATTTTGCAGCTCCAGACATTGCAGAGCTTGTGCCACAGCCCAGTACAGTGTTCCAGAAGAGTCAGGGAAAGAAGACCATCGATGTGTACTGGCTTTCTGACGATGGAGGTCTGACCTCTCCTTCACTCTCTGTCATCAGCAGCATCTCAGCCAATTTCCTCACCTCTGAGTTTCCCCCGGCAGGTCTGACGCTGCTGCTGCCGTACCTGCTGACCCGCAGGAAGCGCTGGGCCAGGTGTAAGGTCAGAGTGTTTGTGGGCGGAGACTCTGATAAAAAGGAGGAGCAGAAAAATGAGTAAGCGCCACAAATATTCACTATTCCCAAAAAGGATTGAGGTATTATTTTAGCTCTTTCAGACTTTATTGATCTTTTTTTGCCTGAATGGTTGAAAGTAAATTTTATATTTTCTATTTTAATTTGCTTGTCATCAGATAAAAAAATGTAAAAAAAAATCACTTTGTTTATGAAGAACAGAGGAGAAAACAAAGCAAACAATACTCAAAGCATTTTTACTACTTTAATTCATTTGGGGAGACCAACTAAATATAACTATTATTGCCTAAATACACTTTATCAGATAAATGTGGAGAAAGATGAGAGACTAAACCAAAGCTCATGGAAAAATGTGGTTATTGTTTGATGATCCAGCACTGTCACAGATTATTAAAATCATGCCTGGTTTTATGTTCTTAACTTATCAGGTCGAATCAAGACAAATGATTTTCTGTTTTCAAAAAGGACAGAAGCAGAAGTCCAGTCAGAGTCTCTGCTGTATTAGTGTTGCTGGAAAAAAAGTAAACAAAGCAGTTAAACATCTTTCATGCACAGATTTACATAGAGGCGGGTTTCTATCAAATTTTAAAAAGACAGTTTTATTGTATTGTCAAAAATGTACACTTTAAAAACAGCCCTTTAAAAACACAACTGTGTATTAGATGATCAGCATAGGGCACTATAAGGTGCATGATGTATTGACTGCATAGAGAACAGGACGGAGTGACCCCTCCCCCTGGCGTTCCAAACAGGAAGTAGTGGCTCCAAGAGGCCAAAATCTCGTGGACTTCTGTAGAGAAATAAAAAGCTGTTACTCAGTCGTTCTATTGGTCAGAAGAACCATTCTTCGTCTGCTACCTTTTCTTAAACACCTTCTTGATAATCCCTTTTTTCTGTAGTGCAAGTTATTCAAGTTTTAACTGACCAATCAGAGTCCTTAATAAAGTAGGTGGAGCTTGCTGGCCCCCACTTCAAACATCCTAAATGTTTGATTGACAGATTCTCCCAAGCCCGCTTTCAAGTGGTAGGGCTTTGGACTTCCAACAAGCTCACTCCTGATTGGCAAGAGTGGTTGCCATAGAAACATTGACTCAAACCAAATATGACCAATCAGTGCTTACTGAAAACCTCTGGCTCCAACATGGCGGCGTCCATTTATCCCCCAAAAAATGGTCACTGAATTGACCTTATTTGGTTGGGGCCGGAAGTAAACCATTTTCTATGGGTGACGTCACAATGACCGGTTCAGCTGTTACAATGACAGAGACGGATGTCTGTGGACAGGCCTCCTCCATCTGCTCCACGGTTCCGTTCTGATGGAATGCAGAGTCCAACATTACTCTGTTTCTTGGTTCCCCTTAGATGATTACAAAAGCATTAAAGTTATTAGAAGCAATAATGATCACTTGAAAGATTTTTTGAGGCCCCTAACTTGCAGCTAGCATAAGTTAGACAGACGCCACGCATAAACCAGTTTCCACAGGAAGTGGAGAGTTTCTGTCTCTTCCTCCCTTTGCATAGCCCCCACCCCCACCCACCTCTGTGGGATTGTGTGATCCTGTTATCCTCCTCTGAGACACTCCCAAGAGAAATTTTGTTGAAAGACCTGTTCGTAAAAATGTTTATTTACATATTTTTTCGTCTTTAAAGGAGACCCTAAATGATCCAGCAGTTTTTTTGCAAATGTCAACAACGTTGTTTTGAAGCACAGCTCTTCAATGTCTCTTTAGGGTTCTTTCCCTGATCAAGAAGTTCCGGCTCGGTTTCCAACATGTGGAAGTACTTCCTGATGTCTACCAGAGTCCTCAGCCCATGAAGTAAGAGCGTCACCGCGGGGCTAGAAAATCGGTGCTGATGCTGTCCCAGATGATCTAGAACCGTATCAGAAACGAATCATGCGACCATTCCCTGAAGGGACGACAGAGGCTTTTGAAACGAGAAGACCAATATGTTGTTGTTAATGATTTATTTACATCGACATTCTCTTTTGTTTTGTTTCATAGAAAAGGTTTTTGGGTTTAGTTAGATGTAAACTAATCAAGAGTTTCTTTGTTTTAGGACTCACTTTCATTAAATCTCCTTTTTACAGTAAAAAATATTGAAAGTTGACAAAAAACTATCTGCATGATGGCGACATCGATCCTCTCCCATGAGCAGGTTTTACATAAGTTCAGACATTTTTAAAAGATTTTTTTAACGTGTAGAACAAAAAATGTAAATCTCTCAACATGTTTGGGAAAAGATCATTTTACAAGAGTTTAAAACAAGTCAACTTCATTGCATAATTCTCTATGATATTTTAGCAGAGGTCCAACATGCTGATATTTTCTAACACGTGTTTGAACAGCTGATATTTTGGAGGTCACATTGTATTTGTAGAGTTAAATAAATGTCGCCATTGCTGCTGCCTGCCAAACAAGCCCCTGGTGTGGACGTTTGTGTGGTGAAGTTAAAGCCGAGAGACCGCAGAAATCTGCTGATATGAAGATTTGAATCAAGCTTAAGGCCGCTTGGACTCACAGCAGTAGTGGGAAGGGAGCAAACCTCAAACGGTTCTTCTGTGATCCTCTTTGCAAACACAGCTCTGGATCCTCCCTGTCAGGATGAGGGGATTCCAGAGCTGAAACATACCGATCCAACCGAGAGACGAGAGCAGAGGAATAACTTATGTGTGTTTTGCTGTCCAGTGTCCATCAGTTTGAGAACATGATCCGCAGCTTCCGGCTGGATTCAAACCCCAAACAAGAGTCCGACTCTGGGCTTCTGAGGAAGCAGGACGCGCCCTGGATGATCTCTGACCAGGATTTAGAGAAGAACATGGCCAAGGTTTGACACAGTCTGACAACAAACATGAAAAAGTCTTCCTGCTGCTCAGGTGTGAAACGTCTCTGTCTGCAGTCTCTCCGGCAGATCCGACTGAATGAAGTGCTGCTGGACTACTCCAGAGAGGCCGCTCTCATTATTCTGTGAGACCTTCAAGCTCTTGAACCAAGTTAAGATGTTGAGGTTTTTAACAACAAGCCTTATTGAACCTTTGCTGTGTTTCCTGTTAGCACTATGCCTGTGGGGAAGAGGGGGGTGTGTCCCAGCACACTGTACATGGCGTGGCTTGACATCTTGTCCCGGGACCTCAGACCTCCTGTGCTCCTAGTCAGAGGAAACCAAGAGAGTGTTCTCACCTTCTACTGCCAATAAATCAAGTCTTCAAGAGTCAAAGCTGGGCCGACACAATCTGCCAATCAATGCTGCCTGATTTGTTTTTGAGCATCTAACATTTACTTTTTTTAATTTTGCCTTTATTTTAACAGGAAGTCCCTTGAGATCAAATCTCTTTTTCAAGAGAAACCTGGCCAAAAGGCAAACAAACAATCATAACAGCTCAGTGATGTTTGTCACAGATTGTTTCTGAGCGATGCTGCTCTGTAAAAGCTTTTCAAAACATCCTCTTTAGGAAGAGTTACCTATTTAGAGGTTATCATACATTTTTTAAAATATTGAATAAACCTGGAGCTAATAATCCATCTTCCTATGCATGACTGAGAACAATTTTACAAGTGGGATAATTTTTGGTTAGACACTGGGAAAAATGTTGTAAATAAAGCTGCAAGAATTACCCTTTTTTTCCCCTTGTTTTAAATCGTTGTTCATAATATTTATCTGAGATATGAAAGAAAGAATAAACAGCTAATTATAGAAGAACAAAGCGAAGAAAAATGAATGTAATATATATATATATGTACTAATGCTTGAAAAGAAGTAGGAGTAATTTTAAAAATGTATCTAATCAAATTTGTAAACATTCAATACTTTCATTTTATTTGCTGCTATATATTTTTTATGCCTAACACATTGATTGTGGTAACACATATCAATCTTACACATACAGTATCCCAGAATACAAGAAGTTTCTAAATCACTCAACATATATACCCAAATATTGTCATAGATATTGTTAGATAACATTAGGCCCTAAACTGATGTTGTGCAAATATTTTACATAATCCAATAAATGATTAACTGCTGACCTCTGAAGGCTCTGCTGTTTTTCTCACTGTGGCTTGACCTGCTTGATGCAGATGGTCTGGAACTTCTTATTTTTATTTAGAATGTCATCTTTTTTTCTGATTTTTGCTAGTTTTTAGAGATACTTTGTAGTAATTACATGTCCATGTGCTGGGTCTGTAACCTGAATATTTTTGTCCATTTAGGAATAAAGGTTGTATTCAGTTTTTAAAAATCATCTCACTAAAACCACACATTCATACATCCGTTTTATTGAGTAGTATACATTTGAGTGCTATTTAATCCTTGTTTTTACAACGATAACCCGTATTTTGATGTCATTGTAACTTTCGGTAGTGGTTTGTGTACAAAGTTGCTGGAAAACTCCTGCAAGACCTTTTCGTTAACAACTGATGCAATCGCACTGATGCAATTTCATTGGTAAAACAAAACAAAAAAAACATTGAAAGTTTGCGACTCGGACCAGAGATCGCATGAGAAAACAGAGCACTCACTCCGTTCCTGTTTTATCAACTTGGAAATCTTATACAGGAAATTGAGATCCCCGCTAAAATAGTTTGGGATGAGTAATATTTTAATTAAAAAAATGTGTCTCTCTGGTTGAATTTTTAGTTTAAAAAAAAAAAAAAAGTGTTTTTCATGTTTTTAAGATACACGATCTTCGTAAGTGTCAACCTTCTTGGCGCATGCTCAAGAGGTAAAGATTCCGCGAGCCTCCACGTCTATGCACGAGCAAGCTGTAGCCTATCAGGAGCGGCCACCGTGTGTTTGCAAACACAGTAAAGACCCGGATGTCCCGTTCACGGACATTCTTCTCAGTCTTTTCTTCGCAGCTGGAAGTCGTTGGACCCGTTCGAATCTCTCGTTTTTGCTGGTGCCCGAAAGACTCCCGGCGAGCTAAAGCCAACATGGATGTGAGGGGATCTCTAGAGAAGACCACCAGTCTTCTCATAAAAACCCCCAGCCAGGCTCAGGAGGACCGAACCGTCGACGGTGTCTGTCTGAGCTGGACCGTCGGGGAGCTGAAAACCCACCTGTCGACCGTCTACCCAACGAGACCGGTGAGTTCTGAGTTTGGACTGACACACACGCCGCCGCCGTCCCGGGCCCGGGAGGGACCCTGAGCGTTGCGTAACCCGGACAGGTTTTCCTCTGCTTCCCTGCTAGCAGAAGCTGTAACGGTAACCCGAGCTAAATCCCAAACTGGTTTGTTAACGACATAATCTGAGCTGTGAACGGCGGGGTGTGCCGGACGTTTGTTTACGTGACACCGTTTACCGGCAGAGCTCGATTATCTGTTCGAACTCTAACGAAGCCGGAAACCATTAAAAAGACAAACGTCCAGTTTTGTAAGTCACCTTTGTTATTATTTTAGTGATTGGGTGTTCCTGTGTACCCCTCCCTGATCAGAAATGCTGCCCCCCCCCTGTTTGAGGGAGAAGCCCACAGTGGTGGAGAGTTCTGGAATGTCCCACAGCCTTCTGCGCCTTTAAAGGAGCCGTCAGTCTTCTGTTTCAGCACTTCCGGTTTATTCGTTCCAATAACGATTATTAAAAAAATGTTCGTTTTTATTAGTTTTCAATTAACATTGGGTTTTTTTATCGTAATTATTGCAGCTCTTAAACAACAATTTAAAATAATTCTATGATATTCAGAGTTTTTTTTTTCTACTAAATATTTAATAACGTTTATAAAGGCCCGTACACACCGGGACGAATATTCGCCAGGCGTTATTCGCCAGCGTTTTTCGCCACGTCTTTTGTGTTCACACCCAGGCGATTTTCGCTGACGATGAGCCGACTGAACATGCAATTTCATTCCCTGACATTAGATGGCGCTGTACACAAGGTAGTCGCTTGTCACTCAGAAGAAGAGAGCCACTATTTACGCGCTTGTCAGAAGAACATGGTGAGTTTTATCGACTGGTACAAGAGCTGAAAATGTATCATGAGCGTTTTCGGGGATATTTTAGAATGTCCGTCATTATTTCTTTGCGGCAGTGTAGCCGCTACTTGGCGTCTATCTTCTTTGCTGGTATGTGTGCTCAGAAAGGCAGTGTTGTGTTTGAGCGCCCCCAAGTTGTGTTTTACTGTAACCTCAGAAGCTCCAGACACGTGAGCAAAAGCGCCATTCTCATTGGTTGAATGGATTTCGACGCGAGGCGTCAAAAAGAAAAAACGAACCCGAGGCGTTTTTTTTTTTTTGACGCTTTGACGCGTGGCGTTTTTTCGCGTCGGTGTGCACACTCTCATTGGTGCCCTTTGTTTAGTCACGAGGCGAATTTCGCCGACGAAAATCGCCGGCGAAATTCGTCCCGGTGTGTACGGGCCTTTAGGTCCACCATTAAAAATGAAAAGAGAGATAAAAGTCTTAAAAGTATGCAGAAAAGTCCCACTTTTACAAGGCAAAGCCATGCTTTTCAAAGATAAAGTTAGTGGTTTAAGCGTCCATCGATCAATGCAGCCATTTATGGTGATGCCATACGGCTTTAGTAGATCACAGGTCGTGATGTTTTCGGACCTCTGCAACCATCTTTATCACTATTCCTGATGTTTCTTGGGAAAGCACCAAACCCCTCTGAACTGCTGCTCGATGTAAACAACGATATGCCTGCAGCCTCCAACCATTTCTGCCTCCAACAAACAACCATTTCTCCCAAATCTGGGTGACCTTTTCTTCTGCAGGGACCCAGTTTCCTGCAAATCCTTTTCAATGTCTTTATACTCACAAGAAAACTATACCGGCTCCCTCAGAGACTTAGTATCTCCGAATTTGTGAAACCAGTGCTGAAGGAACGATATGCTTTACGTCTTTCTAACTGGCACACGATATTTTCCACTTTTTTTTGCCTTTTGTTATAATTTCTTTAGTTTTGTGATGGCAGTCATGGATGTGCCTCTTTCTATCGACATGTGTTTCTACAGAAGAAAAGCTAATCATTTACAGGAGGATTTATTCCGAGCGTCATCAGTTCTTCTGGAAGCCGTGTTTGAATTCCCGTCTGTGGCTTTGTGTTCTTCAGGCTGTGAGCGAGCAGAGGCTGATCTTTGCTGGGAAACTGCTGCCGGATCATCTGCACCTGAAGGACCTCTTTGGACAGGTGACTGAAAAGCCTTTTTTCAAAAGCTGCTGTCCGCTCTGCTTCAGCTTCACTCCAGCGGTTGAAGAGCTACCGGTGCACACTGACGGCAGGCTGTAGGCAGGCGGGACGCCGCTTCAGGTCCGCAGTTCTCCATCCACCCTGAGCTGATGCCATCCAGGATGGAAAAGGATCAGAGTTCTGCTTTGCTGAAGCGTTTGATTGAACCTTGAAGACCATTGAGCTGCTCGGTTCTGTTGGGTTCTTTGGCATTCGGACTGTGTTCTGGCGTTTCAGCAGTCTCAAAGAACCACACGTCTTCTGTTTTAAACAAGTTTATCTGCATTTAACTTTGAAGGAGAAGCAGCAGCGAAACCTAAAATGTTCTGCATCTTCATGCTGCAGCGGTTCTTCTTCCCCTTTATTTAGCTGACTTCATTTTTATGATGCGCGTGAATGCACACGTTCACAGCTCGCCGCTCACAGAACATGTTTCCAATGACCCAGGACCAGAGGTTTGATTAGATGTTAAAAAAATCTGTTGTAAATTAGGGAGAAAACTGAAAAATTCCTAAAAGGAAAACATGCTTAAATCAGATGAGCCAAAATGGGTTATTTACATGACACGACTGGATAAATACATGGTCTTACGTGGCCTTTCCTGTCCACAGGCTGACACTGTTCCCACACTGCACCTGGTCTGCACAGTGAGGAATTCATCTCCACCTAAGGTGAGTTACTGCAGACCTGAGCTCTCGTGAGCGTCCCTCCTGAGGTCCATCGGTCATTTTCTGTTACCTGATCACATGGAAGCAGCAGCAGCAGCAGGAGAGCCTGCTTACAGCCTCATGCCTGTTCTTTCACAGCAGCTCATTCCACATTTACACATTTACTGAACTTTCTGCTGAAATTCAGCGGAGCTGCAGGAGTTTCACCTTCACCACTTCAGTGGTTTCTGTGACGCGAAGAGCAGCAGGTGCAGGTTTCCTCCTGCTCCTCTTCATTTGCCTTCTGAGAACCAAAACTGTCCACATCCTGAAATTCATTTACATAAGCGTCACCGACTACTGTGTGTGAAACCAGATGCTGGTCTTCTTCTGACAAATGTGCAGCAGAGCATTTCCCCTGACGAGCTGCTTTCCTCTGCAGACCCCAGACTCCCATCAGCCACCTGCTGCCTCTCCCACGCCGGCCCCTTCCCCTGTCCAGACTCCCAGTGCGCCCGAGCTGAGGCAGAGGAGGCAGGCGTCTTCCCCCCCAGCTGCTGTGCCGTCTTCCCCAGGAGCTCCTGCCGCTGCATGGTGAGCCAGCCAGAAAGAATCGACTGTTAACTGTGAAAGCCACGACTGTGCAGCTTTCACGAATCTCTATGTGGAGGTGATGCTGCACCTCGCAGCCAGCAGAGGCCCCGCCCCTACAGTCCTGCTGAGGACACGCGTGCCGAGCTTCATGCTGTTCCAATCACCCAGAAGAGCTCAGCCTCTTTAAAATGTAGTTTCAACCTGGATCCTGTGGATTTGATTTCCTGCAACTTTAGTAAAAACACAGCAATTAGATGATCCAGCAGAACATGCAGGACAGCAGCAGCCTCACCCCTTTAGACTGATCTCTGATGTTCTCCTGCAGGTCTGAAGCCCCCCAGGTGACCCCGCCCACCTTCCCGGCGCACTCCCTGTACAGCCCCCAGCAGCTGCTGTGGCTGCAGCACGTGTACGCGCGGCAGTACTACATGCAGTAGTGAGTGTCTGCTCTGGAGCCCCCCCATTCTGTGGCTGCCTGACGTTCTAACTTAAATGTCTCTTCAGCCATGCAGCTTTGGCAGCAGCCGGCTCCTCGTCATCTCTAACCACCTTTGGCCCAGCCCACCAAGTACCTGTCCCGCCCCCTCTGGCCAATCAGAACCCCATTGACAACCTGCCAGCCAATCAGAACCCAGTGCAGGACGCTGCCTTCATCAATCCTGGGGAGGCCAACCAGAACATGCGGATGAACGCACAGGGTGGCGCCGTGGTGGAGGACGAGGACGGGGTGGAGCGCGACTGGCTGGACCATCTGTACTCTGCAGCGAGGCTGGGGGTCCTGCTGGTGATCGTCTACTTCAACTCCAGCCTGAGCCGCTTCCTGCTGGTGACCAGCACGCTGCTGCTCATGTACCTGTAAGTACCCCCGCCTCCGAGCAAATGCCCCCAGCGAGCAGCGGAAACATCTGCACCTTTTCCCAACATCTGCTCAAGTCTGTTGTTGAAACTGCATCAAATCCAATCAAACATCCGATACTTTTTAACATTTTAACTCTTTTTAAAGGAATAATAAAGCAAATCTATTTAACAGCTGCAGACGCGATCTGCTGCTTGTTTTTATACAGGTACTAACGTAAATAAAAACTGGTGCCACTCAGGAAATAATTTTAAAATATGTGTTTAGTATTTAGTATAGATTTTAACATTTGCCGATACCGAGTCCCGATCCGATACTTTTGGAACACGTTTTAAGAATTAACTTATTTAATAAGCACATCGTTGGTGTCCCCTGTTTTTAGATCAGTATCGTTTTGTTATCATTTAACACCTGAACTGTAAACTTCTGTCTAGTATTTTGAACAATCTCGTGAAAAATCATGCAACTATAAACTAGCAAACAGAGTTAACTAGTAAGAATTAGTTATGTCAGAAAACTGTAGCTCTAGGATCTTCAGATCTGTTGGACATTTTTCCTCAAATGCGATTCATATTTCCATTTAAAGATTTAAAAGACTTTCCTTCAAAATCATGTTAAAGCTTGAATATTCTGAGTGTTCATGGCTAGATCATATAAATGTAATCATTTCTGTGTTTAGGTTTGGGTCATGATTGATTTTCGTGGATCCTTTCTTCTTGAGCTTTGAAGACGGTCCCTTGGAGCAGTCTGTCCGTTTAACCCTCATTGCTTGAATAGACATTTCCTTTCAAATGTCTTTGGTCGTTTGAGTGGAGACAAACCAATAAACACAGTTGCTGCCGGCGTAAAGCGTTTATTTAGGGTGACTGAGCCCAGAAGCCAGAATCTGGAAATGTCTTGCTAACCTTGCCGAACCGTCTTTGTGGTTCCAGCTCAAACTGGCTGTGTTTTCTGCTGCATTTTCCATGGCAGGACATTTAAACTAGAGCATTTATTTAAATTAAGCTTGAAGTACATGGCGCTGATTTAAAATAAATATCCCATCAGGTCTGAAACTACGCAATTGGGCCTGATTTCTGATCCCATGATTGGATCGGGACAGAGTTTGACCCTTTCATTCCAGCACCGTCCCTGGCAACAGCAAATAACAGCTGCTCTTCACTCTGACTGTTGACGCATTTGGAATTCAGTGTTGAAAAGTATTTTTTTTCTTCTTTTAAACGATTTTGTTTGTCACGCCCACAGACACACAGTGGGCTGGTTTCCCTTTCGGAGGCGAGTGCAGGTCCAGCAGAACCAGGACAGGAACCCTCTTCCAGATCGGGTGAGAACAGCAGACTGTTTCTGCACCACAGCAGTCGCTCTGAGCCTCATCAGAGGGAACCCATGACAAGACTGTCCATCTGCCTCCTCGCTTCAGGTGGGCGAAGCAGCTGGCGGTCAGGGGGAGGAGCCTGCGGCTGAGTTACCAGAGGGGGGCAGCTCCATGGTGGCAGTGTTGGTGCCTCCTCACAGAGTGTCCATCATGTGGACGGCCTGGGTCTTCTTCAAAGGGTTCTTCTCCTCCCTAATACCTGAGGTTCCTCAGGAAATGGCCAACTGATGTGCACGTTATTCCTCGGAATCTTCTGCTGGAGGTGTAAGCTAAGACCATAAGGCTGCTGGGAGACGGTGGCCCCTCCTGTATTTGATTTGTCAGCTGGCCATTAAGCTGCAGATGACCGGGACATGAAGCTCTGTGGGGCCCACGCCACTGTGGATCTGGTTCTGCCCTCACACTGGTGGAGCGTGCACGGGCTGTGAGCAGCACGCTGAGGAAGCCTGGGATCAGGCCCAATTTCCACACCAGCTGCTATAGGAAGATCTCACAAAACGGTCCAACCAAAGGCAGGCGTGTTGATGAAGGTCATGAACATGTGACTCGTCATACGACTCCTCACATGACTCTTCACGTGACTCCTCACGTGACTCGTCATGCGACTCCTCACGTGACTCCTCTTCAGCCTGTTGAAGGAGTTTTATCTGCCAAATGAAACTGTAAAACACAGACGAACTGTAAATATTTTCTACACTAAGCACTTTACAACAGGCTTTGATCTGCATTAGAATGACTTGTTTTTAAAGTTTCTGCAGAGTTTTAATTTTTATCACATCTAAATAAAAATAAGTTTTTCAAAATTGTAGGATTTAAGTAAAAATGTTAATGTCTGAGAGATTTTCCATTGATGTACAGCAAGGACGAGCTGCAATAAATGTTTTCCAGACGAAAGATTCCAACTGTGTTTTCCATTGTCTGAAAGTGAAGGAGGAGCTCTGAGTTCTGGGGGGTGGAGCTCTGAGTTCTGGGGGGTGGAGCTCACACACACTGGCAGGATAGAGGCGTTTATGGTCAAACGCCGACCTGAGCGTCCAGCAGACGCAGACATAAATCTGCAGCACAGTTAGAATCCTACTCCCATCATCCTTTGATCTATGGTCAAAGCGTTCCAAGTGGTCAAGTAAGGGATAATGACCGACGAAGTGTGCATCATCATAAATTAACACACGCTGTGGAAGCCTCCACAGTTTATAGTTTATTTATACTGTGTATAGTTTTAGCCAAAAGCCTGTGCCGTCAAGTCAGAAATTCATCTCTGAGTTTTGGAATCATTGGGATCCTGCAGCCCCTCAAATGCAGAATTCACCTCTGAGTCGTGGAGGAAATCTGTGGCTGGAAAATGAGCTTAACGTAAGCCAGGAAAGAGAAGTTCAACTCAGCTCTGAAACCCTGTGGATATTCTAGAAGGGTCTCCAACGAGGCAACATCTCACAGCAGAGAAAGACTTGCAGGGAAAAAACATAGTCATTCTGTAGTTTCCTGATTTTTTCCAAACACCAAATACAAACCCTTTTCCAACCTACCGAGGCAAAAGCTGGTTCACTTCAAAGACCCCACACCCAAAGAAGAAAGGAATATACACTCACTGGCTACTTTATTAGACACACTTGTCCAGCTGCTCACTAAGACAAATATCTAATCAGCCAATCACACGGCAGCAACTCAATGCATTTAGGCTGTAGACATGTCCAGAAAGTCAGTGTAGATCTGAGCCTCTATGGCTCTGGTGCTCAGGGCTTGTTCCTGAGCTGCCAGGATGAGTGCTTCAGTGCTGTCCTGTAGACCAGCCCTTTCTAGACATTGGTAGGACTTCTTGATATCAGCCACTTCAGTTATGGTCCGGTGGGACATCCCATGCAGGGGTTTGTCCTCCCATGAGGATCTGTCCTCCAGCACTGTATCCTCTGCTCTCCATTGCCTGATACATTCACTGAGCACACTGTCAGTTGGGGCCTTGAGCTTGATGTACTCATGCATCTTGGATGTTTCATCCTGGATAGTGGCTTCTACGCTCACCAGTCCTCGGCCTCCTTCCTTGCGGCTAGCATACAGTCTCAGGGTGCTGGATTTGGGATGGAACCCTCCATGCATGGTGAGGAGCTTTCGTGTTTTAGCATCCGTGGTCTGTATCTCTTCCTTTGGCCATCTTATTATTCCTGCAGGGTATCTGATAACTGGCAGTGCGTAGCTGTTTATTGCCTGGGTCCTATTTTTACCATTAAACTGGCTTCTCAGGACTTGCCTTACTCGTTGAAGGTACTTAGCTGTTGCAGCTTTCCTTGTTGCCTGCTCCAGGTTGCCATTTTCCTGCAGAATTCCAAGGTACTTGTAACTGTCCTCGATGTCTGCTATTGTTCCTTCTGGGAGTGAGAGCCCTCCTGTGTGGACTACCTTGCCTCTTTTTGTCACCAACCGGCTGCATTTCTCGAGCCCGAATGACATGCCAATGTCATTACTGTAGATCCTGGTGGTGAGGATCAGGGAGTCAATGTCACGCTCGCTCTTAGCATATAGCTTGATGTCATCCATGTAGAGGAGGTGACTGATGTTGGCCCCATTTCTGAGTCAGTATCCATAGCCAGTCTTGCTGATTATTTAGCTGAGGGGGTTCAGACCTATGCAGAACAGCAATGTGCAAAGAGCTTCACCTTGGTATATCCCACATTTGATGGACACTTGTGCAAGTGGCTTGCCATGGGCTTCAAGGGAGGTTTTCCACAGCTTCATTGAGTTTCCTATGAAGGCTCTTAGAGTCCTGTTGATGTTGTACAGCTCCAAGCATTCAGTGATCCACGTGTGTGGCTTCGGATCATAGGCTTTCTTGTATCAAACCAGGCTGTGCACAGGTTGGTGTGTCATGACCTGCAGTCTTGAGCAACTGTTCTGTCGACCAGGAGCTGGTGTTTGGCTCCTCTGGCGTCTCTACCAATGCCCTTCTGTGTGTTACTCATGAATTGATCCATGTGCCTATTTATCTTGGTTGCAATGATGCCTGACATGAGCTTCCATGTTGTGGGGAGACAGGTTATTGGTTGGTAGTTGGACTGCACCCTTTGAGGGATCCTTCTGGACCAGGATCATTCGCCCTTCCGTTAGCCATTCGGGGTGGGTCCCATCTCTTAGCAGCTGGTTTAATTGTGGTGCCAGGCACTCGTGGAGTGCGGTGAGTTTCTTTAGCCAGTAGGCATGTATCATGTCAGGGCCTGGTGCTGTCCAGTTCTTCATACCTGAGACTCTTTCTTGGATGTCGGCCACTGTGATGGCTACTGGACTCTGTTCAGGGAGGTTGCTATGTTCTTTTTCTCAGAGAGACCAACCACTGGGCATTGCTGTTATGTGCTGTCTCTTTCTCCCATATACTTTTCCAGTACTGTTCAGTTTCTAGTCTTGGTGGGTCTGCTCGGCTGTTTTGACCCTGCCACTGAGCGTACACTTTCGCAGGTTGAGTTGCGAACAGCCTGTTTATCCATCTGGCTTCATTGTCTCTTGTGTACCTCTTTAGGCAGCTGCTCAAGGCTAGGAGCCTTGTTTTGGCAGTTTCCAGTGCTTCAGGTATGGGCATCTGGCTGTATCTCATTGTACCTCGAATTGTTTCTCATTGTACCTCTTTGAGCCTCTGTCAGCTTACTCTCATCCCTCTGAGTTGCCTTGATTTTGGCCTCTAACCGTTGCTTCCATGGTGGGTTTTGTTTTCTCCCATGGTTGCTCTTATAGCCAAACATCTCAAGGATCACTGCTGCTGAAGTGTAAACCAGTTCATTGGTTTCTGTGATGGTTGTGGTAGGATTTGCCCTCAATGCTTCATTCACAGTTTTCAGTAGACTTTCAGGAGGTACATCACTTAACCGTTGTAGCTGGTGTTGGGGTTGCCTGGTGTTCATTGTAGACATGATCTTGGCTTTCAGGTCAGTTGCTGCCTTGCTCAATTGTGGTTGTTGGGGCTGTGTACCAAATCTCAGGGTGGGAGTGTGGTATAACCTCCTCTCTGACCTGTTGTTGTCGCTCTCCCGTGGTATTGCCATTGTATTGTAGCGCTTCAATCTCAAGTTGTGATAGGAGTTGCCGCTTGTGGATGTTCGAGCATTGGGCTACCAGTCGCTCAAGACTGCAAGTCACGACACACCAACCTGTGCACAGCCTGGGTTAATTACAAGAAGGCTTATGACTCAATGCCACACACATGGATCACTGAATGCTTGGAGCTGTACAACATCAACAGGACTCTAAGAGCTTTCATAGGAAACTCAATGAAGCTGTGGAAAACCACCCCTTGAAGCCAATGGCAAGCCACTGTGCAAGTGTCCATCAAATGTGGAATATACCAAGGTGATGCTCTGTCCCCATTGCTGTTCCGCATAGGTCTGAAACCCCTCAGCTAAATAATCAGTAAGACTGGCTATGGATACCGACTCAACATCAGTCACCTCCTCTACATGGATGACATCAAGCTATATGCTAAGAGCAAGCGTGACATTGACTCCCTGATCCACACCACCAGGATCTACAGTACTGACATTGGGATGTCATTGGGGCTCGAGAAATGCAGCCGGTTGGTGACAAAGAGAGGCAAGGTAGTCCACACAGGAGGGCTCTCACTCCCAGAAGGAACAATAGCAGACATCGAGGACAGTTACAAGTACCTTGGAATTCTGCAGGAAAATGGCAACCTGGAGCAGGCAACAAGGAAAGCTGCAACGGCTAAATACCTCTAACGAGTAAGGCAAGTCCTGAGAAGCCAGCTCAATGGCAAGAACCAGACCTGGGCAATAAACAGCTACACCCTGCAGTTATCAGATACCCTGCAGGAATAATAAGATGGCCAAAGGAAGAGATACAGACCACGGATGTTAAAACACGACAGCTCCTCACCATGCATGGAGGGTTTCATCCCAAATCCAGCACCCTGAGACTGTATGCTAGCCGCAAGGAAGGAGGCCGAGGACTAGTGAGCGTAGAAGCCACTATCCAGGATGAAACATCCAAGATGCATGAGTACATCAAGCTCAAGGCCCCAACTGACAGTGTGCTCAGTGAATGTATCAGGCAATGCAGAGCAGAGGATACAGTGCTGGAGGACAGATCCTCATGGGAGGACAAACCCCTGCATGGGATGTCCCACCGGACCATAACTGAAGTGGCTGATATCAAGAAGTCCTACCAATGTCTAGAAAGGGCTGGTCTACAGGACAGCACTGAAGCACTCATCCTGGCAGCTCAGGAACAAGCCCTGAACACCAGAGCCATAGAGGCTCAGACCTACCACACCAGACAAGACCCAAGGTGTAGATCTACCACACCAGACAAGACCCAAGGTGTAGACCTACCACACCAGACAAGACCCAAGGTGTAGATCTACCACACCAGACAAGACCCAAGGTGTAGATCTACCACACCAGACAAGACCCAAAGTGTAGATCTACCACACCAGACAAGACCCAAGGTGAAGGCTGTGCAAAGAGGTGCCTGAAACAATCCAGCACATGACTGCAGGGTGTAAGATGTTGGCAGGTAAAGCATACATGGAGCGCCACAATCAAGTGGCTGGAATAATATACAGGAGCATGTGTGCAGAATATAAACTGGAAACCCCAAGGTCAAAATGGGAAACCCCTCCGAAGGTGGTAGAGAATGAAAGGGCAAAAATCCTGTGGGACTTCCAGATCCAGACTGATAAGATGGTAATGGAGAACCAACCAGACATTGTAGTGGTGGATAAAGAACAGAGGAAAGCCGTTGTGGTGGATGTGGCAGTGCCAAGCGATGGAAACATCAGGAAGAAGGAACATGAGAAACTGGAGAAATACCAGGGACTCAGAAAAGAACTGGTGAAAGCCTGGAAAGTGAAGGTGACAGTGGTGCCTGTGGTAATTGGAGCACTCGGAGCAGTAACCCCCAAGCTAGAGGAGTGGCTGCAACAGATACCTGGAAAGACCTCAGACCTCTCAGTCCAGAAAAGTGCAGTGCTAGGAACAGCTAAGATACTGCGCAGAACCCTCAGGCCTCTGGTAGAGGACCCGAGCTTGGAGGAGAATCCACCCGCAGAGGGTGAGAGGGGCATTTTTTGTTGTTGTGTATATATATATATATATATATATATATATATATATATATATATATATATATATATATATATATATATATATATAGCTTTCATCATTGAAACAAATTCCACAAGAACATGTTAAAAACCCCAAATCTCCTCTTCTATCTTATCAGAATCTTTGTCCAGAGGGTTTATGGATCATCCAGATGTTCCTCTGTGTTCCTGGTGCTCAGCAGCATCTTTCTCTTTGATCTCTTTCATGGATCCATGATTATCCAAAAGTCCTTTTCTGATTGTTGGATCGTGAACTTTGACCTGAACTGAGTCAGTCAGAGTTTCCTCCATGTGCAGATGATGGATCTCACTGTGGGTGGGACAGACGTTCCACCACAGCTTTGCATGACAGCAAGCTCTTCTCATCAGGGCACAGAAGAGCAGACGTCCCTACATGTTGGATCATGTGAGGGAGATCAGGGTTTGTCAAATCTCAGAGTCTTTCAGGAGCTCCAGGTTCACATGATCCTACAACAGAACAACAGTTAGTAAATTCTGGATTTCATTGTCGCCCTTTTACACTCAACATACAATCTCACCCCCCAACTGGAAGCTCCTTATCTCCAATCAGTTGGTCTCCATCTGCAGCTCTTCTTTACTCAGAACAAATCCTGTTGCCCCTCCTGCAGGTCACTGAGGAATCTCTGATCGCCCTGTGAGGAATGGTTGAATAAAAAGCAAAGCAAAGTTCCTGTCTCCAGTTTCAGAGTGAACCTGTGGGTTCAGGTTCCCCTTTGTTGGATTTAGTTTGGTGCTGAGTGCGGGGGGGGGGAGGTTTCAGCAGCAGAACTGTGAGTTCACATTTGATAGCTGTGTGAGATGAAAACAGAGGATGCGTTGTGCGTATCTGTGTGTGTTCAGGCTCCTCTGTTTCCGTCGGGGGGGTCTTGTACTTTGGCCGTTCTGTTACAAAATCTCACTCAGTGTTTGCTTCTCCAATTCAAGTGCAAACCAAACATGTTGTCTGGGTAGATTGAGGAGCTTTTCTCTCCATTGCTGAAGGTCAGAGAGCTGCAGGGACTCAAACGTTGGAATCTCCAGGCGCCAGCGACACTGAAGACCTCAACTGAAGACAGGAGATGTCAAGCAAGGGGGCTGCTCCTGCGATCACCCTGCTGCTCCTGCCGCTGTTCCTGTCTTTTGGGCGAACGTACAGCTGCCTGGAGGACCCGGCTGAGGCCTACAGACTGAGCGGAGCTGTGTGCAGGCTCACCTACCCTGCTGCTGCAGTGTGTGAGTTGGAAACCCTGATTTTACACGAAGCAGAGAAGTTCCAGCGCCACAGCTCTCAGATCTCTGTCATGGCTTGGCGTCTTTGGTTTTAGTCTGAAGTTTGTTCTTTTTGAACCTCTGCTCTCCTC
The DNA here is from genome assembly GCA_023969325.1 of Oryzias curvinotus. Taxonomy (NCBI): domain Eukaryota; kingdom Metazoa; phylum Chordata; class Actinopteri; order Beloniformes; family Adrianichthyidae; genus Oryzias; species Oryzias curvinotus. The sequence continues at coordinate 6,855,990 of CM043711.1, forward strand.
TCAGCTACGTTCACTGACAGAAGCAACTATCAATGTTTTATTGATTCCATCTCTTATCGATTGTATATTACTATGTTTTTATTATATAACTTGATTTCAATCCCTGCCCTTTCTTGCTGATAATTTTGATGTTAAGGCTGAATGGGCCCATGACCTTACTGAATGGCGAGCAAACATGAAGACCACAGCAGAAGCTGTGAAGTTTGAGCCCTGAAGACGTCTGCTGGAGGGTTTCGGCTCCGGGGCTCACAGGCAACAATGGGTCATTAACATACCCGCACCCTGCTCCACTTTGAAAGCCCCAAGAATGATCAAATCAGCTTTGCAACAGCCCCCACTCCTTCATCCACTGAATTTCCTTCCTCAGTGTGTTGAGTGTAAAAGCAAACTGCAATTTCTCAGAAGATATCTTTATTCCTAACTTTAGAGTCCCACTCTGATAATCTTTTGATCTGTTATAAAAGTGTTCCCAGTGTTCTTTTAATTAGGATTGTGCTTTTTTTGGACAAAATCAATAAACCTGTGTCATTTTCTGGGACATAATTTCAGTAGAGCAGCAAGAGTTTATTAGAAATTCACCTCTGAGTTGTGGGCGGGACTGTTGGCTCGGAGTAACCTCCCCCCTTTCCCTCCCTGTTGCTGAGAGCTCTCTGTTTACATGCTCTCCCGCTAGCTTACAGCCCCTCACACCCCAAGCCTGACATTACCAGTGCAACAAAAATGGCAGCAACATCAGAGCTATCCAGTTGTACAGTTTAGATCCAGATTCCAGCTCAGACCAGGAAAACACAGACGTTCATGGATCTGTTTGTCTGACAGTGGATGATCAGAATAGAGCGGAGCCGGAAGCTTTTTTCCAGCAGCATCTCCTTTTCTGAGGCTGCACAGTGGTGCAGCAATAAGCGCTTTTGCCTCCTGGTGATAAGGCCCTGGTTCAAATACCAAGTGGGACCTTTCTGTGTAGACTTTGCAAGTTCTACCCGAGCATGCATTTGTTTTCTCTAGCCATTCAGGGTGCAAAAACACGAATGGCGAGACATTGGTTGATTGATGACTCTAAATCAGGGGTGTCAGAATCCAAGCCTCAAGAGCCAGTTTTCCAACCAACCGACCGTTGAAGCTCCTTATTGGCTAAACACACCTGATCCAGGTGATCAGCACCAGATAAGGCAGGGTTTTCTGGAAAACCAGCAGGAGGCCCGCACTCAAGGCCTGGAGCTTGATGCTCCCTCCTGCTCTAAATTGTCCACAGGTGTGACCTTTGTCAAACAGTAGCCAGGTTAGACTCTGGCAGCCCCGGGCCCCAAAAAGGGATACAGTGGGTAAAGAAAACGGATGGATGGAGATTTTGTCTCCTCCTGATTCTCAATGATTAAAAAAATATTCAGAAGTGCATTTTTAATCTTAATTGTCTTTATAAATGTCTTCCCTTGTGAGAAAAATGTTACAAGAACATGTGAAAAATACCATTTTCATTGGAGTGGGTCTTTAACATATGAATTCATCATAACACCTTTTTTGACTTTTATAAAATAAGCAAAAATATGGCAGTATGTTCATGTCAAAAAATACACAAACAATTCATGTTACATCTTTAAACACTTCTGAAAATAAATTAAAGCCATCAATGATGAATAGAAATCAGCTTGAATGCAGGCTTCACCAGAAGGTTTTCACCATATTTATTTAGAAAAAGTTGTTTAATCGAACCATTACGTCTGTCTATTTTGGCAGTGAATGAGAAAACCACAAAAGTGATTGAGGCAGCTTTTCAACATGCCCGATATCCAAGTATGCAAGGAGAGAAGTCCCTGCCCTTCATAGGCAAAGTTTCTTATGGCCTGGAAAAGTGAGTCAGTGAACACTTTCCACTGAACATGGAACACTATCGTGCAACACTTTTCCTTTTTACTCCCCAGTCTGGAGATTCACAACTTGTCGATTGGTCGGAGTGAGTTTGAGCTCGTTCCAGGAAAAGGAATCGCGCTGAAGATAAGCAACGTGTCTGCAGTGTTTAAAGGGACAATCCAGTATGGATACGGCAGCTGGCTGTGAGTTTGACTGTAAATGTTTGCAACAAGAATGTGACAGTGTTCACCAGTTGCGGTGTCTTCCTCACGGAGATCATTTATGAATGAGCTCCTGCAGTTCTTCACTGCACCATGTTTACCTGACAGACATATTCAAGCATCTTCATGATTCCTGCTTCTTCAAATTCACACTGTGACTGTTTTTGTTTGTTTGTTGGTTGTTTGTTTGGTAGTTTGGTAGTTTGTTTGGTAGCTTGTTTGTTTGGTTGGTTTTTCCTCCTACTATTGACCAGTTTATGTCATCTCCTCTCTTTGGTCAGTGGAAAGTCTGCCTGAATTCACACTGAATTATGAATACTTATATCTTATTTTATTTTTTATCTTTTCTATTTTTATTGTTATTTTATGATCATTTTTATTTTTTATTCTGATGTTTTTTACTCCAGTGTTTCCTCTTGGGGATCCATCGTTCTTGGGCACCACCAGCCTGACCTGTAGGGGGTGCCGTTGCTGTGGTGCCCGTTCTCATTGGGCGGGCTGGGGTCCCACTCTGTGGTCTAATAGCCATGGATGGGGCCCTGGGCTGCCCTGTGTTGGGCGGGCGCTGCGGTAATGGCCCCTGTGGTCGGGCTGGGCCTTGGAATGAATGGATCCCCATGATATCGTTTCCTCACAGCAGTACCAAGCCAGACCTTCTTCAACTACAGTTCTTTGTTTCTGTTCATGGTTCTACTGGGTTAACTGGGTGGGTGGGGGTGGGGGGTGGTGAGGGAGGGGTACCTTCTTTGTGTGATTCTCCTTTGTTTTCTGTTTTTAACAACTTTCATTTTTTATGACTGTTTTATCTGTTTTTATGTTAAGCGCTTTGTGTTTTTAACCAAAATGAAAGGCGCTATATAAATAAATAAAGTTTGAGTTTGAGTTTAAGTGAACCACACCAGAGTTCATGTGCAAGTGAACAGGTGGTCCTCTATAATGCATTGGCGTTTCATACAATCAAAAGAAAAACCTGTAAAATCATTGACACTGGTAGGTGGAGGAGAGAGTTGACATTCCCAAAGGGTACATACGCCAAGGCAAGCCAGGTGCAGGCATGTAACGAAGATCACCTTCGTTACTTTATTAAAGTTATTGGTATGGTACGTGGGCACACAACATTTTAACAAGTAACATTTAAAACAGAAATAAATGGCACATTTTATAGGTTTGAATAAGGGTTTATTGGGTTTGCATGATTTTATCTTTCCTGTGTGGTGTGCAGATGAATTGGCAGCTACCTGGAAGAAAGGAATGTTAGTTTTCATTATAATTAGATTAAGGTGTGACTGCAAGATGTACTCACCTGTGTTTGTCTTCCCCAGTGTGCTCCAACAAAACCCTTCCCCTAGGAACAGAGCGATATTTAGGGTTCCGGGAGAATCTATTCAGAGGCCTAAAGGGGGAAGTCATTGTATTTGGGAGATTTGTGTTGTTTTAATGTTTCTACTTGATGTTTTAAATTAGAGTAATAAAGATGAATTGGATTTTAGAATTTCTTTAAGGAATTTAGAGTAAAGAATTTAGCCTTTTTATATGAATTGTAGATTCTAGGAAAAGTAAACCTCCCTCCAGGAAGGAGGAGATGGTATGTTTACTTAGTATTTAAACCACCTGTAATTTTAGTGGCGAGGGCCTCTTTTGTTTGTCAATGTGTTGGAAAAATAAAGATCTCTACTAATTTAACCTTACCTCTGAGGACTTCCTACACTCCCACTGCTCAAAGGCCAGCCGGTGACAAGGCACAAAGGACCTGAAGCCAAACCTCCTCCTGTCATGAATAAAGAGAGAGGAACAAACGTGATTCATGTTGATGATGATTTTTACTAAGTGAGACGCAGACATGGGCAAAGGAGAAGAACTGGGAGTCATTGGAGTGCCCAGAATCATTCCCAGAATCCAATGGCTACCAAGCCCTCATGAATCCATCACAAAGACGAGCAGTAAGATCCGTGAGATGATGGGACTTAAGAAGGTAATGTCCTGGCTTTACCTCTACTCTGGATAAGTCGGTACTCGCTCAGAAAACCAATCCTGCAGGGTTTATTAATGTAATGACACCAGAGGTCACAGCAGGAGAGTCCTGAAGAGCTGGTAGCTCCTGCTTCTTTTTCATCCATTCCTACTTCCTATTGGTCCAGTTCACCTAATGCCTCAGCCACAACTGCAGGTCAAAAATGCTGAGAAAGGGATGCATATGTGCTCTGTGCTTGCAGCCTGACTGCTAGAAATGACAAAATTGACAATCAGACCATAGTTTGGGTGGACATCCTTTGGGCGTCCTGATAGGCCCTCAGCTCTGGTCTCATCAGTCTCCTGTCAGAGACATTCAGTGATGATGTTCTTAATGTCTGAGGAAGAAGGTATGAAAAGACCTTTATCATGAGAATAAAACATCAGGTCAAACAGCAAAGACTCTGACCTGCAGAGGTCACAGTTTGCTGGTAGTAGCATCTGTTGGAGGGTTAACACTCAAAGTTGAGCTTGAGTCATTGTTCACTCTTGTTGTTTGATTGTTTGAAATCTAACTTCTCTTATTTCCTGTATTTGTGCTGAAGCAGACGTTCTCATGAAGCAGCAGAACCTTACTGACATGCTGTCTTTCTTCTCTGTGCAGAGTCAACCTTGCCCAGTCTCTTGACCTGGAGATTGAGTCTCAGATTGACCTGGGGATCAATCCCAGACTCTGTAAGCATACTGGATGATTCGTGCTCTCATTATACATTAGCTAGTCAAGACCTTTTGCTTCAATCTAAACTGGCTTCCAGGCTTTTTCCATGAAAGCTCACCACAGTTTCAGGAGGCATGAATTTGGCAGTGAGACAGAGGCTTTAGTGCAGTCATTTCTTTAAAGCAGCAGCTTCCATGACATCTCACCTGAACTGTTCTTCTGCTGAAGGGTTCATGTCTGTGATCCGTGTCTTGTCTGTCCTTGTGTGTGTCGCTCTTTCCCCTGCATGTCAGACTGCGGCAAAGGAAAAGTGGCTGCAGACACATCCGACTGTTATCTGAGGTTTCACAAGCTGCGTCTGCACCTGCAGGGAGACAAAGAGTAAGTTGAGCTCTGATCTGACACCACACACAGCTGCAGCATCCAACCCTGTCTGCCTCTGCTCGTGCTGCAGACCTAATTGGCTGAAGAAACTTTTCACCGACTTCATCACCTTCACTGTGAAGCTAGTGGTGAAGGGGCAGGTGAGGCGCAGCCCCGGCTCTTGACTTGATGTGGTTAAGAATAAAACAATGAAAACCTGTTTTATTGCAGATTTGCAAGGAGATCAACAAGCTTGCAGACATTTTGTCCGACTTCATTCAAGACACAGCAGGTTTGTATGTGCTGTACCTGTTAAAGGTAACAAAAGCGGAGCCAGACAGAACATCAAACTTCCTCTCTCAAACATCAAACTGCGGCAGGAAAACATCTGGACTTTTTGTAAACTCCTCCTGAACATCTGGATGTCTTCCCTGTCGTCTGATTTCCAAATGTCACATCGTTCTAGACACATTGACATTTTTGTGACATCCTGCAGAATGTTTGTTCATGAAGCCTTAGCCATGTTATACCACACTATACACAGACCTCTTCCGTGTTTCAACACGGGAACATCATGGCTATATGTCCCAATCTAAGTGCACAAACAACCTTTTTTCTAACACTTGGATCAGCACTTACACATGGGGGCTTCTTCTGTGCAGGATACAATTGTTTCATATTGTTAATTGAATGAATGAAACAAACTTCTAGCTTTGAACGTTTCTGTGCTTTATGATTGTTCAAAACTTCAGCTAAAAAGTCGTTCAGACTGATTATTTCAGCAGATGATGTTTTTTTTCTTCCAAATTTGGAATTTTAAAATTCCTTTTGGCCACTGCATCATTTTGGAACAGGGACTCATTTGGTACAACTGTCAAGTTATTCTTTTGGAGCCTGTATTTTTTTTAAATCTACTTTAGACATTTTTGGGCTTTTTTTTCACTTTAAACTTTTTAGAAGTAGTTTAATTGGTAAAAGCTAATTTTTCATTTCTCAGAGCTGTTTTTCAGTCGTGGTGGGGCATCTGCCTCCTAACTTAGTAAAAATGAGACTTAGGGGTGTAACGGTTCATTTTAACGACAATTGGATTCATATCAAACTTTGGGGTTGCCGAAGTCGATAGTGGATAATTGTAACGATCCTAAGATCAATTCAGGACCTCAGAAAATGCAACCAGTGTGACTGATAGAGAAATACCTGAGTCCTGAACAGTGCAGGTCAAGTAGGCGGTCATTTTTACATAATAGTAAAATAAACTCGTCTCAAACTAAATTGTATTTTCCATTAGCAATGTAGTTGATTTATTTCATTTTGATCAGTTTATAATGGTATAGGTGGATTCCTTTGATGAATAGCCCTCCTCAGACAGATCAACCTGGTTGGATCGTAGGAATATGAGTCGGCTCATCGATGTCAGGGTCCACTCGGCTCGGCAGAGACTGAGCCACAGGACAAAAAAGAAGAGGCTTTATTTCACCCAACACAAAAATGGCATGGGGCTAAATTAAAATGGGGTCAACTTAACAAAAATCAAAGAGAATCAATGACAAAAGCTCAAACCAAAACTGACCCCCCAACAGGAAACATTAGGGAGATTTTAAACTGGCTGATCAGACCAATGACACAACAGGGGGGAGATCACAAATACAAAACAGAACTCAAAAGAGTAGAATTAAACAAACTACATGTGTGCACAAGTCATTAAGTCAATGTCAGCGCTGCATGTAGGAGGAAGGTGCGCACATGTGTGTTAGGGGTGTGTGTTGATCCCTCTGCAGCGGACCGCTCTGTAACTGCATGCGAGCCTTCACCTGTGCTGTCTGGTACAGACATCTTCTCAGAATGTTAAATATTGCCCAGTAATAAACAGGCTGCAGACACTTTGTCACTTTTCCGGTAGCCATGAAGCCCATGAAGAAAGCGGGGCAGGAGGCTCCACTTGTGTTTATACAGACACGTAACGTTGCGCTGCACAAAATAATTCCCAAACAAAACATGTAGTGATATTCATGGAAATCTAACAGTGCGCGTTCATGTTTGGAGTGAAGGTGAACTGTAATAACCTCCCCCCCTCCCTACACACACAAAATCCTGACCCTCTCGTCCACCGGGGTGAACTCCAACACTTGGCAGCAGAGCTGGGGGCTCACGAGAAAGCCCACATCAGCCCGCCGCCTCTCACCTTGGGCAACTCCAGAGTGGTAGAGCGTCCAACCCCTCTCTAAGGACTGAGTTTCAGAGCCCAGGCTATGTGTGGAGGTGAGCCCGACTATATATAGACGTATCTCTCAACCTCTCGGACCAGCTCAGCATCCTTCCCTCCCAGAGAGGTGACGTTCCATTTCCCAAAAGCCAAGTTCCATGACCGGGGTCTGGGTCGCCGAGGCACCAGCCCTCGACTGCCACCCAAACCACAATGCACCGGCCCCTTTTGAGCTTTCCTACAGGTGGTGGGCCCATGGGAGAGTGGTCCCACGTCGCTCCTTCAGGCTGTGCCCGACCGGGGCCCGTGGAAAGAGCCCCGGTCACCAGGCGCTCGCCTGCGAGCCCCAACCCCGGGCCTGGCTCCAGGGTGGGGCCCCAATGATGCCAATCTGGGCGACGTAATTGGTTCCTTGATATTTCTCTTCAACAGGGGGTACTGAACCGCTCTTTGTTTGACTCATCACCCAGGACCTGTCTGCCATGAGAGACCCTACCAGGGGCTTAAGCCCCCGACAGCTTAGCTCCTGGGATCACTCGAGCTCACAAACTCCCCCACCACGTTAAGGTGGCGGTTCACGGGGGAGGAATATAACAAATGAACCTAACTGTGGTGCAGTGGCTTCTGCCGTCACAATCGATTAGGTCAATCAATCGTTCCCCCCCTAGTGAGACTTCAGCAGGTCTCTAAGCTTGTAGGATGTTTGTTCCTGAGTCGTCCTGCAGGGTCTGGCTTCCGTTTGTGACGTGAACCTGTGTGTGTTTGCAGCACACTTCCTCAGCGACGGAGACATCAGCGTGGACATCAGTGTGACCACGGCCCCAGCCATCACTGTTAGTTACATTGAATCCTACCACAAGGTAAGCACTAACTGCATTTACTGTTAAAAGCACTTTATTATTGATCATTTAAAAAGTTCACTTTACGTCACTCAGTGACAGAAACTTCCTTTTGTTTATAAGAAAAACGGAAAATGTTTCTTTTTTTTTGGTAGATGATGTGATGAGACAACATCTACAAAATCAATTTTCAAAATTCTTTCATTTGCTTCTGGAATAATTAGGTATTTGAATCATGTGATCTTTCTCTTTTTTTCTCAATTTTAGGGGGTGACCAATTACAACAACACAACCTCTGCCCTCAATGAATCTGCTTTCCATCCAAGTCAGCTGACTGAAGACAGAATGCTTTTCTTTTGGTTCTCAGGTCAGCAGTGTTTCCATATTTCCATCTTTATAACTAAACTGGTGCAGGGTTTTAACTTTAAATACGTGTCTAAAGAAAAGGAATTGTTCTGCAGATTTGACTGAAATCTGCTTAAATAAAGTCTTTAGAATTTTCTTTACAAAATACCTGAAAATCCAACCAAATCCATCCCATCTCTAAACGTTTCAGACCCATCTAGAAAATTCTGCCTTTAATGCATCCTTTGTAGAGACTTAACTGTGCCTCCTTTGCTTTAGTGAAGCAGCTGGAAATTGATGCAAACGCCACTTTAGTCTAGAATTAGATGCTTCATTGCATCTGGCGAATCCATGATGCAGAGCAATCATCAAAGTGCACAGACTAACATCATCTTCATAAGTGAGATCATGTCAGAATGTTGTGATCAGACTTTGTGCTAAGAGGCCCTGAAGGGCAAATCACACCAACTAATCCCTCAATGCAAAAACATTTTAAAGATGACAATGACAATTCAAAAAACAAAACTAATAACAAAAAACAACATTACACTTTAGAAACCAAAACACAATTCTAAAAATATTAAAAGAAATTAAAATGAAACTCTTCAGAAAACAAAATGATCATTCATCTTCTAAACCGTTTATTTCCTTTTCGGGGTCACGGGGCTGCTGGAGCCTATCCCGGCCACTTGTAGGTGAAGGCAGGGGACACCCCTGGACAGGTCGCCAGTCTGTCACCGGACCACAATCACACACTCATACACTCTCACATTCAAACCTATGGACAATTTAGAGTAAACAATGAACCCATGAAGCATGTTTTTAGATGGTGGGAGGAAGCCGAAGAAAACCCACACATGCACAGGGAGAACATACAAACTCCACACAGAAAGGTGTCATGGTTTGGGTTTCTTTGTATTGGTTTTCACTTTCTGTCTTGTTCTATCATGGTTGAGTTCTGTTTCCTGTTTTATTTTGAAAGGTTTCCTGTTTTGTCATGTTTTTGAGTTTTACTTCCTTTGTCCCAACCTGTCCTGGGGCCTCATTTATAAAAGCTTGCGTAGGATTTGCGTCAGAAGTGGCGTACAGATGAGACATAGGACGTGCGTACGCACAGAAATATTCGGATTTATAAAACCGTGCGCATGCACATCCTACGCATCCTTCCCTTAATAAAATCACAACCAATTCTAAATGCTGCGCAGCTTTTGCGGCTTCATGACACGCCCATAGTTGCCCATAAATAGTCCGTGAAACGCCCACAAATGAATATTCATTGATAGCGAAACCATGGCAAACGCCGAGAGAAAATAAAAAAAAAAACGGAACTTCACTCGATGTGAAGTAGAAGTTATCGTTGGCGAGGTGGAAAAGAGGAGAAAAATGTTGTTTGGAGGGCACAGTGTGGGCATTACTAATGCCGAAAAGGCACGTGAGTGGCAAACAGTGACAGACGGACATCAAAGTCGGGGCAAAAAACGTCTGGCGCTGCATCGCTAGAGTGTGTCTGCCACGGGTGGGGGACAGGGGACACCGGAGCTGACCCCTCTTGATGAGAGAGTGGCGGCAATTATTGGGGAGTCCCTTTTACGTGGAGTAGTGACTGAGGCGGGGGGTGGGGGGTGTCGGGGAGGACACCGACGCGCCAGATGCACCGGGTGACACACCCCCAAAAGCTCCAACAGGACGGCTCGAAGAAGTCGGAACCGGCTCATAAGCCACTAGTCCTCGTTTGCCAGCAAGTCTTCTTGCTGTCTAAAGATGCGTTCACTCCCAATTCTTCCATTTGCCACATCTTCTAAGATCCAAGATCAGCCATTGTGCGTCATTACGCATTGTGATGGAGCATTTTATTTCCATCCATTTAATTGCATCTGACAAGCTACAGATGTCGGTAATAATCCACGTGGAAATGGGAAATTGTTCATCAAATGTAATTTCTTGTTGCTTTCTGAAGGGTTGAGACATACGCCATACATTGTTTTATCAGAAATAAAACAAACTAAAGGCATATGCATGAATACCATAATTCTGTAGCTTATGAAGAAATGTTTTACTATGAAAACAACTTTCCCCAGTGGACAATTAATACGTCCGTCCGTCTGTCTGTCTGTCTGATTCGCACGCATCTGGCGGCGCGAGCACACGCAGCGGCTCTATCGGCTTTATTGTTTTTAAAAGAATGTATTTTTTAAGTCATTTATTTATTATTTTATATGCTGCTTGCACTTTGGAATGAGAGGAAAGCAATTTCATCTGTGCTCTATGTCTTACGGATGCTGCATATTTGACAATAAAGCTGACTTTGACTTTGACTTTGACTATATCTGCTCCGCCAGACGGACACATTGACTCAATTGACGAGAATATCAGTTTTGTACATTATTTCGTTCTGTTAACTATATTATTTATGAGGATGAATTGCACAACATGCCAATATTGCAGAACATATTTCACTTTTCTTTTTGCAAGTAAGTGTTCATTTGAATTTCTGTTGTAATTGTCGTTTGATTTTCTTTTTGTTTGTTTCACTGCTGATCGATCAAACAGGTGTTTGTGTAGCTGTTAATTGTGAGACTTGCTTTGTGAAGTCTTCATGTTATTCATGAGAGGCAGTATTGTCATTTTCACTTTCACGTGTTTCTTCCATCTGCCGACGGTGTCGCCGTTTCTCATTTCACCCGTTTTTGTGCGTACGCCTGGGTCAGAGCTTGCGTGAAGGACCGCACATTTTCCCGTCAAGTTTGCTTTTTATAAATCTCAATTATTGCGTAGAGAGTGGCGTACGCCTTCTTTTGTGCGTACACAACGTTTATAAATGAGGCCCCTGATCATGTACACCTGTGTCTTGTCTGCCCTGTCTGTATTTAAGTCTCGTCTCTGCCTTCCTCTTGTGCTGGTCCATTAATGTCTCTCATGTAATGTCTCTAATGTAACGTCTTTAATGTCATTAATGTCTCTGCCCTGGCTGTCATGTCCATGTACGTCTTCTACCCTGTTTATCTGGTTAGCCCACAGTAAGTTTAGTTTAGTTTTGTTTTACCCTGCTCTGCAGCACCTTTTGTTAATTAAACCCCTTGCCCTGGAACTGTGTGCCTCTGTCTCTGCATTTTGGGTCCTTCATGCTCCCCAGCCCTCCCCAACCTGACGAAAGGTCCCCCATTGATGTTCTGGTTCAGGTACCCCAGCTGGGACTTGAACCTTCTTGACGCAAGAGCGCTAACCACTGCGCCACCATGCAGCCCTGAAAAAAAAGAAATGTTAAGAAACTAAGTACAACAAGAAACCAGTAAAGGTACTTTGGGACATCCCTGATTGGATGATGACTTTTCATTTTTCATTTTCAGTTTTTTCAAATGTGTCTTTAGTGTTCAATAATTAGTTAGTGATGGCGATTAGCACGGAGCATATCCAGTATCGCTTCATGACAAAAAAGCTTTCGGATAAATAGATGGACAAATGTCACCATGCAGTCAATGAAGTCCCATGATTCCTACCTTTTCCAGTTTTTTATTGTTATTAATTTTTTAACATTTCATTTTGATTTCTGGAAATTACTTCTGCTTTTTTAAATATATTTTTTTATATTTTGGTTTTGCTGGGTTTTTTTATTTCTAAACTGTCATGTTGTTTTTTTAATGATTTGTTTGGCTTTCTTATTCGTCATTGTTATCTGTAGTACGTTTTGGTGCAGAGTGATTTTCACTTCAGCGAGAAAACAGACTTTCCACAGAAATCCCGTCGGTTCAAGGGAGCGGCAGATGAGCAGACCTGACAGGGAGATGAAAAGAAAAAGTTCAGATGACTGTGGGTTGATCCTCTGAGATGCTGGTTTGCTCTCTAACTGCAGATGAACTCTTTAACCCTTTGATTGCTGCTGCTCACCATGACGGTCGCTTTCGCCTCAACGTCTCCGCCGAAGAGCTCAGTGTGAGTGCTCCGCCTTCCCTCTGAGCGTGAACATTGACAGGTGGATGTTGTAACTTCAGCTGCTTTTTCTTAGGAACTCTTAAAGACCAGTCTGTCCAGTGTCACCGTGGATTCCATCCAAACAGTAAGAAGGTTCCTCTGACCGACCGTCTCCCCAGAACAGACGGCTGCTTATTGAATGTCTCTCTGTGTTTAGTGTCTGGCAGCAGCTTCTGCAGAGCTCAGAGTGTGGAGTTCCTCAGTTCCTCACCTGCGCACCTTCAACACAGGATCCAGAGTCACAGCACAGGCCTGTGGGGAGCTCCACTGCGGGGGTCAGGGGCCCCCAGCACTCTTCTTTGAAACGGTATTTCCTGACAGGAAGTGCAGTGCCGTCAGTCTGGTGCATGTAGCAGATGCACGACATGCTTAACCTATCACTTCACATACATATAAGAAACGACACAAAGATCAAACACGGATTCCACAGATGTTTCTCACTAGATTGTTAGAAAGATAAATTATTCTTGCACATTAAAAACTCTTAAAGCAAAAAAGAAGATTTATGTCCCATACCCTTGTGACTAGCTGTTGCAAAAAAAAAAAAACCCTGCAGTTTAGTCATTCTAATAACTCCAATTAAGTTTTCATGTGGAGGGATTCAGTTCCTTTTCCACTGAGACACACTAGAGCACATGTGTCAAACTCGTGGCCCGCCATGTCATTTTATGTGGCCTACAAGAATAAAGAATAAAAGTTTTTAATTTCTTAAAGTACTTTTTTTTGTTTATTACATATTATTTGTGTGTAGTTGCTGTAATTATTAAATGTTTGCAGGTCTTATGTGTTTGCAGTCAATTATAGTCATCAAACCATCAGTTGGATGCAAGGCTGTGTGCTGCCTTTTTTTGTAAAATGTTAGACGCGGCATACTTGTTCTTTCTAGCTCACTTTTAAGTAATTTGTCTTTATTCACTTAGTTATATCTGGCCCTTTGAGGACAGCCACCATGCTGCACTAGAGGTTTAGGTGAGTTTCTAACAGGAGTTTTTTTTTCTGTTTCTTCTTGCTCAGAGTGTTCTTGTAGATGTCACAGCTTCCTACGCTGACAAGAAACTCTTCCTGCACGGCAGTCCCAAAAAGTAAGACGTTTCTCGTTCATCATTAGGATTCTGGCGCCTCCTTTCAAGCGTGGAGCCTGATGTCAAATGCAAACACGATTTCATGCACCCACACAGTCGGGTCGACCCGTACGGATGCTGCAGGTTTTTGGGTTGTCTGGGTCTGGGGAGGGTCCTACAGAGGAGGGGCTGCATGTTAAGGGGAGCAGTGATGTGTCTTGCAGTTTCCGTGAGGCTCGTATGGCCACCTCAGTGGAGATTATGAAAATGGAACGTACCATAAAGAGTGTAGTGAAGTATTTGGAAGGATAATGATGTACTGGTGATGCTGTCTTACAGTGACCTTACGCCATGCTCTAGTTAATAGTAAGGTGCGAGTACTGGGTCCTTAATGACCAGGATGTGCAGGTGATGCATAAATGCCCGTAGGACGTCCACACATTGACTAACTTCCTCATTTCTTACAAGCTGCACCCAAGGAACATCCACTTATCAATTAAACAACACTAGCATGTGCAGTGCGCAGGTTTCAGGGGGGTTGAAAAGCATCTCCCCTACACTCACAGGCCATTTAATTAGGTCCACCTTGAGAGTACCAGGTTTAACCTTAATCCTTGGTGGCATAGATTCAACAAGGTTCAGCAAATGGAAGGAGGTCTGGCTCCAGACACAGAGGTCCCGAAGGAGAAGGACGCTGGTTGGAGCGTGGTAAAAGTCAGCAGCCTGGGGCTCAGTCACAAGCACAGACGCAGGTGGAGGAAATCAGACATGTAAGCAGCAGCAGATGACATGACAAAACATGCTTAACTGGTACTAAGGGGTCCAAAGTGTGCCAAGAAAATATCCCCCACCGTGACACCACCACTACCAGGCTGAACTGTAGATACAAGGCAGGATGGATCCATGCTTTTATGTTGTTGATGCTAAATTCTGACCCTACCATCCGAAAGTAGCAGCAGAAATGGAGACTCATGCACATGTTGTGCTGAATGCACAACATGCAGATGCTCTCCTGCAGACCTCAGTTCAAACCAGTGTTTCTTTGAGTTCCTGATGTCTGTCACTCTCCTCTGACCTCTGGCTTCAACAAGGATATTTTCTCTTTTTCTGACCATTCTCTGTAAACCCTAGAGATGGTTGTGGGTGAAAATCCCAGATTTCAGCAGTTTCTGAAATCCTCAGACCAGCCCGTCTGGCACCAACAACCATGCCACCTTCAAAGTCACTTCTATCCCCTTTCTTCCTCATTCTGATGCTCGGTTTGAACTGCAGCAGACTGTCTGAACCATGTCTACAGCCTAAATGCATTGAGTTGCTGCCGTGTGATTGGCTGATTAGATATTTGTCTTAGTGAGCAGCTGGACAGGTGCCTTATAAAGTAGCCAGTGAGTGTCTGTTGCTTTTTTCTTTGGGTGTGGGGTCTTTGGGATGAACCAGCTTCTGCCTCAGTAGGTTGGAAAAGGGTTTGTATTTGGTGTTTGGAAAGCATCAGGAATGTACAGAATAACTATGTTTTTTTCCCTGCAAGTCTTTCTCTGCTGTGAGATGTTGCCTCGTTGGAGACCCTTCTAGAATATCCACAGGGTTTCAGAGCTGAGTTGAACTTCTTTCTCTTTCCTACTGCTCTGCAGAAACTTTCCAAGAAAATGAGACTTTTTTTATTTTGGCTGAAAATGTTATAAGTTAAGGTTGATGACTGTCTAAGTGTGCAGGCTTCCACGGTGTGCGTTCATTTCTGTTATATTCTGTTTCTGTAATATTGACTGATACGTTGTGTTAACGACCAGATGGAGAGGTGTTCCTAATAAAGTGACCCTGACTTACCATGACGTGTTGTTGAAATGTTCACTACAACCTGTCGCCAGTAGCATGCCGCAGAAAAGAAATGAAAAATGTTCTTCCTTTGCGTTTACCAAGTGGTCTACAACCTTGATATTTTGTACTGGTTACCCGTGTGCCCATTTTTCACCCACAGAAAGGCCTTATCCATCTACAAAGACAGTTAAAGGCCTAAGCACCAACCTGCAGTCAGCTGATTGTTTACCCCCCCCCCCCCACACCCCCATTTAGGTCCATGTCAGAGAAATAAATAGTTTTTGTGTGGGAGGGGGGGGGGGGGGGTCAATGAGTGCATATTTTACATAAATGTTGCAATGCTCAGATTTATTTGTAGAGTTTTAGTTTGATCATTATCATGGGAAGGCTCTTAAGGAAACATTTTTAAAGGTTTTGTAAAACATGTTTACCTTTACATCTACCTTTTAAAGAGCATTTTTAGTCCGTTTTTCTGCAGATTCAATGTTGCTCTTAATTCTTTCATGTTCACAGGATCTCTGTACTTCAAGCTGAAATTCCCTCCCAAAATAAAGTGGTAAGATTATTTTATTTGTTCCATTCAAAAGCAGAGATTCTTAATTTAAACAAAGGTGACATTCAGCCCTCACTGTTTACTGCACAGATGTAGAAAACAGCCTGTGTGTGCTCTGTCCCTGAGGTTCATGCAATCCTCTGTTTGCAGCTACAGGATGAAGCACAGGTTTCGTTCATCAAGGAAGCTGTGGAGAAAGTTGGAATTCCCAAAGTTTTGTCTGGTGAGAAGCCGTGTCAGAATCGCACCTTAAACCTCTCTACTATTTCTGCGTCAGCTCCTGTACAGTCAGAGTAACCTCTCAGAGAAGAAGGCATTCCCTCTCATCGGTGATGCATCACGTCCTGCTTTGAGCTTTATTGAGATTTATTTGTGCAGAAATGATGGATAGAAAACGTTTTCCAGACGTTTTAGCGCTGCAAGGGTTTCCGTCTAAGAGCATGGTGTGTTTCAGTTCTTCAGGTGGAGATAACTAGGCTGCTGGACAAACAGGGAGCAAACCTGTTTGACATCATTGACCCTGAAGTGCTTCCTCGGGACGTAAGTTCTGTTCCTGTTTCAGTTTGGGCTCTCAGCTGTCTTGTGACTCTTTGGTGCTTCTCTCTGGACTGCAGGGCTTCACTGTGGCGAAGATGGACTTTGGTTTCCCTCATCACCTCCTGGTGGATTTTCTCCAGAAGACTCTGCAGTGATGCAACAGCTTCAACGCATTTTGGGCTTTAAACATTTTAAGTGATATCTGAATTTGGACAGATGAAATGAATACTTACATTTCTGGTTTAGCTCATAGAGGGATGAAATGTTGTCATACTATGAACAACAATGTTTAGTTTTAGACTGTGAGAGCTGTTAATGTGGATCAGGCTACTTTTGTTGTGAAAGAGCAAAGGAAACTGTGTTTCAGCAATAAAGCCAGTTCAGACTCATTCTGGGCAGAAAATCTAATGATTTCTTTTGAACAAAGTGCTTTTTTGTGCATCACAGGAGAGAAGCAGACAGTACCAGCAGCATGGACCAGGCAGAATCAACAACCTCCCTGATGCACACTGCTCTGCTTTTGGGCAGTAGCTGTGAAAGACAATATGAAATATGTAGATATAAAACAACAGCAGAAATGGAGGGAAATGTATGCATAAATGTTAAGAAGGACATTAACGGTTATGTAAGGGATACTACCCAACGAGGCGTGAACCATCCGACACTATTATTCTGCTTAATAAAGAAATATTAAGTATAGATACTTTAATCCTGGTGTTTTTACTTTGAGAATATTTTTTATTGTGATAATCTTTTTTATGCTAAGTATCCTTGATATGCAGTGTGATGCATTGTCATGGCAACAGCTACTGAGCCTGCACCTTGCTTTGCTGCAGCTGATGTGTAATGACTAACCAGTGGAGGACAGTGGTATATATGCTAAATGTCATGTTAAGTGATACAATCCTTTGAGTGGATTGATTTCAGAGGGAAAGTTCACCTCTTAAAACTTGTTTTTGTCTAGACGATAAAGCAAAAGTTTGTTTAAAAAAACAAAGTCAACCAGTAGTTTCTTAGATTGAAACTACGAAACTAGTTAATTCTCCCTTGTTTAACAGTAAATCCTTGCTAAGGGTCATTGGTTGCAGGCCAATTGGAGCAAAGTGACAACTCCTGATGAAAACCTATCCTATCCTGAATGATCTGATCACCCAACCATCTGACTGGACAACCGGTGAAGAGACCAGGCTAAATAACGAAGATCCAGCCTACCTCCACCCAGTCCAGGTACTTCCGTCTCACACACCATCCAGTTCTCGCACCACTGCTTCTACTGAAAAGCCCATGCAGCTTGGCCTTGCCCATCTCTCTGCTGACAAACGTCACCTCCTCTGAAAATCCTGTTGTTCTTGGGCACCCATGGCTGTCCTCTCACAACCCGCACATAGACTGGAGGACAGGAACCACCAAGAACTGGAGCCAAGCTTGTCACTCTTCTTGCGTCATTTCTGCAGTTCCCACTAAACCCAGTCAGGCTCCCTCACATAGCCCACCTGACCTGTCAGCCGTTGCAAAGGTTTATCATGATCTCTGGGAGGTTTTCAGTGAGGATCGGGCCCTGTCTTTTCCACCACACTGTCCCTATGACTGCGCCATAGACCTGCTAGCTGGAGCACCCCTACCCACCAGTTGCTTATATAACCTGTCCAGACCCGAGGCGTACATCACGGACTCCCCAGGTGCTGGTCTCGTTCGACCTTCGTCTTCTCCTGTGGAGGCAGGATTCTTCTTTGTCACCAAGAAAAATGGCTTTCTTCGTCCCTGTATTGACTTCCGTGGGTTGAACAACATCACCATTAAGAACAAGAATCCTCTGCCTGTCTTTGACTCCACCTTCAATTCACTCCAGCACGCAGCCATATTTTCTAAACTGGATCTCCAAAATGCCTACGACTTGGTCCAAATAAAGGCTGGAAATGAGTGGAAGACTGTATTTTCCACCCCACTCGGCCATTTTGAATATTTGGTGATGCCGTTTGGCTGCTGCTGTCTTCCAGACAGCAGAATTGGTGAATGATGTCTTGAGAGATTTCCTCAGCCGTTTAGTTTTTGTGTACCTGGATGACATTCTCATTTACTCCCCCACCATCGATGAACATGTTAAACATGTGCTGCAGGTACGACAACATCTACTAGAGAACTGGTTGTTCAATAATGCAGAAAAATGTGAGTTCCACAAAACATCTGTTGCTTTCCTTGGCTACACCTTTGAGAGCAAACGAGTTAGAGCAGACCCAGATAAGATCAGAGCAGTTGCTGAGAGGCCAATCCCCACCTCTGTAAAGCAGCTCCAGCGCTTCTTGGGATTTGCCAACTTTTATCGCCGCTTCATACGGAACTACAGCCATTATCCTGCACTCCGGATCCGGTTAACTTCATCCTCTGTTCCCTTTCTCTGATCAGAGGAAGCTGCCAGGGAATTCCCATCCCTGAAAAACTACTTCACCACAGCCCCAGTCCTCCAGCACCCGGACCAAAACTACCAGTGCATTGTTGAGGTGGATGCTTTCGACACAGGGGTCGGAGCTGTACTTTCCCAACGAGCTGCAGAGACACAGAATCTACATTCCTGTGCCAATTTTTCCTGACGCTTTATACCTGCTGAGCGCAACTTTTATGTGGGGGATCAGGAACTGCTGGCGATGAAACTGACACTGGAACACTGGCGGCACTGGCTGGAAGGAACAAAGACACCCTTTCTCATTTGGACTGACCACAAAAACCTGTCTCACCTGCAGACTCCTGGGCAATTGAATCTCCCAGCAGAGAGCTGGGACCAAAGTAACAAAGGCTACCATCAGGAACACACTACACCACCAGGGACTCAAACCCTGCAGGGCCAGACGTGTCCCCCTGCTAAAGCCAGTACATGTGCAGGACCGTCTAAAGTCTGCTAGAGAGCATTTGGATGATCCAGAAGAGGATTGGGAGAATGTCCTATGGTCAGATGAAACCATCCATGATCGTTTTGAAGACGGCTGAAAGGAAACTGCTCTTTAAGTACAGTCTTGTCTTTCACACCACTAAGATGGCGCCTGTGTTCGGCAATGCCTCCGCTTGTCTCATTTTATGTAGATTAATAGTGATTGTTTTACTACGTATGTGATCATGTCAG
Organism: Oryzias curvinotus; assembly: GCA_023969325.1. Lineage (NCBI taxonomy): Eukaryota > Metazoa > Chordata > Actinopteri > Beloniformes > Adrianichthyidae > Oryzias > Oryzias curvinotus. Next base: position 6,875,527 of record CM043711.1, read on the forward strand.
CCCGATTAGCAAACAAATATGTTGCTGCTTTGCGGACTTATGGCCGGGACTTTCTCCTTCAAATCAAAGAGCAAATGGAGCTTCTCTTTGAAACATGGGACGGCTACAAACAAACATTTCCTCCACCATTTATTTGTACGCCTGGCCTGTCAGATGTACTGTATCTGCCTCGACCTCCAGGGAAAAGGAGAAAGCAGAGGAAAAGAGGTCGTAGGGCTGGACTCCAAGTAAAGTGCAGACGAGCCTTACACTTGGAATTCACCGGCCCAGACCTGCGCTATGGGAAACGCGCAAGATGCCTGCGTCCGATTCCTCTTCAGGAGGCTTGTAGCGGCACAACCTCGCCGCTTACATCGCCTGCTTGGATTTCGTCGGCTACTGTCCTGGAGCCTCAACAATGCTGGCATTCTCACCACCGGATTACTCTACCGTCCCGCACTTCCGTGTTTTCACCGGTGCACACTCAGCTCCCACCGCAGCGGACATCCGACTGAAAGTCATGTGATCGCTGGACTTGTCTGCTTCCAACCCTGGTGCACCCCGCTGCCGCTCCGATAGTGACGTCACCACCTTCAAATACAACTTGGCTTGCTGAACACTCGCTCTATTGCCAACAAATCCTTCTAATTGAACGATCACTTTTCAAGACAAAACTTTGATTTTATGTTTCTGACTGAGACTTCATTTAAATGAACTCTGTCTGGAGGGCTATTCAGTCATCGGGAAGCCCGGCCCTCTCACCGCGGCGGGGGTGTGGCAGTTGTGTATAAGGACAACTATACATGCAAAGACATGAATGCCCAAACGTTCTCATCTTTTGAATCTCTGTCATTCAAGGTTGATTCCTCAGATCCATTTTATTGTGTTTTAGTCTACCGCCCCCCTGGTCCTGCAGCTCCCTTTTTACATGATTTAAGTGACTTTCTGTCTTCCATCATAAAACTGGAAAGGGTTTTAATACTAGGGGATTTTAACCTTCATGTAAATGACTGTTCATCCTGCCCAGCAATGGAATTTTTATTTTTGACTGAAACTTTTAATTTTGAGCAGCATGTCTCTGACCCCATCCATCAAAAGGACAACACTTTGGACTAATCTTTATGTGGAGGATGTGCATATGAATGATCATAGTGGTGTCTTCTTTGAGCTAAACGTCACTCCTGAACCTGTTTCTTCAGGCATGCTGTCTCAAAGGCGCATTATCACAGCCAACACTGATGGACGTTTTTCAGCGCTGTTTGACCCCCACTTATTTAAGGAATGTTCTGATGTTAACAATCTGATTGATCATTTTAGTGATCCCTGTGTCACAATCCTGTATCAGGTGGCTCCTGTCAAATCCAATTTTTCAAAGAAAAAAGTGTGTCCCTGGATTAATGAAGCCATCCAAAATTTAAAGAGACAGCGTCGTCAAACTGAGCGTCTTTTGAAATCCACCAATCTTATGGTCCACAGCCTGCATCTTAGGGATCTCGTGTCCTCATACAACGAGATGGTGAAAGATGTCAGATCTGACTACTTTCGCCGGCTAATATCCTCGAATAAGAAGAGCCCAAAAGTTTTGTTTGACACTATAAATTCTATTGTTAGTCCTGCAGCCCCAGTTTTCCCTGTATCCTGCAAAGCTGACAGCAATGAATTTCTCAAGTTCTTTGCAAACAAGACTAAGAAGATCAAAGAGCAGCTCCCACCTCCTTGTTGTGATGATGGTGTTGTGGTGGAGCCTGTTTCACACAAATGGTCTACTTTTAGGCTTGTCTCTCTGCAGGACATATCTGCTCTGTTGACCAAGTTGAAACCTTCTACTTGTCCATCTGATGTTCTTCCTTCCAAACTCTTCTTAAAAGGTGTTTGATACTATCGGCCAAAGTGTCACTGAAATTATCAACCTTTCACTTTCCACTGGTGTGTTTCCAAACGCATTCAAACATGCCATAGTGGAGCCTCTGCTGAAAAACTCTAAACTGGACCCATCAGTCTTCCAGAATTATAGACCAATCTCAAAGCTTCCATTTATCTCAAAGATTATGGAAAAGGTGGTAGCTGAACAATTGTCAGAGTTCTTAGATAAAAGGAGCATCTATGACCCTTTTCAGTCAGGTTTCTGTAAACATCACTCCACAGAAACAGCCCTGCTGAAAGTGTCCAGTGATATTTTGATGTCTGCTGATTCTGGCAAATACACTGTCCTAGTTTTATTAGATCTTTCATCAGCCTTTGACACGGTTGACCACCAGATCTTATTGGACAGTTTGAGGGACCTGATTGGTTTGTCAGGGTCAGTTCTCCACTGGTTTTCCTCTTACTTATCTGGTCAGAATTTCAGTGTCACGGCTAACCACAAAATGTCTCAGTCAGCAGACTTACTGTGTGGGGTTCCCCAAGGCTCTGTTCTGGGCCCTGTTCTGTTTCTCCTATACATGATCCCCCTTGGAAAGATCCTTCAGGATTTCACCAATGTTTCCTACCATCTCTTTGCTGATGATATCCAGCTATATTGCTCTTTTAAGCCCTCCGAGACACACAAGCTGGATTCTCTGATGAACTGCTTGATGCAGATAAAACAATGGCTCTGTAAAAACTCTCTGCAACTAATCTCAGAGAAAGCAGAAACCTTAGTTGTTGCCCCTGATGATGCAATACCAGGGATTAAGCAGCACTTGGGTTCTCTTGGCCAGGCTGTTAAACCCAGCCTTAGAAATTTGGGTGTCATTTTTGACAAAGATATGTCGCTGGTGCAGCACTCCAAACAGCTGATCAGGAACTGTTTCTTCCAGTTGAGGAACATTTCTAAACTATGTAAGATGGTGTCTTATGAAGATCTAGAACTTCTTATTCATGCCTTTGTTTCAACACGGCTAGACTACTGTAACAGTCTGTTTTCATGTCTGAATAAGAAGGAGCTGTCTCGCCTGCAGCTGATCCAGAACTCTGCTGCGAGGATCTTGACCCGCACCAAGAGAAGAGATCACATCTCCCCGATCCTCAAAGCTCTTCATTGGCTCCCGGTTGCTTACCGTTATCAGTACAAAATCTTAGTTTTGACATTTAGGGCCCTTCATTCTCAAGCTCCTCCATATGTTTGTGATCTAAACGCCCCTTACAGACCATCTCTGTTGACGGTCCCTCGAACACGGTTCCGAACTAGAGGAGACAGATCCTTCCAGGCTGTCGCTCCCAAACTCTGAAATGAACTTCCATTATCCCTACGTTCCCTGGACTCTGTGAATTCTTTTAAAAGTCAACTAAAAACTTTTTATTGTTGCAAACTGAAACTGCTTTTATTGGGCTTGAGATGATTGTTTTACGTGGTTTATGCTTTTTATCTTTTATGTTTTTATATGTGTATATATACACATTTTAACCTGGGAAGCACCTTGTGACTTTTTGTCTGTGAAAGGTGCTATACAAATAAAATTTACTTACTTACTTACTTACATGTTAATGTGTTTTCTAAATTCTGTTAGCATTTTTTATTGTAAGTTGCAAAGTGGTTAGCTCTGACTTGCTGTTCGTCTTTCTAAATAGCCTCATAATGAATTGGTGATCTGTTTAGGGTGTACCTCCGTCCAACATTCACAACCCCAAAAACCAGCAAAGTGGAGAAAGGGAATTTTTAAAATGGACTCATTTGACAAACTGTACACATGATGATGTTTAAGTTTTACGCGCCTTAAATAAATGTGCAATGTAATAGTATGTCCTTTGCATTTTTGAATATTTATTTTGGCTGCTTAATGTAAAAAATTGTTTATCAGATTTGTAAGTTCAACAATTAAAGTATTGAATTTACAGTCATGTTGGTGCAAAACATTTTAATAGTATCAGCTTATTAGAAATTGTGTTGACAACGAAAAAATGAATTCTACTATCAAAAAAAGGTCAGTCTAACTGAAATGATTTGTGTTATGACAACACAACAAATGAATGCAAATTACTCAAAAAAATTGTGTAGATCTGACTGTCAAAAATTGTGTTGAGACAACACATCAAAGAGATGCATATTCTACTCAAAAGAATTGTGTAGGTCTAACTGAAAGGATTTGTGTTGGGACAACACAATGAAAACATACAAATTCAACTAAAAAAATTGGGTGGAATGGGTTTCCACTATTTAATTGCATTGGTTCTACAAATCCTTTTTTTCAGTGTATGGATATATATATATTTTTTTACAACTTACATACATGTATTGCACATAACTGCTTGTAGCGAGAGCTGGCGATGTCCTCTGGCCAGGGGGGGAGCCAGTGATTTTCTGGGCAGAGTTGATCACCCTCTGCAGTGTTCCTATCCGCGGCTGAGCATCCTGCATACCAGGCTGTGATGCAGTACGTCAGGATGCTCTCTATGGTGGCTCTGTAGAAGATCACCAGCAGCTTCTTGTCCAGGTTGTTCCTCCTGAGTGTTCTCAGGAGTTGGAGTCTTTGCTGGGGCTTCCCTACTGCGCTGTGGTGTTTGCAGTCCAGGAGAGGTCCTCAGTGATCAGCACACCCAGGTAGCGGATAGAGCGGTCCCTGTCCACGCTGACTCCATTTATATACTGTACGTAGGGGTTGGGTCCACTCTCCCCTTCCTGAAGTCCAGGATGACTTCTTTGGTCTTTAAGGTGTTCAAGTGGAGGTTGTTCCCTGAACACCACTTTCCCAGGCTGCTGACTTCCTCCCTGTAGTGGGACTCATCTTCCCCGGAGATGAGTCCCACTACAGGGAGGAAGTCAGCAAATTTAATTATGGAGTTGCTCGAGTAGGTCGAGGTGCAGTCAGTTGTGTAGAGCATAAAGAGGAGTGGGCTCAGTACACATCCTCGTGGTGATCCAGTGCTGAGCGTTATTGTAGAGTCACCTGTAGAGTCTTTATATGCAGACTCAGAATCACAGAAACTGCCACTTGTGTCTTTCTGTTCCTGAAAAATGACTCACATACGAAAAGAAATTGATGAATTCAGAAATCAAAAGTAGTTTGATCTCATGGACATGGATATATAATATCCATGCCTTTCATTTAAAAAAGATAATAAACATGTTGCTTTCATTAAACAATTCTTTAATAATGTTATGTTATTATTTTTACAAATCATTTTTCTTGGGCTTTTCTCTGGTACTGAGGCTGCATTGGGATGTATAAGTGATAAATAAAAAGATAATGAATGCAAAAATGTCACAGCAGTACATGACCACATAAGCATCAGACGGTAGAAAGAAGGAGGCACAGCCCGGTAGCCGAATAAGGTATTGACTGAGGGAGGGGCCTAGGGGTTTTGATACTTTTATATACTTTTTTCAGGCCTCTGGGGCATTTTCAGCTGGTTTGGAAGCAGTAGAGTAGGGGGATTTCGTACTGAACTTCTGCTACATCACTGTGGACATTATGATTTCCTCCCACCTGTTTCCTGTGACTGCTTATCAAAACGGCGCTAAAAATTCGGATCAGCTGATTTTTTGACCAATCACTGACGTACAAACGGAGACCTTTCACTGTACATCGGAACCAAAATGGCTCAGCCCAGGTGACCGAAATGTAAAGTCTGACTCACCGAACATGTTTTTACCAGCCAGATTATTACACAATTTTACACAGAAAAAGCTTTGGTGTTTTATTATATAAACTGATTTTATGTTGAATGTAAACAGAGAGGAAGTCACAACATGATTTAAAACACAAGATAAAGAACTAATTTTGTTTGTTTGTTGAAGAAACCTTTTTTAAGTAACTCCTTTAAGGACCTCTAGTCACTCTTTCATACATCATAGCATCATAAAACCCCAACATCAAAGCATTGTTCTTGTGTCGCATTCGCTTGTGTACCAAAAAGAAGGAAAATAAACTCACCCAAAGGAGAGCTAATGAACATGACTAATTTGGCACTAAATTTAACTTTCATTTGTCATCAAAAGTAGGCTGCGACTATTCCACTAACTAACATAGGTGGCAGTTTGTGATAAAAAAAATTTCAAAATAAACTAAAGTAAGGAGTTTATTGAATGCAGCGTGGGAGGTTCATTTTGTTTGGCACGTAGTTAGCATACACCTATACAGCCAGTCTTTAGACACTCAGACCATTGGGAAGCCGCCCAAGAAGCTTTCAGCACCGTGGACAGCAGCCTTCTGTCACCTTGTCCAGCAGAACCACCTTTTTAACGTTGGAAGAAGATTGAGCAGGGTTCATGGTGAACGAGTCAAAAACAAATTCAACGACATTCCTAAACATTGTAAATTCTATCAATCTGAAGTAGAAGCTTTTCCTCAGCTGCATTTCTTCTCTGTATCCTTGATGTCTTCAACTGACTTCATGAGTCTTTTTCTCAGTAGACATCCTTCCTTTGACAGAAAGGACTTGAAAACAGAGAAGATATACCTTGACAGATGTTTTGACGATGTGCTCTAGACTGTTCCTTTGAAATTGATTTCCCTTTCTTGAAATTTGGACTGGCTGCACATTGGCGCAGTGGTTAGCGCTCTTGCCTCACAGCAAGAAGGCCCCTGGTCCAAGTCCCGGCTGGGGGACATGAAAAACAACATCAATGGGGGGCCTTTCTGTGTGGAGTTTACATGTTCTCCCCGTGCATGCGTGGGTTCTCTCCGGGATCTCTGGCTTCCTCCCACTGTCCAAAAACATGCTTCATAGGTTAATTGGTAACTCTAAATTGTCCCTAGGTGTGAGTGTGAGGTGAATGGGTGTGTGATTGTGGACATTCCACCCTGCGGCAGACTGGCGACCTGTCCAGGGCATCCCCTGCCTTCGCCCACAAGTAGCCGGGATAGGCTCCGGCAGCCCTGTGACCCTAAAAGGGAAAAACGGAATAGAAAATGAATGAATGAAATTTGGACTACTTTTTTAATTTGGAAATATACAAAGAACATTATGTGAATATATTAGACATGTTTTAGGCTTTTGTTTTAATGTTTTTCATGTCATAATGAAATGTCAAAATTCTGTCAGATCTGTCAGTGTGTAATTACTATGATTATCCGCTAGAGTGCGCTCACAGGTAAAGGTTTTTGATGACAGGATGCTGTCTAAACACCTTACAAGCCAAAGCTGTGATGGTTTGAAGTGAATAAAAGTTTGATCTTTGGTGTCTGAGGACAAAAGTGTTTGGAATGACAGGCAGGTTTGTCTGTGGTACACTGCTCAGTTTTTTCAACAGTTCTGCTCTTCCTCTGATCCTTCCATAACTAAAGGGTTTGTAGCAGAGACATGTCTGTTTGAACCTGATCATTTCCATCTAGCTGAAGGCCAAACTTCCTGTTTTCTTTAACAAAAATGATGGGCTTTGAAGTCCTCCATTTGACTGGAGATTCAAGTCAGTGTCCATGTTGGTGTCAAATGACTTCATGTTCTTCAGAGAAGACATGTTTGATCACTGAGCATGTCAGTTAACAGAGTGAGGCTATGTGAAAAGGTGACTTTTGAGGTTGATTTTTTGTCTTTTTTGCATAGGAATAAATTTGAGGTTAGCTGCTGCAGTTTGACCAAGAGCGACATCATTGAGATATTTATCTTCACATAAATACAAATCAGTTTTGTGAACTGGCTCGACAACCAATACATTCTGTAAGGCTTTATCATCTGTGTGTCAATCAAAGTGTGAGTCGAGCTGGTCTGAGGAGACAAAACTAGATGTAATGAGCATCAGCTGTGTGACCTGCAGGAGGAAATTCTTTAAGCTCCTCTTGTTTGTTGGCTCCTCATTCAGTGTCTGGCAAGATGGGAGCTGAGACGCCTGTGGCCCTTTGTGTTCTGGCTGTTTGCCTTATAACCCTTGTGCTATCTTAGATGAGCCCACCCTTACATAGACGTGTTCTCCCTACCATGACGAAGGTGGATAAAGGTGGAGAGGATTTCATGTAATCCATGGGCACCAGTGAAGATCACAAATCATTGAAGAACAAAGGTTCAGAGCACTGTCTAGTGCAGGGGTCCCCAAATCCAGGCCTCAAGGGCCGCTATCCTACATGTTTTCCAACCAACCTGCCATTGAAGCTCCTTTTTGGCTAAACACACCTGATCCAGGTAATCAGCAGCAAATAAAGCAGGGTTTCTGGAAAACCAGCAGGACACCGGCCCTCGAGGCCTGGATTTGGGGACCCCTGGTCTAGTGGGTCTAGATGCACAACTCCCAATGTTAAAGTGCCTAGGATAGCACAAGGGTTATATGAAGAATTTGTTTTTAATTTACTGCATACTTAAAATTCCTTCTCATCTTTCACTTAAAATGTGTTTCTTTATAAGTTTAAGATTACCAGTTGAAAGACAAACCCAGAAAGTAGATTATGACCTGCTGGGAAGATGAAATGGTGAAATAAAGAACACTAGATATAATCTATATGAAACAAATTAACAAGCTCAAAAACTTTCTGCTTTTTCCTTGTTTCTTCTCCCTCATAAGACTTTGCTTTGGGGGTTGGCCTTGGTCTCATACAGTCCAAGTTGGAGTCCAGGTTGAAAAATCTGGTTAAAGATGGTGAGTTGGCTGTTAAATGCTAAAATTAAAAAAAGGAATATGTAGGGATTACAGTAGTAACTAGGCAGCTACTTTTGACCTATACAGCTGACAGTGCCACAGCTCACTTGGACTGCTGTACCTGTCACCTACCTCAGGAGTAGCCAAACTGGCTTGGTAAGACCCTCGACTGTAAAAAAAAAAGACGTCACCCATAGAAAATGCCTTACCTCTAGCTCTCACGAAATGAGGTAAAATCCCTCATTGTTGCTTACCGATATTACCGATATGAAGCCCATCGAGACGACTGTTGTTGTGAATTCGGGCTATATAAATAAAATTGAATTGAATTATATTGAATTAAACGCCACTTAGGTTGCAATTAGCAGAATATGACAGCCGATCAGGTAATGTCCCAGACTCTAGTTTTAGCTTGTTGGATGTGCCTCTGCCATTTTATCCCATTTATTTTCTTATGGATTTAGATTTTGGTTTGTTTTTGTCAGTGTAGATGAAGTGGTATGATGACCAGCTCTGTCACCTTTCCATCATTTTATTTTGGCTGGTTCACCTTCCCTTACTGTTTTATCGTTTCTCTCTTGGAACACAAAGATTATTTTTAAGTGATGTAGGTCAGAGGAACCACAAGAAAAGATGTCAGAGCTGAAAAATATATATTTTTAAAGGCAATTGATTCCCTGTGCTGCTTGTCTTCACAGAAGCTTAATAACTGAGCAGAGTGGGATGGCACTGCCATTATTATCACGGTAACTACACATGCAGTGATTTAGAAAAGAGTGGGTCTTCATCTTGAACAAAATATTTGATAAAGCCAAACTACACATCAAGGTTGGGGCTTTTGTTATTTCTTACAGCACCGCCAATCTAAACTTTATTTAAATATGTCAACTTCATACTAAGAGGCATGTCCCAACATAACGGGAAATATACAAATCCTCACAAACCGTGGCTTAACTTGGTATAATCGCAACGGAAACACTCTAGCATGATGACAAAGGGTCTGTCAGGTTTAGAGGTGAGTTTTTGCCGAAGTTCACAACAGTGTGATGGGAAGAAGCCTACATGACCGTCTGACAGTGAAGAACCAGTGTTTATGTGTGTGTGTTTGTGTGTGTGAGTTTGGTAGACTGGGGAGAAAGCACGTCCGCCCCTCATCTTTACATCTAACTTTTTCCAAATGTTCCTGACCATAATGCTTGTGGCTAATCACTGAGCCTGTGGCAACTTGTAGAAATGAGTCATCAGTCAATCAGTGACAGCTGTGATGCTCTCAAGACCCCCATCCTTCACAATCCAACACACACACACACTCTAGTGGGAACTCACAAAGTCTTTGTTGTTGCAGGTGAGCTAAGGGGGAGGTGTGTTTAAATCTTTTAATAGGGGTGGGGGTTGTCTTCATTCCAGAATGCCTTTGTTCACAGACAACAGAGGTTTATGGTCTAAGCATGTCTTCAAAATGGATGGATTTTATTGTTTTGCGAATCATATTTTTGTTTTTGCATACCTTTAAAGATGTTCCCGATTATTGTTTCATCAAGAAAAAATAAAGTGTAAAGGTCTTTGAGATTTTAAATGGAAGGAGGGGAGAAGGAAGTGGTGCAGTGGCTCTTTTTTTTTTTTACATGACTTTAGTAACCAGGTGGCAAAAGTCATCCGTCCATCCATTCTCCGGACCCGTTTTATGTTTTAGGGGCTGCCGGGGCCTAACCCGGCCATAGTTGGGCCAGGGCAGAGGTCAAATGTCACGTTAACTCCTCCAGCATCACACCGGCAGCTGCAGGCTAAGGGAAAAGTGCAGCTGGATAAGAGAAGCTGGAAACCAGCTCACCATTGCAGGTCAGATGTTACTGCGCGCGTGCCCATGAAGCTCCCGGTCCAATTCGAGGATGAATGTGTTCTGCGTGACGCGCATGCGCTGAGAAGCGTTTTCATTGGTTTTTTCGGACCGAAGCGGACCGTCTTTTTGGAGAGGGCCCCGGATGTGGGGGTGGGGGATGCAGATGCCGGTGCGTCTGAAGAGGCGGGGCCCGTGGGTGGGGGCACAGACTCACATCTTGAACTCTGTGAGGATCTGAGAAGGACCGCGGCTCGGGTCCCCGGTTCCATGCTTGCTGTTCTGGTCTTGGTTCCCGGTCGTTGGTCCGGGATGAACATGGCGCTTCTGCACACCTTTCTGCTGCTTGGTAAGCTCAGGGATGGGGGGTGGGGGGGTCTGCAAGGCGGATCAGAACCGGGTTCCGCCGTGGAGCTCTGTTCTTTTCTCTGCAGTTCGGTTCGGTTTTGATACCAGAAAGAGTCGAGCGGGTCGGAACACAGTGTAAAGTATGAAGGTAAATATGTTCCAAAAAGAACGCACGTAAGAAAACACGAGGATCCAGATCCATCACTATCGATCCGCTATGCCGGGAACCCTTATCAGGTCACGGATCTAGTTGGGTTAAAAGTTCTGATCAATCAGAATCAACAAAGATGTTTTGTTTAGTATAAAACCGCTGTGAAAGCTGACCTTTGAACTTTGACCAGGAGCAGTTGTAGTTGTCCAAGTGATCCGTTTCATTGATCTCTGTTTCCCTGAACGCACCACAGTGTCCCTGAACGCACCGCAGTCCACTGCGCTTAGGGTATGTTAAACTGTAGAGATTTTTTTTTGGGGGGGGGGGGGGGGGGGGCACACAAATCCGATCTTTTTCGGCATGATCTTAAACTGATACTGAACACACACAACACACAAATGCACACAACACAGACACAGAGCACAAACTCACACTAATAAGCTAAAAATATACAAAACAAACACAAAACAGAAACACATATAGAACCAAAGCTTTAACAACACTCATACACAGAACACAAACCATTGAAACACACATGCACATAACACACACAGGCATCAAACGCACAACACAAGGAAGCACATTCATAGAACCTAAACATAAGCAACACACATAACACAGATGACACAAACACACACTACACAATAATAATAACACAGTGCACACACAAGTACAAGTACACATAACTCATGCACATGCAATTCTAACAGATAACAAACACACACACTCATTACACTCAGATAAATTCAAATGCACGTAACACAATGACAACACAAATACGCATGTAATACAGTCACATTTGTATCAGAAACACACACACACACAACTTTCTCTGAAAATGTTCTTTTTTTCCAGCGCTGCATTCGTCCACCTGGGCCCAGGAGGGCGTGGCCTCAGTGGACGCGGTTTTGGAGAATGTGGGTCTTCCGGAGTTCAGTGACGTGTGCACTGAAGGCAGCTGTTACCCAGCAACCGGCGACCTTCTGATTGGCCGAGCCCATCAGCTGTTTGCCACTTCCACCTGCGGCGTGACGCGGCCCGAGCCTTTCTGCATTGTCAGCCACCTGCAGGTGAGAAGTGTGTGTTTGTGTACCTGAAGAGTAGATTTCCAAAGTCAGTCTAAGAAACGTGGGGTGAAAACAGATTCAGCGGTGAGTTTTGTCGTCACCTTTTTCCATCAGAGTCAAGCTCAGAGGTCTCATGTCCGGATTTAGCTGCAGCTCATCAGAACCAGAAGAACGGACCACTTCCCTCCTGTTCTAAAGTCCTCATGTCAAAGAGGACCACTGTCTCATCTCCCATCAGCTCAGGGGCTGGTGTCAGGGTGGGGTTGGGGGCGCAGACCCCCAATTATCTAATTAGTGGCCGATATTTTATCTGAATCTTTAAAAGTACGACAAAGAAGCTTTGTGGAGAAACAGTTGACGTCTTGTGAAGTCACACAGACCGTAGAATAGGAACTCTTTTGAAGTGGTGGTGGGAGGGGCTGTTCGAATCCCAGCTCCCCCAAAAATTCCAGACTTCTCTAACCCAGTAGTTCCCAAACTGGGGGGAACTGCTGCCCCCCTGCAGAGTTACTGCAGGGGGGCGCAGTGGAGTTTAGAAAACAAAGGATTTGTATGTTTGTGTCAGTGTGGGGGGGCTCGAAAATATTCTAATCTTCAGAAAGGGGGGCCCTGCAGAAAAATTTTGGGAACCACTGCTGTAACCCCAGATGGTTCCAAAGCAGGTTTCCCTTTGAGTTGACAGTTAAAGTGTCTAGTTGGACCTGGTAGCCTAAACACAAGCAGGGCTTTGGGCTGATGGAAAGCAGCCTTCCTCCTCCTCCTCCTCCTCCTCCTCCTCTTTGTTTGCTTAGACTCAAGTCTGCAGCATTTCCTGTGTAAAATGAGCTTCTAAAGGAAAATGCCCGCAGATGTTTCTCCAGATGTTTTGGGGACAACCCAGCAGTTTACATTGACTCACAAACTGAGCATGCTCAAGTCTGTGGAGTCTCAGACTAAACCCTCAGAGCGGCTCTACATCAAATGCTTCTAAAACATGCGAAGCTGTGCGGCAGATACCAGCTTGTTTCCGTCGGAGTGAAACCCCACCGATGCCGCGCACAGGCGCTCCGCAGACCAAACGTCTGAACCCATGTTAGGCTGTTCTAACTGTGGTTCTGGAGTCAAACCCACACAAATATTTAACAGCAGCTATGATTGAACTCGATTTTGCTGTAATTGAACTGGGCCTGCACAATAAATCACAAATGTATCGTCATCGTGATATCAAGCTGTACAATATGCACATCGCAAAAGACGGTGAATATTGCAATAAATAGTTACTTTAAATGTGCTAAAACAATCTCATGGCTGAATTAAACAAATCATAGAAATCCATTCCTGCATTTGACCAATCGAATAAAGCCCTTTTATGTTAGATGCTCACCTCCCATGTAGACTAGTTTCATTTACAGAATAATCTAAATTATGACTTTTATTCAAATTAAACCGTTGCAGGGAAATGGAAAAGACGATTTTGGTTGTTTTGCTGTTCATATATCGCAAACTATATCGTCGTCGCAGTATCGATGACTGATATTGCAAGTTTTCCTCATATCGTGCCGCCTTAATTGAACCCAACACTTTCATTTGGTGGAAAACCTTGTTGGGTTGGAAGGAGGGGGCTGTGATGAAATGCTGCATCTGTCCGTTTGAAGGAGCTAATGCTCACAGAGCGGCTGCATTAGCCAGGACTAGATGGACTTAAAGGCCTGTGGTCAGGCTCTCCTTTTGTTTGCAGGAATCTGAAGAATTCACCTGAGCGTTAACCTTTCACCCCCCCCCCCCCCTCCTTGTTGTTACTTAGGAGGAGAAAAAGTGTTTTCTGTGCGACTCAACGGTGCCGTTCGAGGAGCGGGCCAACCACACCAACAGCCATCGCATTGAAAACGTGGTGACGACGTTCGGCCCGAACAGGCTGAAGACCTGGTGGCAGTCTGAGAATGGTGAGGGAGACACACACACACACACACACACACACACACATTTCTCAGCTCTACAATGCTGGTCCTCCATTGCATGTTAAAGGCCCACTCTGATGAAAATGGTGTTTTTGTCAGATGATAAAATGTCATTGGAAATTTTGAAACCCTTGAAGTCTGAACACAGGACTAGCAGAAAAGTAAATTATCAGCAAAGATGAATGTGTTTAATTTATTTATTATAGTTCCAATCGCACACTATATGCAGAACTTAAAACAAAATCAATAAATAAATTAAACGTGCGGTGATACGGTCATCACCGCGGTGATGCGGTTATCGGCACACCCCTAAGCGAGGGGCTGTAAGCTAGCAAGAGAGATGGGAAAAGAAAGCAGACTCCCTCCACGCCGACAGTACTGTCTGCATCTCAGAGGCACATTTCTGCTAAACCTCTGCCGCTCTGCAGAAACGATGTCTCACGACCACTGATGCTGTGAAAAGAGATGAAAAGATGATTAGAGTGGGAATTTAAAACCACAGACAAAGAGATGATGTTATCCTCTGTGGTGCCACAGTCTAAATCGCACTTTTTCACGAATGCATGTTTTCCTTGTTTCTGCTGTCTTCAGCCGCTCGGACCAGCCTGGTTGTGGAGACATCCTTTTGGCTGGTGCCTGGGTTTTCTATTTCTCTTCTTTTTTCCTCCATGGGTTTTGTGGCCTTTGTGATCAAGTCTGTTGGTCTGTGGAGTAGAAACCATCCACACCAGGAAGAAGCATGAGCCAACAAATGCTGGAAAACGTTTCTTGAATAAATGTTGAGTGATTGGGTCAGCTTGGCGGTTAGACTCGTCTTCTTCCCGCTTCTTTTCTTCTTGGTTAGTGTTCAGATGTCAGTCAGTGCCGTGTGAAAGCAGACAGGGGACGGAGTCTGGGGGATTCCCCTGGTCTGAGCTGTTTTTGGTGTGACCTCCTCTCCTGTGGAGATTCACGGGAACCCACGGATGCAGCCATGTCGGTTCTAATAATAATAATAATAATGGATTGGATTTTTCTGCGCTTTTCCAGACGCTCAAAGCGTCCATTATTCATTAACTCCTCATACATACTTGGTGATTGTAGCTACTGTTGTAGCCTCAGCTGCCCTGGGGCAGACTGACAGAGACGGCCCCTCTGACCATCACCGGGATCATTCATGAACATCCACACACCAGTGGAGCCACACTGGAGGCAAGGAGGGTGAAGTGTCTTGCCCAAGGACACAACGGCATTTGGCTGGCGGGAGCGGGGATCGAACCGCCAACCCTTCGATCATTGGACGACCCGCTCAACCGCCTGAGCCACTGTCGCCCCGGTTCTGAATGAGATGGGATCCTCATCAGCTCCTGTTTGCAGGTCTGGAGAATGTCACCATTCAGCTGAACCTTGAGGCAGAGTTTCACTTCACTCATCTCATCATGACCTTCAAGGTGAGTTCTTCACAAACACGCTTGATGCTCTGGTGGGAATCTTGGTCTGGCCTGGAGTGTTGGTGGGACAGATCTTCTGATTGGTGTGTGATTGTTGGTGGTGGGGTTTCTTTAAGACCTCTAAGACTTTTGGCATTGCCTCAAGTCTGGCCTTCTGGCCCTCAACCCTGGTGCTTGAACAAACACCAACTCTTTGCATGTAGTTTACAGACACAGTGGGGGGGGCTACCTGGCCAAAAAAGATGAGGGGCAGCAGGTGTGAGACGGCATTAACCGTACCAAGCCCATTTCTGAGTCAGGGACACGACTGTGTAGACGTTCCAGAGGTTTTTTTTCTGGGGCCCAGCTGGCCTTTGGCTTGTTTATCAGCTTCAGTAAAAAACGTTTGCAGCGTAGCTTCAAGTGACGCCTCAGTCAGCTTACCAGCTGCAACGTCTTTATCATCATCAGGGACAGGGAGTATATTTTCCATTTCTTTCGTTTTTGCCGTTCTTTTGGAGGCATCATTGACTTTTGTTGAGGCAAAATGCAGAAAGTGTTGAATATTTTCAAATATCTGTATGGTCTTAGAGCGCTATTTTTTTGAATCCAGGAGGAGCCTCGAGCAAACGGTCTTTCTACTCCGCCATCTTGGTTGTTGTCTTTTTATTACATGAATAGTTTATTAAAGAATTACAGGCCAAATGAAACACGTTTTAGGACAGTGAATGCAGGAGTAAATAGATGGAGACATGGTGATGGGAAGCCAGAGGTGTTGCAGAAGTAGACGGGGTTTAAATCTCCAGGTTTGGGGTAAGTCCGTGTTAGAGTTGGTTAGATTTGATTCTTTAGCTTTGGTGAAGATGGCCTTTAGTGACTAGCACCTTACACAGATTAAAATCCGTGAAGCGGCAGTGCTGCAAACCTGCAGCTGTCTTGCAGGAGGAGTTAAAGCCTCCTTGATTCCCCCCCAGCTGAGGGTCAGAGGCCTTTGAATGCAGCCTCGTCTTTGAGAATGTCAGCTCTCCTAATGTTCAGTGATGATAAGTTCCAGTGAGTCTGTGAAACTGATCAGAACAGCTGAAAACTGTTTGTCTTCTGACAAATAGGTAGAGATGGAAACAGAAGCTCTTCCGTGTTTTTCTGTTGAACACATGGAAGCTAGAGGCTGACATGTGTATTATTGTGCTGGCGTTACCTTGGACTCTAAATCTCTTATCGTTCTGCTGTTTCCTGTGCATCGTTGCTTAGAGTTGATGTGAAACAACATTTTTCTGATGTTCTCTTCGTCAGACGTTCCGACCTGCTGCCATGGTGATCGAGCGCTCAGCAGACTTTGGAAAGACTTGGCAGGTTTACCGCTACTTTGCCTACGACTGCGAATCGGCCTTCCCTTCAGTTCCTCAGGGTCCGATGCAGAAGGTTGACGATGTCATCTGTGACTCGCGCTATTCTGACATTGAGCCGTCCACTGAAGGAGAGGTGAGGGAGGCTGTCATCCAGGTCATCTTCATATCATAAGTGTAACTTCTCCCTGCTCTACAGCTTTGACGTTTCTTCTTGTTCCAGGTGATTTACAGAGTTTTGGACCCGGCATTTCGAATAGATGACCCTTACAGTCCACGAATCCAAAGTATGTATAGCCCTCCTTAACCTTTGTTAGGAATTTGTCTTGGTTTGGAGCAGAAGGTGCTATTAGATTTAGGTTTAAAAGAGTAGATTATTAGGGAGTATGGTTCTATAGATAAACACCAACACTAAGGAAGGTAATTGAAACGGCAATAATGGAACATTTCATGTACCGTAATACAAAGACAACAACGTTAGACATTAGCAATCAATTAGTTTTTACAGTACATGATCTAAAAGAGGTTACTTTAGTGGCCAGGATTAACGAATTATTATTTTAATTTCCCTTAAATTTAACTATTTTTTTTCTAGAGTTGAGTTCTGGTCATGTTTGATCCAGGGAATGTTGATAAAATACCACTTAGATTGAGACATGATAGGTTTATTTTACTATAACATTAAAAAAAACAAGTCCATCATAGCAGACAACACTCATGATGTCATCAAGAACTGATCATTCATCATTCCAGTCCAATGTGTGGACAGACTTTGAATAAAGTCATGTGACCATCTAGTGTCTAGAATGTTCTAAGAATGTTCCCTTTGGATTCTCTGGATGTGGAAAACAACAGTGATGAACTTTAGGAAACTAACATGTGAATGGATTTGACATTCATTCTAGTTGACTTGTTTGTTTGGACACATATTTCATTTCCACTTGATGATCTGGAAGAAATCCAGGAATCTGGAAAACTTCACTGTATTTCTGTCTGAGTCTCACTGGTGGAAGTTTTGGATCAAGATGTTCTGGATCCAATATAAGTCAGTGAATTGGATCAAATTGGATCATTCAAAATGCACCAATATCGACTAAAAATCGTACCGTCAACTACAAACTATGATATGAATCGAATTGCTGTTAAAACAAATGGTTGCACTCCTAGCAGATGGTGTGCATTTCACTCAGATGAATATTATCTATAACCAAGGTCATGGGCTCTCTTAAACCTAGTCTCAATTTCACCAATGTTAGTAAAAGTTGCTGAAACTATCATCTTTAAACCAATCTTCATCCATTGTATAGTGTGTTGATGTGTTGGTAGCAGTTGTGAAAGTTTGCTTGCCCTGGGAGACTGGAAGTTCTGTGACATCATTAGAAATCAGTCTATATCTCGTTATTGATGAAGCTGATGGTGATCTTGTTTGGGCTGAGTCAGGTGACAATGGATACAAAAAAATCACGTGACCTCATGTGGATGGTGGTCCCTGTCCTGTTATTGACTCTGTTCAGATCTGCTCAAAATAACCAATCTGCGAGTCAAGTTCACCAAGCTTCATACACTCGGCGACAACCTGCTGGACTCACGCATGGAGATCAAAGAAAAGTACTACTATGCCATCTACGACATGGTGGTCAGAGGAAACTGCTTCTGTTATGGACACGCCTCTGAGTGTGCCCCCGTCCAGGGAGCTGGCCAGACCATGGAGGGGATGGTGAGTCCTGGGATGTGTTGGGTTCAGTCTGTGGGCTAACCTTTAAAAAGATCTCAGGCAAAAACAGTCTGACTTTAGCGATGACGGTTCTTAAAGTTGTTCCATGAAACATTTTGGCGCTCATCAGGACTGATGAAGCCACTTGGATGAGCTGCCAAACATTTCAAGGAAGAGGGTTTTAAATCCAGTTGCTATGACTCAACTGCAGGACAGAAACAGAGGATTGTGCACGTCAGGTTCAGTCACTCTCATGCACATAAACATGCATCAAAGTTGTATCATAGCTGCAAAGGGTGAGCTGGTTTTTGTGTTTACTCAAATGTGAAAGATGTCCAGGGATGTGGAAAGATCACCTTCAGACCCCCCCCCTTAAGGCGAAACAAAGCAAGGGACATCCACCGCTGACAACCTGACAACAGCGCCCGAAAATGGACCACTTTTTACAAGAAATGTTTTCATAAATTCTTCCCCTTTGAATGGGGCAGAGCAGTTGGAGGTCAGACTTCTGGGTCTGTGCCTCTGCAAATTGTTCCGAACCCACCAATGGTTCAGAATCCCTGCAAGAGTGGATCTTCTCCGCTTTTATCATGCGATTCATACCCAAAAATCATCAGTCCTGGTACATATTGACTGAGGATTTTTGTTGTTATTACTTCAGGTTCATGGTCACTGCATGTGTAACCACAACACTAAAGGACTCAACTGTGAACAGTGCCAGGACTTCTACCACGACCTTCCCTGGAGACCAGCCGAAGGACGCAACACCAACGCCTGCAAAAGTGAGTCCACGCCGTCAGGGGCTGGCTGTTGGAGCTGGCTGTTGGAACCGGCTGTTGGAGCTGGTTGTTGGAGCCGGCTGCGGTCAGATTGGTCAGGGGGTTCAATCACAATCAGTAGCTGCGGTTACATGGGCAAATTATCTTGATCGGATCAATGGTCGGGTTAAAATTCACCCGTGCACATGGGCACAGAAAACCTTTTTCCGATTAGAACAAACGTTCACATGGGTCACACTTTCAGTCGGAATAAATCATTTGGGCATGCACAGTAGTGCTAAAAAACCCGGAAGGGAAATGCGTCCCATTGTAAACAAACCTTTGCTGTCACAGACATTTATGCAGCAGCTCGGTAATATACAAGACGATCTTCCAAACTTGCTTTTATTAATGTTATGAATATTATGAAGTGCCTATTCGCTCATCGTTTTATATTTAATCCGTGTGGTCAGTGCTTTTTTTGTGGAAGAACAAAGCTAGAGAAGGATTAGGACAGGCTATAAACACGGGCTAACAACATTAGCGGGCTAACAACATTAGCCTTGATGGACACAAAATCCAGGACCATGTGAGAAACGCTGCAGTCCGTATCTTGGCTACACGTAAATGTTTGGGAATAACATCAGCCTTTATTTTGTCGGGACACAACTGGAAACACAAATGATTGTTTGAACGGTTTCTAAGGACTGAGCAGCATTTCTGCTTTGAAGTTCACACACCGACCCAAATGTGTGAGCTGACGGGCCGACCTCTGCTCGGTTCTCATGAGTCCTGCAGCCGCTAACCCAGAGCGGCGGGTCGGCTCACAGTCCGAATTCTCACACATAACAAAACACACACGTACCAAAGCACCCTCCCCTCAAAGACGTATTAATAAATCCGGCTGCTCTGCTCAGAGAGGTGCACTCGGTCCACTGGCACCAGAGCCCGAACGCAGAGCTCGGGTGCCGGGTCCAGACGTCAGAGGGCACGAAGCGCTCCTCCACGGCAGCCCCCTCGTGAGGGGTGAAAGAGAGGCAGAGACCCAGCTGGGAGAGAGCGGAGCGGCGCTTTTCAGGGGGCCTCCGCAGAACAGCTGATTGGCCCCGTATGAGCTCCAAAGCTTTCTCTCAGCAAAACACCATCTATGAATGACGTAAACCAGAGCAGAAGTGACACACGATCGGAATGAACCGTTTACATGCAACACGATCGGATAAACGATCGGTATAACCCACCTATCTCGATCGGAAAGAAAGTTTGATCCGAACGAGTCTGATCGGGGCAGACTATTCCGAACGGCACGTTTACATGATGCATTTTCTTTCCGATCAGGCGTTCTTTCCGATTACTTTTGCCCATGTAAACGCGGCTATTGTGTCCTTGGGCAAGAAAACAAAGCCCATTACCTCCAGTTGTAAAAGCAACGCGAGTGTCCGTTTTAATGAAAGCATTTGCTAAATGCTCTAAATGCCATGTTGTTCACTGCTGAGTCACATACATCTGTTTAGTCTCTTTAAAGCAACTCCTGAATACCTTTTTGGAGAATGAAGGAGTTTAACTTGCATCGACCAGAACTTCTAATCCCCTCTCCTGCTGTGTCTTCAGGGTGTAACTGCAACCAGCACTCTGACGCGTGTCACTTTGACATGGCGGTGTTTGTGGCTTCTGGCGGTGTCAGCGGAGGAGTTTGTGACAACTGCCAACACAATACAGCAGGACACAAATGTGAGCAGTGTAAACCCTTCTTCTACCAGCATCCCGAGAGAGACGCCAGAGACCCCAACATCTGCCAGCGTGAGTCCTGAGTCACGTCACGGACCTGAAGAGCAACAGGAACGTGTCTGTGATGTTTGGAAGCATTTCCTTTTTCATATATTTTGGAGTTTAAACTTTGTAGATATCTTTCAGTGTGCTTCACTGATTCTCTGTCTATAACTTTGTGGAAACAAATCTGACAGCGAAAATGTAAGAATGAAGACAATAGGAAGGATGAGATCCATGACATGTTATGGTTCTTTTATAAAGGTGCTGTTTACTGTAATGTTGTCTTTAATCCTATATGTAACCCTGACAGGTTCATGCTGCATTCGTGGTATGTGGCCTCCATCAGTAGCTGGATGAATGGAGTCTTCTGACAGGTGTAAAGAACGGCTTCAAAATGAAGATGTCATTGTCTAACTAAAGGGGAAAACTCCCGTTCTGTTGAATTAGCAGCTGGATGCAGCATTATGACATGGGTTTGAGACTAGATGAGAGGCTGGATTAAAGCTAAACACGGAGGAGTTTGGATTCGTCAAACCTTTGATGTTGCCTCAGATCAACCGTTAGGGGTTTTCCACCTTCATCAGATGAGGGCTTGTAGGTTTTCTTCTACTCAATAGAATTGGGTTTCTATTTGAAGTCATTTTCAGAGAACAAACAAAGCAGACCCTTGCAGATTCTGATTGTTTACTCTGGGACAACCTTGGTTTTGAACTTATTAATGTAATTCACAATAGTTAGTGGTCAGGATAGCGATGATGATGGTAAACGGCAGTGGCTCAGGTGGTAGAGCAGGTTGTCCAATGACAAAGGTCGGTGGTTCAATCCCCGCTCCCCCCAGCCAGCTGTCGTTGTGTGCACTTGCATGTGCATGAATGTCCCGGTGATGGTTTTTTTTTTTTTCATTTGAAATGGTTTATTTCAAGCAATCAAGTAGGAACAATACACAAAAGCAATACAATCTGCAGTTTTACATTCATACAGTAACTAATCAAACTTAGGATTATTACACATATTAATAAATATTGCTTGAAAGGGAGTGGAAGGAAGCGAACTTATATAATTCCACCCCGTTATACTATAACCATTTTATTACATGATTTATCAATATCCGGTTCCTAGCTTTTATCAGACAGAATTAAAAATCATAAGGTATCGATAAGGCACATGACAAAGATGAAATACTTAATTATTATGTTAGAAATCAACATGGCAAATGCAGATCAGTTATATAAAATATATGTTACTCATAAAAGTCATTCATATGATTAAAACATAATACTATATCAGTAAAATAGACACAACACTGTTTCAGAGATTTTCATAGTAAACTTTCATCAAGTATCAAAAGTTAAAAACATGTGCAAAATTATGTTACATTAGGAAAGATTTTTGAATCAATTTATCAATTTTTGGAGCAAGTGAAATAATATCACTAAACATCGATCAATTTAACCATTTTCAATAAGTGATTAATCATTTGTTTTACTTTTTATTTTTTTAATTTAATTATGTTTTTCTTCTGGTCAGTAAACTGGAAGCCACGCCTCTCTCAGTCTGCCCCCCCAGGGCAGCTAAGGCTACAATAGTAGTTACCATCACCCAGTATGAATGAGGAGTGAATGAATAATAATGAATAATGGACACACGTAAGAGCTTTGAGAAAATGCGCAGAAAAATCAAATCCATTATTATTATATTGTTGGTTTTGTTATTGATGAAGATGACGCTCGTTGGGATAGTGATGAAGATCATGGTGCGTATTGGGATGGATGGATGGATGGATGAATGGATGAATGGATGGAAGGATGGATGGATGGATGGATGGATGGATGGATGGATGGATGGATGGATGGATGGATGGATGATAGACTATGAGGTTGACAGTATAGGCTCTAAGGATGTTCGCTGCCATCTGCACATCATTGGATGAATTCACATTCAGAAACTGTTTCTGGTATTGAGCCAAGTTCTGTCTGTAGCGAATTGGGGGCTGTGGGAGGGGCATAAAAACAAAAGCAAAAACTTTGATCAACCTTGAAGTTCTTTCACACATTTAGAGAATTACTTTTATTTCTTGACTTTTTATTCAACTTGGGACTTTGGTTCTGCATCTTTTAAGTGTTTTTTATTTTTATTTTATTTGATTGGATTTGATGAAATGTTTTATGTTTTATTTATTATTTAACCTCTTTAGACCTGGCATCCACATGTGTGGGCATCACATTGTGGGTTATATTACCACAGTAGTTACTTCTGCTTAGCTGTAGCCCCAACAGAGGGTGGAGGGTTGGTTCAAATATTAGCTCGGGTATAAAGAGGTCTAAAGAAAAAAGCTCTGGGTGGGGCGTCATGGCAGGACAGAGACTGTTTTAAAGAAGCTTTGCATTCATGTGTACGGAAATGCATATAGGGTGGTCTCTAAGATGGTTGTGGTGTTGTCTGTGCAGCCTGTAACTGTGATCCCCTGGGCTCGGTGAATGGAGGACTTTGTGACGGAATGACAGACATCCGGGCTGGTCTTATCGCTGGACAGTGTCGCTGTAAAGTGAACGTGGAGGGCGAGCGCTGCGACCGCTGCAGGCCGGCACATTACGGGCTAAGCGACGAGCCTGAAGGTTGTAAAGGTAGGAAAGATGAGAAGAGAAGAACATAAAAACTAAGGAAATGCACATTAATGAAGGTTCAAGTGTTCAAGATTCTGTGTTCAGCTTGACCCCAGGGTTTATAAAAGTAACGTTAAAAGTTTCTGAAGCCCTGCATGATGAAACAATGGAGAGCAAGCTGCAGGGAACACCTGAATAAATCCCTACACATGTGATGCTCCACATCTGGGGTTTTTATGCAGGCGACTCTTACTTCTGTGACTGTTTTTGGTCATCTTTGTCCTGCAACCCACCAACTCTAAATTGTCAATAGCAAGACGAGCACACAAGGACGGTTTGAAACAGACCTGTCATGGGACAGGAAGTGACGTTTGTTTTGTAATGACAGCGTGCACCTGCAATCCTCTGGGAACTGCTCCTGGAGGAAACCCCTGTGACAGCCAATCAGGAAACTGCTTCTGCAAACGTTTGACGACTGGACAAGACTGCGACCAGTGTGTGGTGAGAAAATCCCCTAACCAATCAGCTCACAGCCCTCACAAAAGGCGGAGCTTCTTATCATTTCTAGGTTTGGGGTTTATCCTATTCTACAAACCTGGAGCGTCATTTATAAAACTTTGCGTAGGATTTGCGTCAGAAGTGGCGCACAGATGAAACATAGGACGTGCGTACGCACAGAAATATTCGGATTTATAAAACCGTGCGCACGCACATCCTACGCATCTTTCCCTTAATAAATCACAATCAATTCTAAATGCTGCACAGCTTTTGCGGCTTCATGACACGCCCATAGTTGCCCATAAATAGTTCGTGAAACGCCCACAAATTAATATTCATTGATGCGAAATCATGTCAAACACAGAGAGGAAATCAAAAAAACGTAACTTCACTCAATGTGAAGTAGAAGTTATCGTTGGCGAGGTGGAAAAGAGGAGAAAAATGTTGTTTGGAGGGCACAGTGTGGGCATTTGTTGCAACAAAATCAACGCGCGTGTGTTGATTTTGTGTCACTGTGTGTGTTTTTCTTGTCACTGTGTGTGTGTGTGTGTTTGTGTCACTGTGTGTGTGTGTTTTTGTGTTGCTGTGTGTGTGTGTCACTGTGTGTGTGTGTTTTTGTGTCACTGTGTGTGTGTGTGTTTTTGTGTCACTGTGTGTGTGTTGATCATGTGTCACTGTGTGTGTGTGTTTTTGTGTCACTGTGTGTGTGTATGTTGATTTTGTGTCGCTGTGTGTGTTTTTGTGTCACTGTGTGTGTGTTGATTTTGTGTCACTGTGTGTGTGTGTGTTTTTGTGTCACTGTGTGTATGTGTGTTTTTGTGTCACTGTATGTGTGTTGATTTTGTGTCACTGTGTGTGTTACTTTTTTGTCACTGCGTGTGTGTATTTTTGTGTCACTGTGTGTGTGTGTGTTTTTGTGTCACTGTGTGTGTATGTGTTGATTTTGTGTCACTTTGTGTGTGTATGTTTTTGTGTCACTGCGTGTGCGTGTTTTTGTGTCACTGTGTGTGTGTGTGTTTGTGTCACTGTGTGTGTGTTGATTTTGTGTCACTGTGTGTGTGTTGATTTTGTGTCACTGTGTGTGTGTGTGTTTTTGTGTCACTGTGTGTATGTGTGTTTTTGTGTCACTGTATGTGTGTTGATTTTGTGTCACTGTGTGTGTTGATTTTGTGTCACTGTGTGTGTGTGTGTTTTTGTGTCACTGTGTGTATGTGTGTTTTTGTGTCACTGTCTGTGTGTGTTGATTTTGTGTCACTGTGTGTGTGTGTGTTTTTGTGTCACTGCGTGTGCGTGTTTTTGTGGCACTGTGTGTGTGTGTGTGTGTGTTTGTGGCACTGTGTGAGTGTGTTGTTTGTGTCACTGTGTGTGTGTGTTTTTGTGTCACTGTGTGTGTGTTGATTTTGTCTCACTGTGTGTGTGTGTGTGTGTGTTTTTGTGTCACTCTGCGTGTGTGTGTTTTTGTGTCACTGTGTGTGTGTTGATTTTGTCTCACTGTGTGTGTGTGTGTTTTTTTGTATCACTGTGTGTGTGTTGATTTTGTGTCACTGTGTGTGTGTCTTTTTGTGTCTGTGTGTGTGTTTTTGTATCACTGTGTGTGAGTGTTTTTGTGTCACTGTGTGTGTGTGTTTTTGTGTGTGTGTGTGTGTGTGTGTGTTTACGGTGGCCCAGAAGGGTCACAACACATTAACTTTATACACAACACACTAACTTTATACACAACACACTAACTTTATACACAACACACTAACTTTACACACAACACACTAACTTTACACACAACACACTAACTTTATACACAACACACTAACTTTACACACAACACATTAACTTAACAATTGTAACTTAATTGCTACAAGAGAGGCTAGCAGCAGTGTCTCTGATCGCACAGGCACAGGTTCACACAGGCACGTGCGGTCCCCAACACACACACACAGGAGGGAGCGGAAAAAGGAGAGGAGAGGAGCGCGCGTGCAGCGACAGAGAGGGGTGTGAGAGCGGAGGGAGGAGTGTGCGTTCATATTGTGTGTGTTTAGTGGAAGGAGAACCGTAATGAAGAGAAAGTTTCTGGCAACACTGCTGCTAGCTTCTCTTGTAGCAATAACATGCTCCCTCCACAGCTCACTGTGACGTTAATTTCTGTTAGGTAGTTAGCCGCGCAGCCCAGTAGAAATTTCAGAATAAAAGCACTTTAATTGCTGCTTTACTTCCGTTGTGAGTTAATGTGTTGTGAGGTAAGTTAATGTGTTGTGTTGTGACCCATCTGGGCCATGAGTTAATGTGTTGTGTTGTGAGTTATTGTGTTGTGTTGTGAGTTATTGTGTTGTGTTGTGAGTTATTGTGTTGTGAGTTAATGTGTTGTGTTGTGAGTTAATGGGTTGTGTTGTGAGTTATTGTGTTGTGTTGTGAGTTAATGTGTTGTGTTGTGAGTTAATGTGTTGTGTGTAAAGTTAATGTGTTGTGTGTAAAGTTAATGTGTTGTGTGTAAAGTTAGTGTGTTGTGTATAAAGTTAATGTGTTGTGTTGTGACCCTGCTGGACCACCATATGTGTTGATTTTGTGTCATTGTGTGTGTTGCAGCCTGAACACTGGGGTCTGAGTAATGACGTGGACGGCTGCAGACCCTGTGACTGTGATCTTGGAGGAGCGATCCACAATCAGTGAGTTCATAACATAAGATCAGGTGTGCATGAACCATTGACTGTATATGAGAACCGGACTGAGTGTGTGTGACATCATCCATTCAAAAAAAAAAAAACGGTTCATTTCCTGCCCCAACCAAATGAAATCAATTCAGTCAACATTTTTTCACAATTTGGATGCCATCATGTTGATGTTAAAAGGTGTCAGACCAGGAATGGTTCTTCTGACCACTAGAATGACTAACAGCTGTTTATTTCTTCATAGAAGTCTATTGGACTTTGGTAGGGGTCACTCAGTCCAGTTCTCATACAGTCTATGAATGCATCTGTGAGCAAGCCCATTCAAATGTTTTCATCTTAATGTTCATAAAGATAAAAAGGTAAAATATCGGGGCTGTGATGGACTTTTATTTCATTCAGGACTTTCTACTTCCTGTCTGTGTGTAGGTGTGACCAGAGGAGCGGTCAGTGTGTTTGCAGAGATCACATGTTTGGTCGGCGTTGTGATCAGATTGAGTCTGGATTCTACTTCAGCACTTTGGACCACTACACCTATGAAGCCGAAGATGCCAAGTTTGGACCTGTGAGTAAGGCTCTGAAATCGTTACTGTGTGTGCAGATAAAAGAAAACAAGTGGAAAACTTCAGAGAAGGACTGGACTCTGAAGTCTGTTAATTGTTTAGAATAGTATGAAGAATTCTAAACGATTCATCCAGCCATCCATCCGTTTTCTTAACTCACTGTATCCTTTTGGAGGTCACCGGGTTGCTGGAGCCTGTCCGGGCCACTGTTGAATTAGGCCGGAGTACAGCCTGGACAGGCTGCCACACAGTCACGCCCACACACACCCACACCTACGGACAATTTCGAGTAATCGAGTCAATCCGTTAAGCCTCCCTAAGGGAGGAGGCCGGAGTAAACAGGGAGAACCCACGCATGCAATGGGAGAATCTCCACACAGAAAGACCAGGATTTGAACCAACAACCTGTAGCTGTGAGGCAAGAGCTTTGCCACCATGCAGACCCTTTAGGCTATGGTGGCAAATAAAACTGCAAACCATTGGCAGAATCATTAAGATTAGCTGCCAATTTCATTGCTCATCATGGTAATAGTGTGGGACCATTTTGTTGGGGGTTTTTTTGGTTTCGTTTTTTCGAGTTTTATTGGAAACTGAACAGCAGCGGTGGACACGGAGACCGTCACAGACATAGAAGGAGATGCACTAAGCTGTGACATGTTCAGATCTAAAGTAAACAGACCGACTTAGGGCTGTTCCTTCCCGACGTCCTGTCCAATCACCGGATGGGGAAGGTGTTTTCCACCCGACACCCTGTCCAATCACCGAATGGGGAAGCTGTTCCTTCCCGACAACCTGTCCAATCACCGGATGGGGAAGCTGTTCCTTCCCGGCGTCCTGTTCAATCACGGGATGGGGAAGCTGTTCCTTCCTGACACCCTGTCCAATCACCAGATGGGGAAGCTGTTCCATCCCGACGTCCTGTCCAATCACCGGATGGGGAAGCTGTTCCTTTCCGACACCCTTTTCAATCCCCGGATGGGGAAGCTGTTCCTCCCCGACGTCCTGTTCAATCACGGGATGGGGAAGCTGTTCCATCCCGACGTCCTGTCCAATCACCGGATGGGGAAGCTGTTCCTTCCCGACACCCTTTTCAATCACCGGGTGGGGAAGCCGTTCCTTCCCAACGTCCTGTCCAATCACCAGATGGGGAAGCCGTTCCTTTCCGACGTCCTGTCCAATCACCGGATGGGGAAGCTGTTCCTTCCCGACGTCCTGTCCAATCACCTGATGGGGAACCCGTTCCTTCCCGACGTCCTGTCCAATCACCGGATGGGGAAGCTGTTCCTTCCTGACGTCCTCTCCAATCACCGGATGGGGAAGCTGTTCCTTCCCAACGTCCTTTCCAATCACCGGATGGGGATGCTGTTCCTTCCCGACACCCTGTCCAATCACCAGATGGGGAAGCTGTTCCATCCCGACGTCCTGTCCAATCACCAGATGGGGAAGCACAGATGTGTGAAGGAACGTCTTCTTGCTGCTATCACAGACTGAAATCTGGTCGGCTTCTGCGTCTTTCAGGTCTTGCTGCTTGCAGCACTGCTAACACACGCCTGGTCCTAACTAAACCAAACCCCACTAACCTTAAGAAAACCTTGACTGACAGATTACTTAAAGCTGGTGTTCACCTTCCGGCACATCCCGTTGGGGCTCGGCAAAGCGACCCAGCTTTCACTGATCCAGAACGTTCTGCCTCGTCTGATCCTTCAAACGTGGTTATTGTTTGAAAGCTTGTCTTGATCATTCTGCACACAAACAGATCACTTGTTGGCTACTTCAGGCATTTAGCTAATCTAACTTAGATGAATATGACTGTAAAGTTGGCATATTTACCGATAAGTTTGTTACTGGGAAGTATTCCTCTACTTTTTTGTACTAAATCAGCAGACACTTTTTTGATTTTACTTGCAGTCACATCTTTCTAATCTGAACCGTAACACCTGCTCAGCTTTTTTACCGCCCAGGTCTCATCCTCTCTTCATGCTTTTCGTTCTAGGGGGTCATGCTGGTCCCGAGGCCCCACCCTCAGGATCGCAGTCCCACATGGACAGGTATCGGCCTCGTCAATGTTCCAGAAGGTGCCTTTCTAGAGTTCTCTATAGACAACATCCCATACTCCATGGAGTACAGCATCCTCATCCGGTACGAGCCTCAGGTAAGACGTCCACTCCTGGTCTCTGCAGAGCTGGCAGGTTTGATGGGATCCTAAAGGGATTTCCTGATTGCTTCAGAACACTTGTTTGTCTTAACAGCGTATTATGGTTCTGCCCCACCCCTTTCCATGGAAGTCATTTTTAATTTAAAGGTTATTGGTTTGAGGGTTAGGGGTTCTGCTCCTGCTTGTTTTTATGATTGGAAGGTTTTGGAAACATTTCTGGAGAAGAGAAAGAATTCATCTCTATCAGCGTGAAAACCTTAAACTCCCCAGCATGAAACTCCAAACTTGTAAGACGTCTGTTCATGTAACAGCTCCCCGACCAATGGGAGGAGGTTCTGATGACCGTAATGAGGCCTGGACCAATCAGAGCAGACAGCCGCTGTATCAACACCATGCCAGATGACGACAACCAGATGACCTCCCTGCAGTCCGGCTCAAGGTCAGCGTTTCCCTAAACATTCTGCAGTGAGATTATCAATGTGACTCCAGGAACCAGGACCACGTTCTGCTAAAAGTCTCAGAAAAAGTCCTGCATGCTTACAAGAAGGCAGGGATCAAACACTGGTGTCCTGGCTGTGCTGTAGTGTGTGACAGGAGGTGGCTGTCTCTGCAGGACTGTGGTTCTCCCCAGACCAGTGTGCTTTGAGTCAGGCTTGAACTACACAATCCGGCTCAGTCTGCCTCGGTACTCGACCCTCGGGGATGTCCAGTCTCCATACACGCTTATCGACTCGGTGAGCATCAGAAAAATCATCTTTTTGTATCACGGGGTTTGATTCTGGGTTGTGGTTAGAGGTCCAGAAGAACCACTGGTTTGGAGTGAAGTTGTCCTCCGACTCCTCTTCAGATTGTGCTGATGCCATACTGTCAGAACCTGGACATGTTCACGGCCTCAGAGGGAGGAGAGTCCAGCAGCTGGGAAATCTTTCAGCGTTACCGATGTCTGGAGAACAGCCAGAGTGTGGTGAAGACTCCAATGACCGACATCTGCAGAAACTTTATCTTTAGGATTTCGGCTTTGCTGCATCAGGGAGCCAAAGGTGAGCCTGAGCTTCGTGACCGGACTCCTCCAGAGTCTGTTCAGTCACAACAGAGTGAAACCAGTCATGTCTGCGTTGTGTTTACGGAATCAAAAGATGCTGGGACGCAGCAGCACCTCTTGGAGACCACCTCTGTTTATTGCAGATCTGACAATTTTCTGAAAGGAAAATAGAAACCATGGTGTTAGCATCCCGTATGCGCTCCTAAATGAGGGTGAGAGGTAGAGGGAGCTCTACTAATTCATACACTGAAATAAACATCATTTTTATGTTTTTTATTCTTTTTTCTTTTTTTTTTATTTGAAATGTTTTACTTCAAGCAATCAAAGCAAGAACAAAGACGTATCAAACTTAGGATAATTAGACTTTAAATCGAAGATTGTTTGAAAGGGAGTGAAAGGGAGCAAATCTATATAATCCAACCCGTGTTCTAACGTAAACATTTTATTACATGATTTATCATTATCCGGTTTCTCACGTCTATCAGGCAGAATTAAGAATCCTTAAGTATCCATAAATCACATGACAAAGATGAATTACTTAAAATATTATATAAATAAATGCAGATCAGTTATCTGTGTGCAGATTATTTTTATTATAAAAATCATGACCACAGTTAAAAATAACACTATCAGAAAAAAATAGACACAACACTGTTTTAAAAAACCTTCATAAGTGAAGTGATTTCATTAGAAATCAATCATTTTAGCCGTCTATAATAATTGATTAAGCAATTTTTATTATTATAAGGTAATGCTGTGAACATTTATAAAGTTTTTTAAATTTTTCATATCAGATTTCAAATAATGACTGACATAAAATGAGGATTTCTATGGCTAACGTTACAGGACACCCACCTCTCCCGCTGGACAAAACAGAAAGGGGGGAGGGAAAGCAAGCAGCAGACATATAAAGGGAAAACCAGTGAAGAAGAACACAGTAAGGGGGGGCTACCAACCCAACACTGAATACGGGGGGAAACAACAAAAAGACAGATCTCGTCCCGTTACAAGAGCACCCCCCCCACACACACACACACACAGCTTGGCAGCTGACACTGTTGATGTAGCAGAAGGACAGTCCTGCCCCTGAGTGAAGAAGGTCTAGATGAAGATGATGTTCTTCATGGAGCCAGAGCAAACTTTAAACGTAGCAACCTGTGTTTAGTTCTGCTGAGGGACTGCTAAGAAACATCAGAAAATCACATGAGAGCATCACAGCATTTATGGTTAGGATCCGAGTTTGGCATCAAAACTCCAATGGATCAAACATTAGAAAGTTTCAAGCCAAGGTCATCTGAGGATGAGAGGCATCGTTATCCAGAGGTGAAACCAGGAAGATGGAGGTCTACAGCAGCCCATCGATTGATTTGAATGAAAGGGTTCTTACATTAATGAAAGACAGTGGAACGGATGT
Organism: Oryzias curvinotus; assembly: GCA_023969325.1. Classification (NCBI taxonomy): domain Eukaryota; kingdom Metazoa; phylum Chordata; class Actinopteri; order Beloniformes; family Adrianichthyidae; genus Oryzias; species Oryzias curvinotus. The sequence continues at coordinate 6,907,260 of CM043711.1, forward strand.
ATCTGCATGCGCTGGAAACAGATGCTTCTTCTTCATCATGCTCTCACTTTTGTGTTCTTCACTGCTGGAGTCTTCCTCTGTGCAACGATCATCTATATGCATGACTCTCCGTGCTCAGGAGCCGATGTCTTCCTCTACTTTCATCTTTGTTCTGTCAGTTTTTATCGTTCTGTCTGCAGCTGAACTTTCTCCGTCATTGTCTTGACATCTGTCTGTGCTTGTAAATCTGTCATCTTCTCAGGCTGGTTCAGGCTTGTTCGTCTGAGATGTTTCCTGTTGTCTGCATTTCCCAGAATGCCAATGTGACCCTCAGGGCTCGCTGAGCACAGTGTGCGATCCCAACGGCGGTCAGTGCCGATGTCGCCCCAACGTGGTTGGCCGGAGCTGTGACCGGTGTGCTCCTGCTACCTTCCAGTTCGGACCCAGTGGCTGCATAGGTCAGCTTGTGCTTGTTTCCTGGACGTTTGGAACACAGAGGTCATTGCTTTGTTGTCCTCAGAGCCATGCCTCATAAATGTTTGTGGCTCATTTCTTCCAGCATGTGAGTGCAACCCACTGGGCTCTCAGAGTGCGTTCTGTGATCAGCTGACCGGCCAGTGCGTCTGTGTGCTCGGTGCGTATGGTCGGCAGTGCGATCGCTGCCTGCCAGGTCACTGGGGCTTCCCCGCTTGCCGACCCTGTTCCTGCAACGGACACGCCGAGACCTGTGACCCCAACACCGGCAGCTGCCTCCACTGTAGAGACCACACTGCAGGACACAGCTGTGAGAGGTGACTTCTTGTTTAGGACCCGCATCACGTCAGGTCACCCTTTTGCCTTATTGTGCAGCACTTTGAGGAATCTTGTGGTGTTTTAAATGTGCTACATGAAGAAAATAGCCAGGTAAGCTTTAACCAGGCAGACTGTAAAGCTACAGACACATCTGACATGTGACGTGCGTTCAATTATTGAAAGTGACTACAGCCAATTGAGTTCACACTGGAAAAGCTATTTCTAAACAATCTTAAAAATGTGCGTAGCTACCGGTGAATGCAGGAGTTTTGAGACGCAGAAGCCCACATGCATACAGTCCTTCACATAGACTTTTTAGACATAGGTTCCTGAAGGTGGTGTGAACGTAGCTTTAGAGTTCAGATATGGAAAGTCCTAAAAATGCAATGTCCCAGAAATGAAGGTGAAGAGTTTTGATGGAGCTTAAGGTGTTCACAGACGTTAGCTTTAACACTCTTAGAAGCTGCACAGAGACCACTCAGCACCAAAGAGGGAAAAAGGGTGAATGCAGGGAAAAAGATTCAATTCTGAACCTTTCACTGGCTCGGGGAGGGGGTACTGTCATCAGAAGCAGCAGGTACCTAGCGAGTACTCCTCCCGGACAGAACATGGCAGTTGTGGGATGGAGCAGCAAGGAAGCTCATGACACAGACAGACATTGGAACATGAACTAGAAAACACTATGAAGATGCCATGCATATGATCATTGAGAGGTAGGGCTGCACGATGTGAGGAAGACTCGCGATATGCTATATTAGTGATCACTATTGCCATGACGACATAACTAGCGATATATGAACAAACAGCCAAACAACCAAAATCCTTGTTTCAATTAGTAATATTAAGTCAACATAACTTCAATTACACTCCTAATGAAACTAGTCTACATGGGAGGCGACTATCTAACATAAAGGGCTCCATCCGGTTGGTCACATGCATAAATGGATTTATTTGATTCGCTAAATACTTCAAGCGGCCATAAGATTGTTTTAGCACATTTTAAGTAACCATTTATTGCAATATTCAGTCTTTTGCGATGTGCATATTTCACAGCTTGATAAAATTTGTGATTTATTGTGCAGGCCTACTGTGAGGCATGTGATTATATGATGAAGCTCATCAAACTTAATTTCAGAGCAGAGGCAGGAAGCAGATTTTCAAAGTAAAAGTCCTCACCTAAATCCCACAGGGAGCTATGACACGTGACTCACTCGTGACACTTGTGTATTGTGTCTCCTCCCACCATCAGGTGTCTAGATGGTTACTATGGTGACCCAGTACTGGGGTCAGGTGACCACTGTCGTCCCTGCATGTGTCCTGATGGTCCAGAGAGTTTGCGTCAGTTTGCAGGAAGCTGTTTCCGTGGCGATGACTCCCAGCAGGCCGTATGCGTTTGCAGCACTGGATACAGAGGTAAGAACTCCCTAAGGAACCAAGCTAAAAAATATGCAGCAATGCTAACACATTTCATATTCACCATGTTATGACTGAAGAAAATGATGTGAGAAAAGTATGAAATGCTCTACTGTGATAAAATCAAACAACATTTAACACAGACTCACTGCTCTCCTATTTGAAGACCCACTCCAATGGAAACTGTGTTTTTAACATGTTCTCGTGGCATCTTTCTGATTTTGGAGGACAAATATGAAGAATATTAAGATTAAAGTATTTCTTTATTCAAATTATGGTGATTTAGGAGCTGACAAAAATGCTGTTTGAAAAACCTTGAAGTAGTTATGTACAAACTACAGTCAGTGGGCCACCAGCCCTGCCCTTCTGATCATCCACTGTCAGACCAATGGATCCATGAACGTCTTTGCTTTCCTGGTCTGAGCTGGAATCTGGATCAGAACTGCACAGCTGGATAGACCTGATATGGCTCGGCGCTCTCGTTGCCCCGCTAATGTTAGGTATGGGTTGTGAGGGGCTGTAAGCTACAGTAGTGGGAGTGAGTGTAAACAGAGAGCTCTCAGTTATGGGTGACTGTTTACTAGAAGGTAAAAAGTAGGTACAGTAAAGTCAAGATTGGTCTAAGCAGGCGAGCTGCACACCTTTACATCCTGACTACATTTCATTAACTGAGGAAGTGGAGAAATGAGGCCAGAGCACTCGGCTCAAGGGAGGCAGCTTGGATCAAATTCTTTCTGGCACCAGCAGATCCACCATTTATGTCTGCCGGTTTGTGTCCTTGGCTGGTCTAGCAGGGTCTAGAAGCGATTTTTAATGGTCCGGGTTGTGAGCTATTTGGACCAGTCTCCTTTAAATACTTGCAAAAAGTCGCTCCAAGTTGGCATCCATTTTCCACACAGGTTCAAAGGTCACCAGCGCTCTGCCTATCTGGGCAAGTGAGGCACATTGCTTCTGACCGCTTTGTGAAAGTTTGTCGCGTGAGTCTTTGCAGTCCGATGTACCACCACCCCACCCCCCGGACAGAGCTACAACATCTCCCCTCTCTTTCAGACTGTCACACATCAGAAATGGATCAAATCCCAATTGTGAAAAATCTGACAACCAAAACTCGGAATAGATTCACGTCTTCAACGTCTTCCACAGACACAGCAGCCTCCACTTGCCCCATGAACAGTTGGTGTATCCAGCCGCATCAATCCCATCGGAGCAGACATGTTCCGCTTTCCATTCATTCAAAAAATGTTGTCCATGAAATTCAAAGACCAGCTGATCAAAGAGCGAAATGCAGAAAGCTGCACAAGAACATGCATGCGAAGACTGCAGGCGGCCTGTTCAGACACATTCTGTGGGGGGAACAAAACGCAGAGGCGGCACAAAATGATGGTCCAAGGTTCTAAACGTAGCTGCACCTCAAATATTGTGATGGAAATTTTCTGGGCTGAATGTTGTGGTCTTTGATGCCAGGTTTAATTTGGGAAGAGGAGGTGTGTGATTAAACCTGCGCAGACGGGAGGAATGTGTTGACACATCAGCTCTGTCATTACAGCAGGAAGAAGGATGTGGGGGCTGTAATCTGTCTATGACAGACGCATGAATCACCAGCCCCCCCCTCAAAGCCTACAAGAACATGATTGAAGGTTTTGGGGCTCGTCAAGCATGAGACTCCAGTTAATGCCTAAAAACTGAAAGTAGCTCCTCAGGTGATACAAAGAAACCAGAAGTGGCGTCCAACTAACTAAATCCTAAATTAGAAAAACCCGCCACTATGGCTCAGCACCAGTGGTAGCTCATTTTTGAAAGATGTACGTACACTTCGAGCGTAATGTTCTTCATACAGCTGCATTTCAGGACTTAGTCACAACTGCCCTTACGGGTGGAATCGGGCTGTTTGTGAGTAAAAATCTTTGTGCACAAATTAGTATATTATAGACACAAAATGCGCACTATCATGTGGCCACAAATGAGCATTTTGTGTGCACAAAATGCTACCTTGTTTACACAATGCTAACCTGTCTGCAAAAATTAGTATATTGTGCGCAAAAAATGATAACTTTCGTGCATAAAATGCTTTTCTGTGCACTCAAAATACTTACACGTGGCCACATCATCCTAACTTGTGCACACAAAATGCTAACCAACTTTTAGTACGTTGATGGAACAATCAATTAATTTATTTTATTGCATTTTAATGTAATTACTTATCGTGGTAAGTAATGTCCAGGGCTCCATAACTGAAGTAGCGTACCTTGATTTGCTAACTAAAATGGCGTTGCAGTGAGGATGAAAATAGATGACTCTGTTGTAGGGCTGCACGATATGAGGAAAACTCGAGTTGTGCGATATTAGAGATTAATATTGCGATTACGATATAATTTGCGGTATATAAACAAATAGCAAAATAACCAAATAACCATTCCCATTTCATTGCAACAGTTTAAAAATTATACTCCAAATGATACTCGTCGACATAGGTGACAAACATCTAACATAATAGGCCTCCATCCGATTGGTCAAATGCATAAAGGGGTTTATTTGATTCGTTAAATGGTTCAAGCTGCCATTAGATTGTTTTAACACATTTAAGGTTTACGATTTGTTGCGATATTTGCCATCTTTTGCGATATGCATATTGCAGAGCTGGATTTTGCGATAACGATAAATTTGCGGTATATTGTGCAGGCCTACTCTTTTGCTTAACTTATAACGCAGTTAGTAATGCCGCTTTGCGACGTTCCTCCCAACACTGGTGACAAAGGCTTCGCTTGCATGACCCAGAGGTCAGCAGACGCCACAAGCAGCTGCAGGTCCCCGTCACCATGTGGAATGCCTGACACGGTGCGTCTTTATTCTGCCCACTTTGCTGTCTCTGATGACCTTCTGCCTTGGGTTTGTCCTCCTGTCCAGGACCTCGCTGTGATGAGTGTTCACCAGGTTACTATGGAAACCCAAGTGAGGTCGGAGGGCAGTGTGTTCCCTGTCAGTGCAACAACAACATCGACATGCTGGACCCTGAGTCCTGCGACCGTCAGAGTGGCGAGTGTCTGCGATGTCTGTACTACAGCGAGGGCACAGAATGCCAGGACTGTAAGCTGGGTTACTATGGCAACGCATTGCTGCAAGACTGTCGGAGTGAGTACGGAAACCTTCTCTGACACCTCAGCAGAATATTCTTGAACAAATGACCCCGATGAAGTGCTGACAGAGAACTTTTTTCTAGAGATGTGATTTAAGATGGAGCAGAACCCATAAGATCTGAAAGTTGAATAAGCATCTCTTCAGAACATGAACCTCACAGCAGCTGTTTGTTTGGCCTCACAGAATGTGTGTGTAATGAGCTGGGCACCAGCCTGTCCAGCTGCTCCTCGTCTGGAGACTGTCACTGCAACCGCAGCAGCGGTCAGTGTCCCTGCCTGCCCAACGTGACCGGTCAGTATTGCGACCGCTGTGCACCAGACACCTGGAATATGGCAAGCGGCCTCGGGTGTCAGAGCTGCGACTGCGACCCCAAGCACTCGTACGGGACGTCCTGCAACCAGGTCAGTGTCCATGTCTTCCTTCTGTTTGTGTCCCACAGAGTGAGCTCTGTGTCCTCCAGGTTAAGAAGCTGACACTACTTGGACTTTTCCACAGATCAGTGGTCAGTGTTCCTGCCATCCTGGCTTTGGAGGAAGAACCTGCAACGAGTGTAAAGAGCTGTTCTGGGGAGACCCTGAAGTCAAATGTTACGGTATGTTCCGCCGTGTTCTCCAACTGAAATGTGTTCAGACTTCAGGCCAGGATCCAGAATGCAGGTGGATGGCGTGCAGATGTCTGTTCTGCTACTTTTTTCAGTTTGTATGTAACTAGGGCTGCAGGATGTGAGGAAAACTGGCAATATACGATGGTCAATATTGCGATGATGATATAACTTGCGATAAATGAACAAATAGCAAAAACAACAAAAACATTTCCATTTCACTGCAAAAGTTTAATTTAAATAAGAGTGAAATAACTTAAATTATTCCCAAAATGACCCTCATCTAACTAGGAGGTCAACATCTAACATAAAAGCTCCAGCCGATTGGTCAAATGCATAAAGGGATTTATTCAATTCATATGAAATAGTTCAAGTTGCCATAAGACTGTTTATGCACAATTAAGGTTTACCATTTATTGCGATTTTCATCGACTTTTGCGATATGAATATTGCACAGCTTGAAATTGCAATAACGATAAATTTGCACTTAATTGTGCAGGCCTATATGTAACCTGATGACCCAGATAGCTGCTCTGTTCAAGAGAAACAAAACTACATGTATGTGTATCTGTCAGTGTGAAGCTGAGACTGCTGGCATTTTTGAACCAGAAGACTCAGATATCTGCTGCAGGATGGCAGGAATGAAAGTGTGGCGTAAAAAGAAAAAGGCCTCAATCACAGCATGGAAAGAATCCAAAGAACTCTGAAAGGGACAGAAGATCAAAGTTCACTGCGTTGTTCTGGTGGGTCAGAGCTCCATCTGCTTTCCCAGCTGGTACATCCTACGGGGGTGTTGAAATCAACGCTGATGTGAACCAGATGTTGGAGCAGAAATCTGGGACTGTTGCAGGAATCCAGGAGTCTGATGATGGGGCAGAGCTGACTCAGCAGATCCCGTGAAGCCGTCTGGCGGCCCTAAACACAACGCTCCTCTGAAGGAGCAGCTTCGGTCTGAACTCTGGTCAGAAGGTCCCTAAAGACTCACTAAACTGTAGTTGACCAAAACAGACTTCAGGCTTTGGTCACAAACACAAAAAATCCCAACCTAACAAAAAGACATGAAAATGTCCTGACAAACACCATCTGCATTCATCCATCCCATCTGGTCCTAAACTCCAGCTATCTTGGCACAGTATTCTGGTGATGCTAGCTCACGCTATCCTGGACCAAAGCCCAGGTCCGTTTAATTTACTGAAAGTGATCAAATGTAAAGTCCAGGTGTTCCAGATTTCACCTTACTGATGTGAGATCAGTGAGCTTTCTGTGGAAAGTCATTCGAGTCATGCATGTGCGCCACAGACTAGACAGTCCACGATACCAAACGAACACAAAAAGGTTGAGGATGTGGCAAATGAACACAACTTTAAAAGTGCTACACTTCATATAATAAGAGACATTCCAACAATGTAAAGTCTGTAAAAGCAAAAGAAAAACGCAAAGATTAAAAGTTATAGAGCAAAAGACTCCTAGACACAGCGGACCACAGAACTGAATTCAAAGTATTACAGCAGGGGTGGCCCAACATGTCCATCGTGATTGGCCGGCCGATCACAAAGGATGTGTGGGTAGCTCACGAGCCATCAAAAAAATAAATCTAGTATATATAATTTTCAAAATGCTGTTAGCCAATCATCACCTCTGGAAAGAATGTCACAGGGGGTCCCTGCTACGGCCGCTCCCACCAGTCAGCCCCTCAGGCAGGCGGGTGTGATGTAGGGATACCTGGTTGATCTTGCCAGTAGCATATGCTAGTTTCAAAGATTAAGCCAAAAGAAAAACTGTGTGTCAGATGTGGGGTTTTTCTTCCTCCTAAGCCTTTTGCCTTTTTTTTTCAACTGTTACGAGGTCAGTCACTCAAAAAGAGCCTCGAACAGAACACACATGGAACGTTCTGTTGTCGGCACGCTGTGCGCTGTGGCGCCATCGACTCGACAACTACGAACACACGGGTCCAATTCATCAAGCTGTTGAAGGAAAAATGAAAGTGGAACTTTTTATCATGTTGTAATCTCACATATTCATCTACGTTTACCAATTCAATCACCGTAAAATCTACCTTTCATAATAAGTGTATACATGTGTATACACATGTATACACATGTATATGATCTCTACATATACATGTATATGTAGAGATCCTTAGCAGCTTTTCGTCTTAAAAGTAGCTCACATTTATAGTCTCAGTCTGGTACTGTTCTACAGTTTAACCCTCAGGAAGAATCAGAACATTTTGTGCCAACAATGCCCTGGTCTTATTGGAGCCTTTAGACAGGCGTGTTGGAGACCATTTTTCTTCAGCGACAGATAAATCCGACAGTCATCAGCATAGAAAGGGTGGGGATATTGTGCTTTTATGGAGGGGTAGGCTGTTTGGGAGGATGGTGGGACACAGGACCACAGTCAAACAAGGCACAGTACTGTAACATTACAGTAAAAACATCAAATTTGCAATTTAACTATAAGTAAAAACATTATAAAAGTACAATAGAAAATAGTACAATATCCCTTTTGAACCACTATTATTTCTACTAGGATTTACTAAAAAAGCAGAGTTGAATTCGGAACAGTCATACATCTTAAAGATACTCCTTCTAATAGCCAAAAAAAATGATTACAATAATCTGGAAAAAGGAAGAGGCTCCAACAAAAGATCAATGGATACAAAAACTTAAACAAGTATATTTAATGGAGCGAATGACAGCAAGTTTACAGCTGAAAATGGACGAATTTACCCAAAGATGGGCTGGTGTTGTAAAATACATTAGAAACTAGAAAGTGGTTGTTAAAACGTAAAGGTTGCACTGTAGAGGATCCTAGTTAATTCAATTTTACGGAATTTGTTTATTTTGTTTTTTTTGTGATTATGATTGTTGTATAATTTCAGTTAATGTGAAGAAGCAATCTTTATAGGTAATAATACCTCTGCTCACGTTGTACCCATGTTTGTGATGTTCTACCAAGGAATAAAAACTCAATAAAGTACAAGTTCAAAAAAAGAAAACAGTACAATAGTAAAACCAGAACACTGGTAAAAAACAGAAATGGGAAGAGCTGAGCGTTGCAGAACTAGAGGGCCCCCACTATAACAGAGAAGCCCCTCCCAGGCAGGTAAGATGTGTGGATTTGAACCCAGGATCTCTAAATCTCTGGATGGACACTTCACACTGAGGCACAAAGCCTGATTTTCTTCTCAGTCTCTATTTGCTAGAATCTTCTCTTTGTTTGGGTCTAAAGTTTGAAATGGAAAAGCCAGGAGCCTAAACTTTAAATGACATGCCTGTTCTAACAGCAACACTGCTTTTTCAATGTAAGAAGGTTTATCTTAGAAAAAGAAACTTTTTTTCTATTTTGATTCATTTGTTTGTAGTTGTGATATAAATTATTCGTGTTTCAGGTACATTTTTCTTTTTATTGGTCCATAAAAATGGTTCCTGAGTCCCAGACAGAGTAAAGGCTCTGTGGTTGCTCTGGATGAGGCTGTAGTCATGGTAACGAGCTGTAGAGCTGCTGGGAAGATGCGTGTGGCATGCGTCAGCTTTTGAGCAGCCGCTGAAGCTTGTCGAGCAGCAGACAGACTGACTCTTGTCTCCCCAGCCTGCGACTGCGACCCCCGCGGCATCTCGGAGCAGCAGTGCAGCAAAGCCAGCGGTCGCTGCGTGTGCGTGGAGGGCGTGTCCGGGCCGCGCTGCGACACCTGCGCCCGCGGCTTCTCTGGAGTTTTCCCCGACTGTCAGCGCTGCCACCAGTGTTTCGCAGAGTGGGATGATGTCATCGGCCAGCTGACCAACCAGACGCACCGCCTGGTCAACAAGGTCAACGCTCTTAGAACCAGTGGCGTGAGTGGACCGCATAAGAAGTTCTTTGACAGCATGCAGAGAAGTGCTGCAGAGATCCAGGTGGTCCTGGACCAGAACCTAGCCTCACAGCCGCTGACGGAGCTCCAGCAGCTGCTGCAGCAGGCCAGGTGAGGTCACGCTCTTGCTGATGTTGTAGCCGCTCCAGAATGAACGCCATGACCTGGGTTTGTGTTTCAGTGACCTGATGGGGTCGCTGAGTCAGACTTTGAACCGCACTGAGCAGACTCTTGTGGACCTGGAGGACCAGAACTCGGTGACCAAGACTGAGGTGGACTCTCTGATGTCAGACACTCAGAAACTGGAAGAAACGGTTCAGGAGCTGCAGCTGCAGGTCCAGTTCATCAAGAACTCCAACATCCGAGGTAAAAGACAAAGGACAGATAATTGAACCTTTGAACTTCACAGCACAAACAAGCTGCTTTTCAAACACAAATGTAAATGTAGCCTGAACACTTGGAAAAAGAGTGACACAGGTGATTCAAGTCTAATGGTGAGGCTCCTAGATAGGGATGTGCGATATATCCGTGCGACTATCGGTATCAGCTGATGTTTGCATAGTTTAAGTTTATAAATAAAAGGGGAGCTTATGGTTTACAGCTGGGGTCTGCAACCTTTACCCCTGAAAAGAGCTGTTTGGATCGGTTTCCCACAGAAATGAAAAGACAGGGAGCTGTAACAGCCTCTGGAAAACCCGCTGTTTCCAGTGAACGGCATCGTTTCAAATTTTTACTTCTCATTCAACTTATTCAACATGTACTGTTGGGCATTTCTAAGAAAGAAACCAAAAGGAAATCTAAACTTGGTGTTGCTGTAGACATAAAAATACATAAAAGACCATCAGTTAGGTTTTCATTCAGCTGAGAACTAAGCTGAAAAGAGTCTCTCTGGAAAGGCCAGTGAGGTCCAGGTTAACGTGAGCCCCCTGGTGGTTACTGGGTGAACTGACCTGATCTCAGCTCGGCTGATTTTTGAAACCACATCAGTTTCTCACATTCACACTGGCCTCTGCATGCGTTCAAGCGACCACTTCCAATGAAGCCCATGTAGACATAAATGCACTTTTCAGGCCTCTGTGTTCCAAACTCTCAGGTTCAGGTGTCGCGGTAGAAGTGTCTACGACCGCTTTCTGACTCTACGTACTAAATTGAACACGTATTGAAAGTTAAACCAGGCAGGGATTCGTATTTGGAAGTTTGGATGGCGTCTTTTAAAAAAACATGGAAGTGCCAACCATTTGAAAATTGATCATAGAAAAGAAATAGATAAATGTGGAATTCTATGACATCATGTGTCAGAATAGAACTGTGAAAGGAAAAGCCTGGAGCAAGATTCACCAGATTTACTCCGCCTCACACCAGGACTCTTCACCTGCAGGTGGGGGTAGTATCAGGTAGCGGCGGGCCAGTGCAAACGCCATGGGCTGAATGCGTGTTGAAGAACCTGCATCGCATGCCTGCTGTGAATGCAGCATTAGATGTGTCCATTAAAGTTCTGCTGCTGTTCTTCTAATGCACGCTTCTGTTAAACCAGGGGTGGGCAAACTACGGCCCGCGGGCTGGATCCGGCCCGCCTCCATGTTTGATCCAGTCCACTGAACAATGTCAGAACATGACATTTTCTTCCCCCCTTCTGCAGTCTGTGCTCCAACCTGAAACCCTCTAAAATCTCTGTCAATCAGAACAAAAGACAGTCTTTCCTTTCTACATCGCAGTTCATCTTTCCCGGTTTAGCTCATTCTTTTAGAGCGATTATGCAGCTTTTTTTTAAACAGCGCACCCTGTTCTGTGTCCTGATTGGCTGGAGACCCTGTCAATCAATCTCCTCCGTCCGTGTCTCCTGTACAGAAACACAGAGCTCTTCAGATCAGAAATCTGTGATCCATCAGATCTTTGTTTTCATTCTAAGATCCTGGAGCTAATTTCTATGAAGGTTTGAGAATTTAAACAAGAGAAAAGGTTGAAAATATTCATGTCTGTGTGAGAAAAGTGTATTTATGCAGTAAGGAGTTTCACTGCCATAAACGTCTGTAATCAGACTCCATCTTGGTTATTTTAGAACGTAAGTCCTGCAATAAACGAGGGGACTCTGTACTGGTAAAAAGGTAACGCAGATATATGTGTAGCTGCAGCAGGAGACATAGAAATGTGCTTTTTCATTATTACTGGTTGAGAAACAGACGTGCAGGACACAGCTGCTCAGTTTTAGCACAAACTGTGAAACGTGAGGAGCTACAGCCTCAAAGTCTCAGCGGGACGAAGACGGCACAGGATCCACTAGTTATTGGTTCTTGTTTTTAATGTATCAGTACTTTTTTTCTTTAAAAATCACAGTTATTTGGTCATTTCTTAATTTCATAAATATTTTATTAAAAGGATCATGAATTAATAAAACTTCATTGTAGGGCTTTACAAGAAAAGAAAGATCAAAGAAGTTTAAAGAAAGACTTATTGTGGTCCTCACAAGAACAGGTTTGAGGACCCGCTCTAGAACCCATGTGGTGTTGGAAGATTTGTTGTTTTTCATTCTTCCGATCATTCAAACACCACATGAACGCAGCATTTCTCCAAGTTTTACACAAGGTGCATCAAGCCGTTGGTGCAAATGACTCTAAAATTAGAACAAAAGTTTGAACCTAAAAACTCTAGAATGTTCTGTTTTAAAATATAATTCTCCAAATGTTTTCATCCAGATTCCATGTTATTTCTTTCTCACTCCACGCGTCTGCTCCTGGTCCGGCCCTTCTATCTTTCGAACTATGTGGCCCGTCAGCCAAAATAATTGCCCTCCCCTGTGTTAAATGGAAGTTTTGGTTGTTTGGTGCTTTTTTTTCAGGAGCATCTGACAGCATCACAAAGTACTTCCTGCAGTCTCAGGCGGCAGAAGCTCGAGCTAACGCCTCCACTGTGGACTCTGGCAGCCCAGCAGAACTTTCTGCAGAGCTGCACCGGCTTACTCTGGACACTCTGAATCAGACCCAGGAGGAGTTCATGAGCCGACACACTGAGCATGCCCAGAACCTGGACCAGCTGGCAGGAGAGCTGCAGACTCTGGACCTGTCATGGATTAACCAAAAGGTGAGAGAATAACCCGTCCTTTGGTTAGCACTAAGCTAACAGACGGTAAATAGTGGATTTACTAGCGTGCGTTAAGGCCTGACGCGCTTTACAGCCACAGTCACTCTCACACTGAAGCCAGCCTGTGACCAGAGGAGCCACGTGGGGTCAGTGTCAGGAAATCAGACACTTGGGTGGGCAAGGCGGGAATCGAACCTGCAATTATCCAATCAGAGGTCGACTGCTGTCCCTCTCCACCACAGCCACCCAATCAAAGATGTGTTTTGTTCAAGCCTTAGTCACGTGCACGCGTACGGGCCGGCTGCGTCCTCAGGCGTGTCTTCCAGTTCTTTTCAGGCTCATGCGGTCATCTAAGGGTCGTCATGTGTGTGGTAAGCATGTCGTGACGTTTTTGTGAGAATGTGGTGAGTCGCACATCCTTATGATGTACGCCTGATGTTGTTGCACGGCGTCCTCACGCCACACACTAGTCCTTAGTGAGGTGTGCGTTCTGGCTCCTTACTGAGCGCACAAATGCTAGGTGACGATGATGAAGATGTCCACACAAACTACTCTCTGATTTCGACATTCTTCCTCTTTTGTAACGGTCACACTCATCACATGAAGCGCACTAATGGGCTGCTGGCGCCGGGTTGTGTGTGACCTTTCACTCTCTAGGGGCTCTTTGAGCGCTCCACAATCCTAACATGTCCTTCGGGCGGCGTACAGTTTTTTGTGGGCAGACAGCCCGTATCCACCCGTGAAGGGAGGATGTGACTGAAGCCTCAAAGGTCTCATGAAATCTGCAGTTTCACTGTTTCATCTCAGGAATATTTGAGTCGTTTTTGATCCTGAAAGTCAACGCAGGACTCGGTGATTCTGTGTTTGTCCATCCATCTATCTTCTTCTCACGGGGCTGCTGGAGCCTATCCCGGCCACTCGTGGGCAAAGGTGGGGGACATCTTGGACAGGTCCCCAGTCTGTCACAGGGTCGCATATCACACACCCATGCACACTCACATGAACATCTAGGGACAATTTAGAGTAACCAATGAACCTACGAAGCATGTTTTTGGACAGTTGGTGTTTGTTTGTTTGTTTGTTCTAAGTTCTGAGAAGCCTTCCTCAAGCTTATGGTCTACAGCATCATATTTGTGCTGAAACCCAAACACACACGTGTCTGTCAGAAAGGCAGTCCCATCATCCAGCGCGTAATTGCGTCCTTGTTGATGCAGATGTGTGGGGGTCCTTCCAACGCTCAGGACTCGTGCCGCTCCTCTTGTGGTGGTCTGGGCTGTGAAGGGAAGGGTGGGTGTGGAGGAGAAGGGTGTGACGGCGCCGTGACCACCGCTAGCAACGTTCTGATGAAGGTTGAAGAGTCTGAGCGGGAAATCGCCAGCGCCCTGGAGGAAGTGGACCAGCTCTCCAAGATGGTGACGAACAGTCCTTCCTGCTTTGCATGACAGTCCTTTTTCTTCACGAACGCGAGAACTTCAGTAGGACCGAGCCGCAGAAGCTCCTCCTCTCAGGTGTGTTTTGTCCTCAGGTGCTGGAAGCCAAGCTGCAGGCAGATGAGGCCAAACTGAGCGCTCAGAACGTCCTGAAGAACGCCAACAGAACCAAACTCAAAGTAGACCAGAGCAATGAGGAGCTTCGCAGTCTTATCCGACACATCCGAGACTTCCTCACACGTACGTACTCACATCCAAGGTTCGAGACGCAGAGACGTCAGGTAATGTAGATTCCTGAGCAGTCATCAGCTGAGCTGCTGGAGAGGGAACCGGAACCTTTCAGGAGTCTGAGACCATCTTTTAAAGAACGTCTGCATTTTGTTAGAAGTCTGGTTTTTTCCAGTAAAACATGCAGTCCTTCTTGCTTTTGCTTCCCACCGAGCGTGCAGACTGTGATGTTATCGACTTCTCATCTATGTTTGTTACCCAAAGCAAGAACAAACATGCAGAAGAACATCTCAAACTCTTCTCCTCGATCCTGTTGGATTATTTGATTCTGATCCTGCAGAAGATCGGGATCAAGTTGGACTCTGCTGTGTCTTTAGCTGCGTGATTCACGGGTCAAATCACGCCTTTTTTTTCTATGCGCGTCAAATTGGTTGTTTAACATCTGTCCAAAAATGTCTTCATCATTAGACGGTCCAGACATGTGTGGGAGGAGCTACAGCCTGAAGAATTTAGCCTGATCGCCTCACAGAGGCATTGACTGTACAGTATTTCTGATTTACAGTGTATGGAAGACATGGATGACATTTCAGAGATCAGGTTTCTTTATTTTAAAGAGCTCTACAAAAGCATCTGTAGACACGTCTCCGTGTCTGAGTTGATGGGATCATTCAGAGACTCCCTCATACGGTGAGCTTCACCATCCGCTGCAGAATGATGGACGCTTTCAGCTGCACGTCTGTCTCTCTGTGACCCACTTCGATGAGCGCATCAGTCCAAGGAGGGAAAACAGAGAATACAACTACAGGAACTTTTTTTTATCATTATCTTCATGGAAAAATGGAAAATATAAAGTTCAAGAAGAGACTGATCAGCTTCTCCTCCATGTTGGTTTTGGACTCCACCCCCTGATCTCAACACGTTTCGGCTCAAAGCTGTAACCCTGATCTGTTCACAAGACACGTTGTCACAAGAACAGGCAGACGGCTGGATCCAAATGCAGCATTAGCTGTTAGTGTATGAGCTCAGCTAAAAGTCCACAGAGCTGAATCAGGGTCAGGCAGGCAGGGATCAGTAACAGGCATGGGAGCATCAGAGAGGAAACTAGGGTAGTCAGGATCCAGGTGAGATTTTGGACAGGCGGCAGGCCTGTCCTGGTCTGGATCTAACGCTCATTCAAGAAGGCAGAGAGGCACAAATAATACTCCACACTGAGTGGTAATGGTAAGTGGTGTATACTTATATAGCGCTTTTCTACCTACAAGGCCCAAAGCGCTTTACAGTCACACACACATTCACACACTGATGGCGGCTCCGCTGCCAAACACAGGCGCCAGCCTACCACCAGAGGCAAGGTGGGTTCAGCGTCTTGCCCAAGGACGCATCGACTCATGGGCTCCAAGGCGGGAATCGAACCTGCAATGTTACGATCATGGGTCGACCGCCCCACCGCTGCACCACAGCTGCCAGTGAGGCTCAGTGCAGTGCTTAAGTGCACTGTGAGTGATTGTAAAGTCAGGTGTGTGCATCCAGGAAGTGTGCACTGGGGTTGCTGGGAGATGAAGTTCATTTATGACTGGAGACGGTTCCCACTGGTGACCAGAGAGACACAGATCTCCGACTTGACTGACACACGTCTTCTTAACCAAAGTTTAGATTTTTGAACTCTGAGCTCGCCGTGCCCATTGCACCGCCCAAAGCGCTCTGCTGCCAGACCGACACGCCATGCCCAAGACTCAGATCGCGCCACGGGACCTCTGATGGCGTCTGTACATAGACTGAACGTTGAAACTGGATGGTGTGAACGTAACTTTACACACTGACTGCAAATGTTTCATGAGCTGGAACCCCAATTTAAAAATAAACAAAGACTTCAATCAATCAATCAATCAATCAATCACACAGTGGGTCCTTAATCTCTATTCTATGAATGTTGAGTTTTTTAAATAGCATTACAGAAACGTGTTTATATCTGTCAAACTACATGTTGAACAAGCAAAAATATTTCTCCTCTGAATACTTTTTTCCCATCAGATTAGATTTTCTACTGTTTCTTTTGTTTTTGTTTTTAGGTTTTTTATCTCAAATTCACCAAATGTGGGACGAGGCCCCTTTTTGGGAACCCCCCATGTTCTGTTCTGAAAAAAATCCCGACACATCTCTAAACCATGCAATTCTAGGAATGTCATCTTCAACTTTACTGCAACGTGTCCGAAGGTTTCAGCAAAACGCTGCAGCCTCTGTAGGTCGATAGTGGAGTTTTACCAGAGCTGGAAGCAAGTCTACGCATTGATGTAGTGTTAAAACTACAACAAACCCAGGTACAAACTCCACTCAGTCTTTTTTCTGTTGGTCCCCTCTTACAGCTGGGCAAACATAGATGCTGGGTTGTTTTGGACAGATTTATTTTAGGATCTTAGTGTAGTGCACAGAAACGTAAACACGGGTAGGGTAGAGGAAAGGTTCCAGAGTGTAGAAAAACAAAAGCATTGAAAAAAAATTAAAAAGTAGAGAAAGAGATTATAGAGAGTAAAGGACCCCCCACCCATGCTCAGGATTCAGTGGGAGGCCCCACATGCCTGAATACCATAGACTGTAAAAACAATGGAGGAATGGAGGTGGGACGCCCCATAGAGAATGCCTTAGCTCCAGCTTCCACAAAACCCCTCATCATTGCTTCCTGATGCGGGCGCCGCCATGTTGAAACCAGTCGTAGTATTAAGATTTTTAAAGAATTTATTTGTGTATTAGAGAAGAAAATAGGTATTTGGTCAACAGAAGTTCACCTCAATACTTTATAATGTGACCCTGCTTGTCAGTGACAGAGGTCACAGGTTTCTTGTGGATCTTCAGGTTCAAACACACAGCAGCTGCTGTTTTGGTCCATTCCTCCATGCAGATCTTCTCCAGAGCTGTGATGGTTTGGGGCTGTTGCTGGACATCAAACTATTCATTCCCTCCACAGATTCTCCATTGGATTAAGATCCAATAACTAAAACACTTGAGAATCTTGA
Source organism: Oryzias curvinotus (assembly GCA_023969325.1). NCBI lineage: Eukaryota > Metazoa > Chordata > Actinopteri > Beloniformes > Adrianichthyidae > Oryzias > Oryzias curvinotus. Next base: position 6,924,780 of record CM043711.1, read on the forward strand.
AATGTTTTTTACGTAGCCACCCTACTAGTAACAAAGAGTTTATCTCTTCTCTCCAAGCTGCTTGTTGATTGTAGATTGGTTCAGGACTACAGGATTGTCCCTGGTGTCCTTTGACAGCTCTTTGGTCGTGATGTAGAGGTTGCAGTCTGACTGTTTAAGGTTGAGGACAGGTGTCTTTACACAGAGAACCAGTTCAAACAGGTGACATTAGTACAGGTGGAGGATAGACGAAACAGAAAGACTGAGTTCTTGATTGTTTAGAGAAGATAAAAACGTATTTTCTGCACAAATAAATTCTTTAAAAATCAATGTGATTAATGTGCCAGATGCTGGAACGTGTGAAGCTCCCAAGAGTGGAATTGCATTAAATAGAAATTGCAAAGTTTCCAGAATACAGCAGCTTGCAAAGACCTGTAGATGGTTTGAACATTCGTTAGAAATGATACCAAGTTTGTAAGGTCCTGGCCTGAAGGGGCCTCTTCCGTTTACCACTGGTTCTGTGCTGTTTCAGAGGACGCTGCAGACCCGGACAGCATTGAACATGTGGCCAATGAGGTTCTAGCTCTGCAGATGCCAACCACACCGGCTCAGCTCCAGAACCTCACCGAAGAGATCCGACTGAAAGTGGGGGAGCTGGGAAACGTGGAGTCCATCCTGGAGCAGAGCGCTGAGAACATCCAGAGAGCTGAGGCCCTGCTGGAGCAGGCCCGCCAAGCCAGGTTCCTTCTCCAACCGCCTCTCAGAATCTCCTGAAAGCCTATTGGTTAACTGTGACATCAGCATTGGGACTTTTTTAAAGATAGATCACATCCCACAGTAATACAAAGTCCTAAGGATTCCTTCAAAATATGATGACATAATCAGACTCTGTTCATCAGGGAAGAGGCGGCTGGTGTGAAGGACTCTGCAGAGAAAGTAAAGCAAGTCCTGGAAGAGGTTCAGAAAGCTCAGACATCGGTTGGCAGCGCCATCCAGCAGGCTGCTGCCGAAATCCAGAACACCAAAGAGCTGCTGTCTTCTGTCAGTGCCAGTGGCAGCACTTGATTGACCCGTAGGGATGACGCCAGGGCCTCACCCGTGTCATGTGGTGTCTGCAGGTGGAGATAGAAACAGCCAGTGCAGAGCTGAAGGTCAACAATGCAACCGTAAGACTGCAGAGGCTGGATGAAGACGTGATGCTGCTGAAGAGCAGGAACCAGAATGTCAGCCGGAGCGCCAACACGACCAGTCGGGACGCTGCCATCATACAGAGCATGGCAGACGAGGTCAAACGGGTGAGCAGACGGGATCATCGGATTGGCTTCTGCTTGAGCCCGTCGGCTCACCGTGTCTGTGCGCAGGAGCTGCAGTCCGGCCTGAAGCAGAAGGTCAGCACCGTGGAGCAGCTGATTGATCAGAAGGCAGTGGGAGTGGCTCAGGCCAAGGACAGGGCGGAGTCGCTGCAGAAGGAGGCGAAGGAACTGCTGCTGCAGGCGGCGGACAAGCTTCAGCTGTTAAAAGGTAACACCCCCCCCCCAATAAAGCTTACCCTGCCGCCGTTTGGTTGAGTTTGAATGTAGTAGTTCAAGTTGAACAGAAAGCCAACAATCAATGGAGTTAAGGACTTCCATCCCATCGTCTGGACTGACCTGCGCCCTTCATCCCAGGTTTCACTTGAACCTGTCAGAAGCTCCAGACCACATTTGTTGCCATGTTTGTAAGAGATTGTCCCAATCAGGTTTTGGGTTGCAGGTTGCTTTTGACCACCGCTAGCAACGTTTTTTGCTTTTTGGCGTTCAAACTACAAGCGTGGCCTTCTGCTGTCCAGGGAGCAGCACCACATCCCACCTGAGCGAGCAGGTCCAGCACTCTGAGAGCTGAACCAGAGTGCTGGACACACCCACATGTGTGCAGGACCTCTTTCAGACCTCCAAAGCTGACATAAAACTGTGTTTCTGTTTCAGATCTTGAAAAGTCTTATGAAGATAACCAACATATTTTGGAGGTGAAAGCTGAGCAGCTGGTGGAGTTGGAAGCTGCAGTCAAAGAGCTGCTGCAGGACATCAGCCACAAAGTCAGCGTGTACAGCACCTGCCTGTTCTAGGAGCCACAGACCAGCTGACACTCTCATGGCAAATCATTCAGAAAAAAGAGTTGGATTTGCCTAAATGTGGCATTGTGCCGAGTTTCAACCAAAGAAAGTTCACTTTAGGGTTTTAAAGTCTGAAACGTTGAGTGCTGTAACCATGTGACTGCGATACTTTTACTCCTATGTAACCATTTAAAGTTAACCTGCATTTTCATTTCTGATTAAACGTTCTAGAGAAAAATCCTTTTTAGCCTCAGCAGGATTTGGATGGAAATGGTTTCTAGCAGGGTCTGGGGGTTTCAGTCGAGGTTTTGGGGTCCACCTCATAAGCTGGTGAAGACCACACATTAACGATCTTATTTGAGGTGTGGAAAAGAATCACTCAGAAATAAAAATAGTAACCAGGTCTCTTACGGGGAGTTGTGGCCACATGGAGCCTGGTAGAACTGGTTTGGGATCTGTGGGGCTCTAGGCGGACTTTTGGTTGCATATTTTTCCTCATTTACCATAATGATCAGCTCGGCCTCATCCAATGACTGGACAGTTGAAAGGCACAATCAATAAACATGCAGTGGCAGCACAGGTCATCTGCAGCTGTATGTACCCTGTAGACCACACCATTCAGTCTTTCTATGACCGCCTCTGGGGTCAAGGCATTTTTGTCATTAGGTCACCTGATCACCTGTTTGGGTTTTGTGAATGGAGAGGGTGGGCAGGTCCTGTTGCTCTTTGCTGACCGCTCCATTTAGCACGTTCACCAGGAAGGTTTCTGGAAACCTTAAAAATGAGCTTTTTGTTTCATACAGTAGCACTTTGTCAGCCAAGGAGTATTTGGTTTACTTCGACGTTCCAAACAGTGGACCTGGCTCAGCAACGCCGGCGGCTGGTCAAGCATCAATGCCGCTACAGCGACGTTCTCTTGAGCCAAACAAGTTTGAAGTGTTTGCAAATATAACCTTCGATCCAGCGGAGTCTGGATGGAGAGCTATGAGGATGGTTCAGCTTGATGGGGGTTGTCTTTGACTGGCCAATGAACCTCAAGTGTCAAACCTGATCTGTAGATCTGAGGCAATACTTGCTTCCTAAAGGAATGACAGGTTGAATCCTAGCGTGGATTCAGTACAGTGGACAGGTAAAAGTTGTATTTCCCACCTTTGGTTAGCAGTTCTGCTGACCTATTGAGACCGTGTCCTACAGTGCGCTAAAACAGTCACTCATGTTCTGTTGTCTTTAGACTGATCAGGAACTGGTGGTGTAAACTCCCAACATGCAGGGGACCGAGCTGGCTGGCAGAAACTTAAAGATTTAACCCTTGTGTTATCCTAGGCACGTTAACATTGGGAGTTGGGTCATCTAGACCCACTAGACTAGACAGTGCTCTGAACCTTTGTTCTTCAATGATTTGTGATCTTCACTGGTGTCCATGGATTACATGAAATCCTCTCCACCTTTATCCACCTTTGTCATGGTAGGGAGAACACGTCAATGTAAGGATGGGGTCATAGGATAGCACAAGGGTTAATGAATAAACGTAAGCATGACTAAATCGAGAAAGCAACAAAGAGTGACAAAGCAGATGAGCCGACTGTGAAGGTGTGGATGATCATCACGACTCAAAACAAAACAGGGTCAAAAGCAAAAACACATAACGGAACAAGCCAAATCCAGGAGCCCAATCCTCACCAGACAAAGTAAAATATGACTCACACTGACTGAAACGGTCTAAAACAGTGTAAGACTTGTTAGGGTTAGTGTTGAGGTTAGGGTTAGTGTAGAGGTTAGGGTTAGTGTAGAGGTTAGGGTTAGTGTTGAGGTTAGGGTTAGTGTTGAAGTTAGGGTTAGTGTTGGAGGTGTTAGGGTTAGTTGTTGGAGTCGTTCTCTTGGCTCTAAGCCGTTAACCGGACGAAATTCGCCAGTAGTCGCCAGCGTTTCGCACGCTTTTGTGTTCACACCAGGCATTTCGCTACATGAGCCACTGAACATGCATTTCATCCTGAGCTTAGATGGCGCTTAGGTTCGGTCCTCAAGAAGTTACGCGCTGTCAGAAGATGGTGATTTTACGACTGGTACAGAGTGAAAATCTCATGAGGTTTTCGGGGATATTTTAGAATTCTGTCATAGTTCTTGCGGCAGTGTAGCCGCTACTTGGGTCTATCTCTCGCTGGTATGTGTGCCAGAAAGCGTGTTGTGTTGGCGCCCCCAAGTTGTTTTTGTAACTTCAGAGCTCAGACACGTAGAGCGCCATTCTCATTGTTGAATGGTTCGAGATGGCGTTCAAAGAAAACGAACTTGAGGCGTTGACGCTTTGCGGTGTTTCGCGCGGTTGCACACTCTCATTGGTGCCCTTTGTTTATCCGAGGCATTTCGCGACGAAATCGCCGCGACTTCGTCCCGTGGTACGGGCCTTTAGGTTGTGTTTAGGGTCTCATGGTTGACATGAATTCAGAAGGGTCAAATCAGGATTCAAAGTTCTTTCCTAAGCTTCAATGTTTGAATCAGGATGACTTTGATCAATTCTAGCCATGGGGACACAACATTTGTAGTGACCAGGGATTCATCAATCACTTCCATCATTTCGCTGGACACTTTATCAAAAGGGCGGCCCCCGCCAAGAGTGATCACATGTTTAAATATGCAATTTATTAGGTTCTTCTGTTATCAGACACGGTTGGGTTCTTTTTTACATACCTGACACGTTTCGACGGACGTCGTCACACAATCGTGTCTGATAACAGAAGAACCTAAGAAGTCAGTTAATATACAGAAACTATGAACTTTATTGAACCTGAATTATGTCATATGAACCTGGAGATTAAATGAAGTAATTTGTCTCATATTTATGAGATTCATTTAAAGAACTTTGTTGTTGATGTTCCATATTTGTAGTCTATTCTTAAGATCTCCTTAGCTGCCATAAGTACTTGTTTCTGATGCTGATGATCTCTGTAGTTTGTGAAAGAACAATACAACACGGAAACTTCTAAGTGTACGAAATATAAAACATGAGAGTCTTTAGTGTAGGGAAAGCTAAAATCTTTTCCAAAATGACCCAACAAGCTAATGTTAGCATTAGTTTACTGACAGAAATGTCCAAGTCTGCGCCCACTCCAGCATCTTCAGCTTGTAACTGTTGATGTCAAATACCTTCCATGAACCCCGTTCTGTGGCTTGTGTGATCAGTAGAGTTCTCTGGTCCTCAAGGGACCCGTTCCTGATTCAGTTCATCTTCAACCTTTGTAGAGACCTTCCAACGACTGTCAGGAAAGCTCTCTGTGGAGCTGGACAAGACGTGCAGCGTTCCACCTGGAAGACAGGCTGAGAGCGCTGAGAAAGCAGACGCGTAAATCATTGTGCTGGTGAGCAGGTGAACAGAAAGCTGCTGTTGATGAACCAGCAGCTAGAAGGCCTCACACACTCATTGTTAACCCTTTCAAAGAGGCTTTGTGTGCAACAGAAGCACGTGCTGACTCCACACTCTCACACACAAAGCGGAGCGCCACACTCAGGTGTATAAAAGCAGCAACTCGGCCAGGTGCAGGTACAGTCCACCTCCACCAGCCTCAGAGGATCACGGCAGTCACAACCCCAGCAACATGTCCGCCACCGATATGAACATGATGAGCAGGGTAAGTCCCAGCATGCAACGCTGTTTCATACTGACTTCTGATGTGTTCAGACCTGGACCCTCACTGGTCTGTGCTGCAACCTCTGGTTAGCATCTCGCAGTGTGCGATGTGTGGTGCTTTGCACAAAGAGCACAGCTGGAGAAATTCAGGACTTGATGTGGGCTGCATAGGGCGTAGTGGTTAGCACTCTCACTTCATGGCGTTCAAATCTCGGCTGGGTCTTCTCTGAGCCCTCCAATTTCCGTCCCACAGTCTAAAAACCTGCTTCATAGGTTGATTGAGGATTCTAAACGGTCCCTTAAGTGGGAATATGAGGTCCTGCAGTAGACTGTTGACCTGTTCAGGGTGTTCTTTGCCCAACAGTAGCTGGGACAGACTCCAGCAACCCCGAAAAGGTTTCAGCGGACTCAGACACTGGATGGACATTACAGCACATCCAGTTTAGTTTGCAGCTCTTCCAACTCTATAAAGTAGTGACAGTCCCATTACCTGTCACACTCAGGTGTGCTGAAAGTCAAGCAGAATATTTTCAGTGAAGCCTTTGGGCGGACACTCGACCAGTTAGCCACCAAGCTAACCAGTTAAGAAAGATAAATCATTCAAATGTCTCTCTAAGGAAAAGCATCGTTTTAACGACACTGAAGGGTCTGAAGACATCTATAACACAGAGTGGTAATATAACTGAACCAGCGGAAAATGTGGTGCCTTGTAAGATCTCGTAGTTTAGACATGTGAAGACATAAATCTGTAACAGACAAAACTCAGGTTGTTCTGCCACAGAGAAAAGGTTCGATCACACTAAACCCTCCATTTAATCCACATTTTCTTGCCAGATCGTCTTCTACGAGGACAGGAACTTCATGGGACGTTCCTATGAGTGCAGCAGCGACTGTGCCGACATGTCCTCCTACCTGAGCAGGTGTCACTCCTGCAGGGTGGAGAGAGGCTGCTTCATGGTCTACGACCGCACCAACTACATGGGGAACCAGTACTTCATGAGGAGGGGCGAGTACGCCGACTACATGAGCATGTTTGGAATGAGCGACTGCATCCGGTCCTGCCGCATGATCCCCATGGTAAATATCAGCCATATTGCCACACACAGTCTCCATGGAAACGGCAGGGGGACAGTGCAGACTCCTGCCACCGCAGCAGACTGCAGATAGATAACAGATTCTCCACTTGTTGCAGCACCGCGGCTCCTACAGGATGAGGATCTACGAGAGGGAGAACTTTGGCGGCCAGATGTACGAGCTGATGGACGACTGCGACAACATCATGGACCGCTACCGCATGAACAACTGCATGTCCTGTCACGTGATGGACGGCCACTGGCTGATGTACGAGCAGCCCCACTACAGAGGCCGGATGATGTACATGAGGCCCGGAGAGTACAGGAACTTCATGAACATGGGCTGGAGCGGCATGAGGTTCATGAGCATGAGGCGCATCATGGACTCCTACTACTGAACGCTGAGCTGAGAACCAATAAAGTCAAATCTCTTTAAAAACTCCTCCTGTGTTTCTTTAACCTCTGAATGACAACAAAGACTCGTTTTTACACAATTAAAGGTTCATGCGGAGTAAAATGCTCCTGGCAGGTTTCAGCTGTTGTGGTTCATCTGAAGCAGGAATTATTTCTAAAGTCTAAAATCAAGTTATCAAAAACCTGAAGAATCTCAGGATCTGTTGATCGATTGGATTCTGCTTTAAAAGCAGCTCTTGGGGCAATTTTGAGCATCTCCAGCGCCACCTGCAGGTCAACTTCCCTCTGACTGACGAATCTCTGATTGAAGTCAACATTTATGTTTTAAACTCTAAAGGCAACATTTCTAAACCTTTAGCAGATAACACAGCAATTATAAAAAATTGTGTTCAAACAAAAATATTCATATTTGATTTGATTCAAAAACTGGATAAAGCAGCTTTTCATAACTGAAGGCCCCACATGAAAACCAGTCAACATCAATTTGAGCTCACTTCCTTAAAGATGTTATTTGAACAAGACAGATAGTCCTAAACGTATAAAAATAACCAACAGATGACAAAGAGGAGTTTTCAGAATACAGTAATCCCTGCAACAGAGTTACCGAAAGACAACTGTAGACAGGAAAACTCACTCTCAATAAAAGAATAGGACGACGCTTCTAGTGAAGTTGACCATCTACTGTGATCCGTTAGCATCTGCGATGTGCTTTTAAATGCAGGAATAAAACAGTATGAAGATGGAAAAACTCAAAAATCCTCTGAACATGTGCTATGAAACAGAAGCTGATGTTCAGCAATAAAACACCAGACAAGCAGGAAAATCACTGCAATAGGAGAGATTTTTACGCTGGATGCCCTTCTCGACACAACCCTGTAATTTATCCGGGCTGGGTACAAGCCGTAAAGATATAAGTGGTGTCTAGGTTTGGGAATTTTAGAAATGACTGCACCAGTCATGGTAGATTTAAAAAAAAAATCTGTTTGTGAGATAGGATGAAGCTTTTTAAAACTGGTAGCCATTCAGACGGATGTCCCTGCTGTGGAAGCTCTGCTGAATTGAATATTCAGAAAGTCATGATTGTGTTAAGCATTTTATTCTAGCCTGCTGTCAGAACCAGCTGAGACAGCTAACTGGATCTGACAACAACCAGCCAGTTCTCAAAGCCAAACTTCTCAACTCCGTGAGCCTCGCCTCCCAAACTGTGAAAGCAATCCAATGGTGGAACGTACCATTAAGGAGGGAGAGCAGTAAATCATCTAACAGTGAGCAGGAGAAAATCAGAACAGAATAAGGAGCTCTTAGCTACAAGCTAACGCAGTCTAATGATGTATTTACCTAAACAAGTCAACGGGATGAGAAGAATTTACATAATGATCTAATTTAAACTATTTAGCTCAAAGTCAAAGAGACTAGTGAGTCAGCCAAAACCAGGAAGTAACCCAGCACATCTACAGTGAATGTCAGTATGTCGGGGTCAAAACGGCAGCTTATCCCTACTATTGTGATGTCATGGAGGCATGTGTTGTTTTTCTTTCCATTTACTAGCCAGTGTGTGTTGTTGAACCTGGTTTAAAGCAACCAAAAGCCTTCTCTAGTTTCCATGTTTTGACCTGTCGTGTTGCTGGCTGGCCTGTACCATTGTCTGCTCCTGAATCGTTTTGTTGATTGTAGGAATTTTCCAAGTGGTGGTTTCACTTGGAACATTCCTAGTGTGGTTTGTGAACAGGTGTCGCTCAGGTCCTGATTGTCAGCAAGTCCTGGGGAATAGACCGACGAGACAAGGTTTCCATCATCTCTTGTCCCTGCTACCTCAGACATTGGTCCAGAGTGTGTTTTCTTTTAGGGATGGTAAAAACGAAGCTTCGAACATCGAGTCCATTTGACAAGCAGCACCATTGGCTGACTGCGGATGTGAGACGAGGGAAACTATCCTCAGCTGATCACGCTGTTCTAGTCTTCTCTTTGACAAAGTCTTCAATAAAATATGAATCTGATGAAACTGGTGTTTGATTGCTTTTTAGAAGAAATAAGTGGCCAACAAGACAACATTGGTAATCTATTAGAACTTCATATCTATTGAAAAAAAAAAAAAAACAAGAGAGAAGGAAAAATAGGATCCTTGTGCAACAGTGACATATATGTTAGTGTTAATTCCTAACTGTATACCTATAAATATCGAGAATGTGCTTGTTTGGTTAGATGATTCACAGATTTTTATTCAAAATTTATGTTTTTTTCTGTACGTCCCTGTCCTGCAGGTGATGTTCTCTTGGGGTTGAGTCATGGCACCTGGACTTGGAATGGCTTCATCAGCCAGTTGGATGGGTGGTGAAAAATGATCATTTCAAGACGATTCTATGTCCAGATGGCATGACTCAAGACCCTCAGCAGAGAAAGAATGACATGAGGGAGGATGGTTATATTAGCTCTCGGGGAATGGATCCATTGGTTACTTGTGCTATCCTAAGCACTTTGACATTGGGAGTTGGGTCATCTAGACCCACTAGACGGTGCACTGAACCTTTTTTCTTCAATGATTTGTGATCTTCACTGGTGTCCATGGATTACATGAAATCCTCTCCACCTTTATCCACCTTTCTCCCTTTGGTAGGGAGAACACGCCAATGGTCATCTTGACCCCATAGGATAGCACAAGGGTTACAGGGGGAGGAGTATCTATTTCTTGTGTGGGTAGACCACAAGAACTTTGAGACACAAGAATTCTGAGACACCAAACTCTTGCCAAGCTTAGTGAGATCTATTTGAATGGGACCATTTTGCATTTCTTTGTATCATAATGTCAATTAATCCTCTTCTTTGCTTTTTGACAGACGCCTCTCCTCTGTGATCACTAACAGGTTCCTCACTCATCAGCTCTTTAAAGTTCTCCCTTCATCTTGTAGAACCTGTCAACCCATTTCCATCTCTGTGCTTTATCACTCTAACCTGGTTCACATCCTTCCATCTCTGTCTCACCTGTACAGATCCACCTCTTCCTCCTTTGTGTCCAACCTGTCATAGAAGTCTTCCTCTGCTCTTTGTTTGGTCTTTGCCACCTCCACCGTCACCTTGTGCCACATCTCTCTGTACTTCTGTCTTCTCAGTGTTCCACTTTTTCGTAGCTAACCTTTTCCTCTGAAAGACCTTCTGAAATTCTTCATCTCTTCATCAATCTGCTTTCCTCATTCCAGACGTTAAACTAAATTATCCTTCATCTCCATCTCTCTGATCTCTTTGGCTGGAGCCGTCCAGTCATTTGGAAGAAACTCAGATCTCCTCAAGTCTGTTTCACCTCCTCCTCAAAAGCCACACATCACTCTTCATTTTTCCTGCTTCCCCCACTTTGTCCGCTGTTCTGCCCTTGTTCTCTTCATCTTCCTCACCGCTAGACTCATCCTCACACCACCATTAAATTTTCAGATGACCACATCTGAACAAGATGTTATCAACTTTTGTTCTTCTCCCTCCAGTTTTGTCTCCCTTTGCTTTTCTCTTTTTCTGGAAAAATATCTTCACTGCTGACATTTCTATTCTTTCAGCAAAGTCCACCACAATCTGTCCTTCTGCATCCCTGTCCCAAACACCAACTTCTCCATCACTTCCTCTTTGTATGTTTTTTTAATTCCATTTTCTTGGAATGTTCTGTTTTCAGGTTTTTTCTTCCCCCAGAAATGCTCTGGTTTCCTTTGCTAATTATTCACAGTTGTCTTTATTTAAATCATCCTTGGTGTATTTACGAGTCTGGATTGTCATGGTGCCTCTGTCAGCCCCGCCCCCTCTGCTCTGCTCTGCTCCTGACTCCACCTGACTCGCACCTGCCCAACAAGAACTTTTCCGACGCCTCGATGGTATGTCCCAAACATTATTAGAAGTGACCGGTCAAGCTTCCACTTCTGCCTCCACAGTCACGACCCCCACTTCCGGCAACAACTCCGCTTCCGCCTTGACACCAGAAAATTTTCGACTCCAACCCGAAACATTCCACGGTGACGTCAAAGCGTGCGGGAGTTTTCTTCTACAATGCCAGTTACTATTTCAGCAAGCCCAGAGGTACTACTACTCTGATCACATTAAGATCCCACTAATCATCAACTCATTACGGAGTAAAGCTTTACAATGGGTACAGGCTTTTCTGGCTGCCAACCCCATCACTCATCTGCCCTTCGATCGCTTCACTGATGAATTCCGGCCAATGTTTGATCAACCCCGGAAAAAGAAAGAAGCTACTCACAAGCTACTTGCCCTCCGACAACGCCATCGCTCTGTTAGCGATCACATCATAGAATTTCAAATCCAGGCAGTGGAGGCCGGTTGGTCCGACCCGGCGCTCCGTGGCGTGTTTTACCAGTCACTCAGTGAACCTATCAAAGATCATCTATGCACCCAACCGGAGGCTAACTCTTTCGAGGACTTAGTAGCGGCCGCCCTGCGCTTGGACATCAGGCTACAAGAGCGTAACCAGGACCGAAGCAATACTGCCCATAAAACACCTGTGCGGACGCCCCAAGTTGCCACTTAGGATGCTGCCCCGGCCCTCCGACCTGAACCCTTGCGCAGTTCCACCGAGGAGCCAATGCAAATCGGGCACTCTAAGCTTACAGCAGAGGAGCGGCTAAGACGCCACAATGAAGGTGCAAGTTTTTATTGCGGAGAATTAGGCCATCAGGTGAATCAATGTTCCCTTCCTTTACACTTCAGAGCCCCCCGCTAGAACACAGGCTGCGGGAGGGTACTTCAACCATGTTTACTGATTTCTTGTTTGTTCCCGTCAAGTTATGTCACCGATCCAAAGTTCTTGATCTCCAGGTTCTAATCGATTCAGGCCAGAACAAAGTTTGATAGATCATAGCATAGTCGATCATTTGGCCTTGCCCACTGAGAAACTCTCGTCCCCTGTCAAAACTGCTGGTTTAGGTGGTCAACACCTCTCACTCATAACTCACCGCACCAAACCCATTATGCTTATTACCTATGGTAATCACCACGAAACCATCTAGTTTTTAGTCACACCCACTCCCCAAACTCCCATGGTTTTAGGATTTTCCTGGCTTAAGCTCCACAATCCCCAACTTAATTAGAGCCACCACAGTATCACTAGTTGAAGTGATTTTTGCATGGGGAACTGTCTCCAATCCGCGTTGCCATCTGTATCTACTCCCACTGTCTGTGAATCCGAAACCATCAACCTATCTAATATCCCCGAATGTTATCATGATTTAAAGCTCGTCTTCAGCAAGTCCAAAGCGCTTCCTTACCATAGGCCCTATGATTGTGCCATCAATTTATTAGACGGTGCTCGGCTCTCCAAGGGGAGATTGTTTAATCTTTCGGGTCCTGAGAAAGTGGCCATGGAGCAGTACATTCTGGAAGCCCTTTCTCTTGGACACATCCGTCCCTCCTCGTCTCCTGCCAGTGTGGGGTTCTTTTTCACGGAAAAAAAGGACAAATCCCTCAGGCCCTGCATTGATTACCGTGAACTTAACCAGATTACAATTAAAGATAAATACTCTCTACCACTCATCAGCTTGGTTTTTGACTCCATTCAGGAGGCTCGCATTTTTTTTAAACTCGACATTTGTAACGCCTATCACCTGGTGCGAATGAAGGAAGGAGACAAATGGAAAACCGCATTTAACACCCCGGTGGGCCACCATGAACAACTAGTAATGCCCTTTGGCCTAACTAACGCCCCTGCGATTTTCCAACGTCTTGTAAACGACATTCTTAGGGACTTCATCAATCGTTTTGTCTTCATATACCTTGATGACATATTGATCTATTCTAAAGATCCTGCCCTACATCAGAATCCCGCCCGCTTAGTCCTCCAAAGACTATCAGAAAACCAGCTGTTCGTAAAAGCAGAGAAATGCCAGTTCCACACTTCCAGCATCCTGTTCCTCGGCTCCATCTTTGAGGCTGGCAGCATACCCTCCGATCCCGCCAAGATTGAAGCTGTTTCTCAATGGGAGCCTCCCACTTCTCGCAAAAAATTACAACTGTTCTTCGGTTTTGCCAACTTCTACCGCCGCTTTATTAGGAATTACAGCTCTATTGCGTCACCCCTCACTCAACTCACTTCCACCTCCAAGACTTTCCAGTGGAACCCCTCAGCCCAGACTGCTTTCGACACCCTGAAAAAATTGTTCGTCTCTGCTCTCATCCTCATCCATTTGTCGTCGAGGTCAACGCCTCGGACTCTGGTGTGGGAGCAGTCCTGTCTCAGCGCGAGGAGTCTTCTGGCAAACTCAAGCCATGTGCCTTCTTCCCAAAGAAACTGTCTCCAGCCGAACGCAATTATGATGTGGGAAACCAGGAACTGCTCGCTATAAAACTGGCTCTACAAGAGTGCCGTCATTGGCTGGAGGGAGCAGCTCAACCATTCATAGATTGGACAGACCATAACAATCTTGCATACCTTCGCTCAGCCAAAAGACTCAATTCCCGCCAAGCCTTTTGGTGTCTGTTTTTGACCGGTTCAGATTCTCTATCACCTACAGACCTGGCAGCCGTAACGTCAAGCCTGACGCTCTCTCCCGTAAATACTGTGCTTCAGAGAATCCCGACACCACCACCAACATCCTTCCTGACACCTGCATAATCGGCAATCTCTAATGGGACATTGAATCCAAAGTCATTCAAGCGCAAGGTGAGGAGCCTGACCACCTGATTCCTCCTAACGGCACTCTCTTTGTTCCCTCATCCCTAGGGTCGGATGTCATCACCTGGGCCCACTCATCCTGCATCGCCTGTCATGGAGGGGTCTCCCGAACTCTCAATCTACTGCGCAGACGCTTTTTCTGGCCCTCCATGAATAAGGACGTTAGAGAGTATGTAGCCGCCTGCTCCACCTACTCTGCCTGCTCCGCGCGATCTAAATCCTCTAACTCTCCTCCCTCAGGCCTTCTCCATCCGCTGAAGAAGGCCTTGCCATAGATATTGTCACCGGTCTCCCCATATCTCAAGGCAACTCCTTCATACTCACAGTTATTGACCGGTTTTCTAAGTTTGTCCACTACATCCCTCTCCCTCAGCTACCTACTGCCACTGAGACATGGATTTCAGTTCAAGCTCGTCAGGTCATCTGCTTTGACAACTCTTTTTTGAGTTTGTTCCTTACAGTCTAGATGTTTCTTCTATCAAGTCTGGTCTCCTGCATTGTGGGTTCTGCACTGCTGGTTCATGATAGCATTTTTTTGCACAATTACGCACTACAACACAAAGAAATACACCTATTATCAAATCTCCACACGAGCCAGATGATTCTGATCCACACAGACAACTGTACACACTACATGCACACAATGCATACAACAGGCATGAATACATCCAATCATCTGTGTTTGTACAGAGGGGAGCAGGTAAGTGTCTGTAAACTGGAATGTACAGGGTCACTGAATAGAGAAAGGAAGGGGTGAACCCTTGATCCCCCACCTGCACGGAGCCCACAGTGGGTATAGGATCAGCTCAGACAGTCAGGGTCTTCCGCACCCCCATGAAGAAGGCACTCAAGGACATCCACCCTCCAGACAGCCTGACACCAGCAACCAACCACAGGAGCGCCTGCCGTCAGAGAGCAAGAGGGCACTGTCGATTCCTAGAGACACGCCCTCAGATGCCTGGGGTCTAGTCCACCGACTGTATATAGGAACTGTACTGAGCGATCCCGCCCCCCTCATGTTCCAAACAGGAAGTACCTGCTGATTTTCCCAAGCCCGTTTACAATTGTGAAAGTTCTTCCACTTACAAAGATAAGAGAGGCCTTTAATTTTTATCGAAGGAATACCTCAACTATGAAAGACAAGATGAGAAAAAAATACAGAAAAAATCACAGTCTGTTTTTTAAGAATTTATTTGTAAATTATGGTGGAAAATAAGTATTTGGTCGTCTACAAACAAACAAAGATTTCTGTCTCTCACAGACCTGTAACTTCTTCTGTAGAGGATCCTCCGTCCTCCACATGTTACCTGTATTAATGGCTCCTGTTTGAACGGTTCTCTGTAGAAAGACACCTGTCCACAACCTCAAACAGTCACACTCCAAACTCCTCTATGGAGACCAAAGAGCTGTATAATCTTGGATGACCCCACCCTTACTTTGACATGTTCTCCCTACCATGACAAAGGTGGATAAAGGTGGAAAAATTTCATGTAATCCATTGAACCAGTGAAGATCACAAAAAATTGAAGAAAAAAAAAGGTTCAGAGCACTGCCTAGTGTATCTAGATGACCCAACTCCCAATGGTAAAGTGCCTAGGATAGCACAAGGGCTAAGGACACCAGAAACCAAATTGTTGACCTGCAGCAGGCTGGAAGACTGAATCTGCAACAGGTAAGCAGCTTGGTGTGAAGAAATCACCTTTGGGAGCAATTATTAGGAAATGGAAGACATACAAGACCACTGAGAATCTCCCTCCATCTAGGGCACCCCACAAGATCTCACCCCGTGGGGTCAAAACGATCACAAGAACAGTGAGCAAAAATCCCAGAACCCCACGGGGGACCTAGTGAATGACCTGCAGAGAGATGGGACCAAAGTAACAAAGACTACCATCAGTAACTCACTACACCACCAGGGACTCAAACCCATCAGGACCAGACGTTTCCCCCTGCTAAAGCCAGTACATGTGCAGGCCCGTTTAACCCTTGTGGTATCCTAGGCACTTTACCATTGGGAGTTGGGTCATCTAGATACACTAGGACAGTGCTCTGAACCTTTTTTTTTTCATTTTTTGTGATCTTCACTGGTTCAATGGATTACATGAAATGTTTCCACCTTTATCCACCTTTGTCATGGTAGGGAGAACATGTCAATGTAAGGGTGGGGTCATCCAAGATAGCACAAGGGTTAAAGTCTACTAGCCCTTGTGCTATCCCATGACCCCACCCTTCCATTGATGTGTTCTCCCTACCATGACAAAGGTGGATAAAGGTGGAGAGGATTTCATGTAATCCATGAACACCAGTAAAGATCACAAATCATTGAAGAAAAAGGTTCAGTGCACTGTCTAGTGGGTCTAGATGACCCCACTCCCAATGTTAAAGAGCCTAGGATAGCCCCTAGAACATCGGAAATATCACAAAAAAAAGCTTTCAGAAATGTTTAGAATGAAATAAAATAAATGAAACAGAGGCTTACACTTTGAGTGTTTACAAAAAATGAATTAAAAATGTCATGTTTGTACAAATTAACCTGCATAGATTTCATTTTTAGAGTAAAAAATGTAAAATAAATGTCAATCTGCTGCATTGAGTTCCATTTCATAAATAATACATGAAGATAATCTGTGTCTTACAGGTTTGTGTGCTCTTTTCTCATCAACATTTAGAAGTTAAATGATAATATGACATCATCGGTCCATTGTAAACATTATGAAGTGAGTGTGGATCCTGGAGCTCATCTCCAAGTATTCGGTCACCTGAATCCCATAGACTGATCCACTATTCAAACAATGTAACTGCAATGGAATACAGTTACTCCTTAATAGTATTCTATTATACTACCCACTGCTGTGTACAGTTTTAATGGCTTTCGATGGCTTTCGGTTTCAAGGCAAAAGTTTTTGATATAACACTTAAAGGAAAACTCCGCACAGAAACCTGAGGTTTATTTCTGCCGCTTCAGGAGGGAACAGTTCATGTGTGGAGTAGAGTCACCTGAGATGAAAGCCATTCCTGTTGGGCTGAAGCGCGAGGGGCAGCGGGCGTTCAGTGAAGGGCTCATTGTCTTCAGGTTTTGTTCCCGAAAGAGTGGGGTCCACAGCAAACACAGGGCTGAAGGAGACACGCCGCTGCTGTCTGTTGCTCTTTGTGTGGACTTTCTAAGAGAAATGCCGAATGCGAAACGTCTCTTTTATGACGTGCTGCTGGCTCAGGCTGTTTGGACAAAAGGCCTCAGCTGCTCAGGTGCTATAAAGGGCAGCGGCTGCTCTGCAGGTACCACACTCAGTCAGGAAGACCACAGAGCAACCATGACCTCCAGCAGCATGAACATGATGGGCAGGGTGAGAACCAGCATCACACTCTAACACTCACACTTCTGAGCTCTGCTGTCATCGTCAGCCTTGGGTTTCTGGTCCAACGCGTTCTCTGGTTTCAAAGTGCAGAATTGTCACCTTGACTGGTGTTAGATGATGAAATACTTTAACTAACATCCTCAACAAGCGCATAAAGCCAGCAAAAAAAGATCAAGTTTGTTGTTTCTGATGGATTTTCTATGTGTGGCCCAACAGATCGTCTTCTACGAGGACAGGAACTTCATGGGACGTTCCTATGAGTGCAGCAGCGACTGTGCCGACATGTCCTCCTACCTGAGCAGGTGTCACTCCTGCAGGGTGGAGAGAGGCTGCTTCATGGTCTACGACCGCACCAACTACATGGGGAACCAGTACTTCATGAGGAGGGGCGAGTACGCCGACTACATGAGCATGTTTGGAATGAGCGACTGCATCCGGTCCTGCCGCATGATCCCCATGGTAAATATCAGCCATACTACCACACACAGTCTCCATGGAAACGGCAGGGGGACAGTGCAGACTCCTGCCACCGCAGCAGACTGCAGATAGATAACGGATTCTCCACTTGTTGCAGCACCGCGGCTCCTACCGGATGAGGATCTACGAGAGGGAGAACTTTGGCGGCCAGATGTACGAGCTGATGGACGACTGCGACAACATCATGGACCGCTACCGCATGAACAACTGCATGTCCTGTCACGTGATGGACGGCCACTGGCTGATGTACGAGCAGCCCCACTACAGAGGCCGGATGATGTACATGAGGCCCGGAGAGTACAGGAACTTCATGAACATGGGCTGGAGCGGCATGAGGTTCATGAGCATGAGGCGCATCATGGACTCCTACTACTGAACGCTGAGCTGAGAACCAATAAAGTCAAATCTCTTTAAAAACTCCTCCTGTGTTTCTTTAACCTCTGAATGACAACAAAGACTCGTTTTTACACAATTAAAGGTTTACGCGGAGTAAAATCCCTTCTAAGTCCTAAGGAGCCTCAAAAGTAGAGAAAGTTTCCTGCTTGTGAGTGAAATAGTTGCCAGCTACATTTTGGAAGATGAATAAAAGTTCTTCGCAGTCAATAATCCGTGGATGCAGGGTCTAACATTAAAACTTAAACTTGAGCAAAAGTCAGAGGGCTACTCGTCATGTTTCTGCTAAATGATCCATGTTTTTTAGCTCTCCTCCTATAACCCTTGTGCTATCCTAGGCACATTAACATTGGGAGTTGGGTCATCTAGACCCCACTAGACAGTGCTCTGAACTTTTTCTCTTCAATGATTTGTGATCTTCACTGGTGTCCATGGATTGCATGAAATCCCCTCCACCTTTATCCACCTTTGTCATGGTAGGGAGAACACATCAATGGAAGGGGGGGGGGGGGGGGGTCATAGGATAGCACAAGCGCTGCTGTTCTCACGCAAGATACACCCAGACGCCATACGAGAAAGCTGCTACCCTGAATTCAAACCAATATAATGTTTTCAGGCTATATTTGGTATGATTTTTTACAAAAATGAATCATTTGGAGGCAAAAGTAGGAAAATGGTGCATTTCCTGCCACAAAAAATGAAGAAAAAAGGTTCAGAGCACTGTCTAGTGGGTCTAGATGACCCAACTCCCAATGTTAAAGTGCCTAGGATAGCACAAGGGTTAAGTGGGCAAACCTACCAAACCAGCAAGTGGTCAATCACTACATGTCCAAAGCTGGGACGGATGCTCCAGGAATTCTGTTTGCTGCAGCTACAAACCTTCATCTCGTCTTACCAGAAGTTCCAGTATTTCTTCGTGTTCATCCGTCTCTTTCCTGACCTCAGCAGAAGTTTGCCCTGACCCAGTCTTCTAAAATCCTCCATTCAGAGGTGCTTTTCTTCTCCACAGTTGCCTTTTGTTTTTTTTTTCTCAATACAGGAATGACTCCAACAAATGAATCCAATGTTCATCTCTTTCCACGACCGTTAAATACCTAAACAATCTTAACTGCAATCATTGATCTGGACTGAATTGGGTTTTAACCCTCATGATGAATAAAGCTCAGATGTGTTTAGAAGCTCTGAGACAACCCAGGTTTACAGCCGGTAAATAAACTCCACTTATTTGTGAACGGGTGCATTTCCCAGAAATTCACTTCAGCATCAATTTAGCTCCACCTTCCTATCCTCCTGTGGCAAAGGTGTAGCTGAGAAGTCCAGGAGGAACCGGTCTAAGGAGATCCAGGTAGAATCTTTTAGTTTTCCTGACGTCTAAAACCTGCTTAAACGCCTCCTAAAGTCCAGATCAGGAAGTTCCTGAAGCAGCAATGTGACATCTACTCTGTCCTGAAGATCATGAAGGGGATTCCCCCGTCAGATGTGGGTCGGAACCTGGAAGAACCTCCGAGTTCTGCTGGACTGGACTATGGAAGAAGCTCAGAGTTCTGCTGGACTGGATTTTGGAAGAACCTCAGAGTTCTGCTGAACTGGACTATGGAAGAACCTCAGGGATGAAAACCAGTAAACCCACACAGACACTTACTGTCTTTTATTGTAAAGATAGAAACTGTTGAAAAAGCGCCCGGGGAGCATTAAATCCACCAGACAGCAATTATAAATAAAGTCTTTAGGCCGGTCTGAGCCGAGCCGAGCTGAGCTGAGCCGAGCAGGAGACCTTTACAGTTCATGATGTTAAAGGGGTAAAAACCTTAAAAATCTCATCAGATCTGGCCAACCAGAGTTAAGCAGCAGGATGGGCTCATTGCATCCACAGCGAAGAGGAATGTCGGAACCTCCTGCTGGGGGCGGGGTCTGGGAGGGAATGTCACATGACCCGACTGTCTCCTGTTTACTCAGATGATCCTCTGCTGCACTGCTGAGAATCCACCGTTGCCCGTGGACCAGATAACACCTGCTGAAGGTCTCAGGAGAGCGCAAGAGCCAGCTAACCCCCCCCCCCTCGGGAGGGTCTGCACTTCCTGGGTGGGTCCACGTGGTGCCCAGAAAAGGGGGAGGAGCCGTTGACCCGTGAGCGTCCATGTGCCCCGGCGTGCAGGGAGAGCGGACGCGGTGTCTGAGGTTCGAGTTTGAACGATGGTTCCCTCCACGCCATGACCACCAGGAAAACCACTTCAACAACGTTCTGGTTTGAAGTTGCAGACCTGGATGAAGATGAAGGGACATCACGTTCACTTCCTGTCTACATGCGCCACGAGCTCCAGAGCGACTTAGAGAGCGGAACCAGGCAGAGATCTCTTCCGACACCCTCACGTCATCCAAGAGGAGGTTTTTCAGGAGGACTGTGGCGCGATGAGGGAGGGCGGAGCTCTTCACTTCAACAGAGCCTTGTAGAGCGCCATGGAGCGAGCTGTGCTGCGGTCCTGCTCCAGACACAGGATGAAGTCCCTGAGGTTTACCCGAGTGATCCTCTGACGAAGCTGCTGGCGGGGGGAGGGGCTGCCTAACGAGCCCAAACCTGAGGACACCTGGAGAGGGCGGGGATAAGAGTTAGAGGGCTGTTTGTATCCATTTAGCTCCAAAGATGCTCGCATGCTTCTACAAAAACTAGAGGGAGCCGAGGAAATACGAGGAGTAATGCTGGCACTTCTGTAGGGACCGCCCCGTGGCTTACCTCGCTACCAGTGTTAGCTCCACCCACACTGTCCAGCTTGCGTTTCTTCCGTGGCCCAATGGCGGCGAGAGCTGTGAGGTTCGCGTCTCTCTGTCTCATCTGAGCCAGCTCCTGCTGCTGCATCTGCAAGAAGAAGCACAAAGACGTGAAGAAGCCTCCATGAGGGACCAGCGACTGTAGAAGAGAGCTGGACTGAGCCAGTGTGATGTCTGTCACCCGTTAGCTTCTGGCTCCAGTGACATTCAGTCGCCATTTTTTCACAATGTCGGAGCCAGACAACTTTTTTTTCCTTTCCCTTGGCCTTGCCAGAAAGCTCAGGGATCCCTCTCTCTGCATGGAGAGAGGACTGCCGGCCCAGGAAGCCAGCACCCAGGGGACACGGCCGCCGTGGCCAAGGGTCCAGTACCCCTACCAGGAATGGGGTAGGGGACAGATGGTCCAAGATCCCACCTTCCTTGTGAAATGCATGTGTGTTTGTGAGCATGTGAGTGCATGTATTTGTATTACAGTGTATATTTTGAGGGGTAAAGGGTGTGTGTACTAAGGGGGTGCGGTTAAAATTGGCGGGTAGGGCACTGAGGGGACATCTCCTGATTACTCACAGTGATGTCCCATCACCCTCGACACCAAGAGGCCCTAAATGTCCAAGGTGCAATTAAAACCAGGGGGGGGCTATTCCATACGGCAACCATGTGAGGAGGAACACTGCCAAGTGGCTCCTCCTCCCAAGGTGCATCACAGGCTGAACTAGAGATTATATGAGGAAGGGGGTAAGATGGGGACAGGTTCTTATCTGCTGTGCTCTAACTGACTCTAAAACAACTTTCTGGATCCCTATTTATCTCTTTCTTTTTGTTCTGATCAATCTACTATTTGAACCATAAATCTGTTCATTCGTCCATACATCCAACAGAACAAACTAGCTTACACCATTGTGGAGCATTTGGACAGTAGGGGGAACAGTAGGGGGAACAGTAGGGGGAACAGTAGGGGGAACAGTAGGGGGAGCAGTAGAGGGACCAGTAGGGGGACCAGTAGGGAGACCAGTAGGGGGAACAGTAGGGGGAACAGTAGGGGGAACAGTAGGGGGACCAGTAGAGGGACCAGTAGGGGGAACAGTAGGGGGAACAGTAGGGGGACCAGTAGGGGGACCAGTAGGGGGAACAGTAGGGGGAACAGTAGGGGGAACAGTAGGGGGACCAGTAGGGGGAACAGTAGGGGGAACAGTAGGGGGAGCAGTAGGGGGAGCAGTAGAGGGACCAGTAGGGGGAACAGTAGGGGGACCAGTAGGGGGACCAGTAGGGGGAACAGTAGGGGGAACAGTAGGGGGACCAGTAGGAGGAACAGTAGGGGGAACAGTAGGGGGACCAGTAGGGGGACCAGTAGGGGGAACAGTAGGGGGAACAGTAGGGGGAACAGTAGAGGGACCAGTAGGGGGACCAGTAGGGGGACCAGTAGGGGGACCAGTAGGGGGAACAGTAGGGGGAACAGTAGGGGGAGCAGTAGGGGGAGCAGTAGAGGGACCAGTAGGGGGACCAGTAGGGGGAACAGTAGGGGGACCAGTAGGGGGAACAGTAGAGGGACCAGTAGGGGGAACAGTAGGGGGACCAGTAGGGGGACCAGTAGGGGGAACAGTAGGGGGAGCAGTAGGGGGAGCAGTAGAGGGACCAGTAGGGGGACCAGTAGGGGGAACAGTAGGGGGAGCAGTAGGGGGAGCAGTAGAGGGACCAGTAGGGGGACCAGTAGGGGGAACAGTAGGGGGAACAGTAGGGGGACCAGTAGGGGGAGCTGCTTCTTTGTTTGTCAGTATCTACAAAGTACCCTTCCTCACTAAAAACAGCACAGCATCTAACGTTGTGAGCCTTCTTTGTCCCTCGGCTGCTTTCTTTAGGGAGCGCCACAGCATTTTATCTCCTTCTCCACTCCAACCACCATCATGTCCTCCTCGCCATTCATGAGGCAGAGCTCAGATTTAAGGGTAACCATGGCAACAGGTCAAGAAAAACCCAACGTGCCAGTAACAGAACGTTCTCTGACATGACATAAGCACACTTGTAAAAAACAGACGGCCGTACCTCCTTGGCCTTCTGCTTGAGCCGGGCCTGCTCTGGATCTTCCTGACGGGCTCGGCTCTGGAATCAAACCCGGTTTAGATCTGATCAGTTCTGATAGAGAGGCAGCCGGTATGTTAAAGTAAAGCACTGGGGTCAAACTGACCCGGACTTGAACAGGTGCATGCTTTAGGTAGCTGCGGTGTGCCAACAATAATCACTTAACGGCGGGTGTCGGTACCTTGGCCGCCTTCAGCAGCATCTCGCGCTCCTGCTCGTCTTTGCGCTGCTTCTCCATCCGCTCCAGCTGCTCGAAGAAACGCAGCTGAGCGCGCACGTCGGACGTCTGCTCGTACAGATCTTCATCCTGAGGGAGGAAGCCCACCACGTCACCGGCATATTCAAGCAGCGCTGCTCGCCTCTCAGAGCCACCTAGCGGGCTCACCTTCACTGCGTCGGCGCGGTGCTGGGCCACGACAGAAACCTTCTCCAGCAGCGAGCGCAGCCGGAACTGGGTGGCGTGGGAGACCACGTTCACCACGTCCGCCGGCACCTCGGTCACACCCAGCTTCCTCGCTGAGGACAAAAAACTCCACGGGTCAGAACAGGAGGACCTGTGCTGCTGGCATGAGCGCAGCTGATTGCACCGACCGCCACCATCAACCCGAACCCCTACGACACCCACCTGTGTCCAGGATACGGCGGTGCAGCACGTCAGCGGGCAGGAAGAACTCGTCTTTACAGGAACGGATCTTTGTGCCCACGATCTCTGAGCTGGTTGCTAAGATACGGGCGTTCTCCTCATTCAGGTTGACCCCAGCCATCGATGCCACGTCATTGATGTCGTCATCGTCTCTGGACAGAGAGAGGCAAACGGCAAAACCAGAGTTCAAAATGTCTGTGGAGAAACTTTCCAACTGCAGCCGCTGCTTTTGCCACGTTTAGCCCACCCTCGTGTCACCTGACACTTTGAGCCCCCATCACCTGACAGCAGCCACTCCAATGAAAATGCTCCCTTTGCTGACATGCTCTTGTAGCATTTTTCTCATGATGGAGGACATATATGAAGAAAATTAAGCTTAAAATTGCATTTCCGGTTATTTCTTTACACAAATCATTGGGAATCAGGAGCAGACGAAAAAGTTAATTGAGAATAATGCCGTTAGAAAAAGCTCTTAGTGCAGCAGCTGACATGGATGAACCAAAGTCTCTCTGCTCCATTCTGATCATCCACTGTCAGTAAAACAGATCCATGAACGTCTTTGTTTTCCTGGTCTGAGCTGGAATCTGGGTCAGAACTGAACGGCTGGATGGATCTGATGTTGCTCACCGCTAATGTTAGTGTGGGTTTTGAGGGGCTGTACGCCAGGGGGGAGCGTGTAAACAAAAGGACATCAGTGGAAGCTTAGATCCGCTCAACAGTTCTACCTGCAACTCAGAGGCGAATTTCTGGAGAGCTATTGCCCCACTGCACAAACGTTTTGTTGTTGCTGGTTTTTTGTGTGCCTAAAAATGCATAATCATGACTAAAAAGACCCCTGGGAATGCTGTAAAAAAAAAACATCAAAAGATGGTCAGAGTGGGACTTTGAAGCTCCTGTGTTTTCGTTCTGTGAACTACTGTAACTTTTCACATCTTTACACACATCAAGAGTCGTTTTTATTCTCCGTGTCCAAATCAGCTGATTTACGTTTGTCGGGTGAACCAAGAATCTGCATCTTGAGGCTCTGGATCCATATGCAGCTCTATTATCCTTTCATGGTTGCTCTTGAGCTTTAAAGAAAAATTTCAATGTTTTGAATAAATAACAGATTATTCACTATCTCATATTAGTGTAATTACATTTTTTGTGCCACTGCTGACATTACACTGAAATCAGGAGGTCTTGTTTGCTTTTTCACTCCTCATAATTTCAGAAAACTGACCAACATGGTAGTAAAACGGTTCATCTACTGCCAGAGCTGTTCAATATTAAAAATAAATAAAGTAAATATTAGTTCCTAAGCTCTAGAAATGCATTGACATGCAGATTCTTTTTGTTTTTTTAAATTGGATTCAACACCAATGTTGTCATTATTTTATTCCACAGTAAAAGGAGGGAAAAGTTGACAGCAACGTCATAGCTGATAGTAAATGTCATGTTTGCCTTTCTTGCATTTTACTTCAAGTAAATCTGCTGCACGTGTATTTTATTTTGAAAGGGACTTAGATGTGCTGCTTTTATTTATATAGCGCCTTTCACAGACAAAATCACAAAGCGCTGAACAATAAAAAAACATACAATA
Organism: Oryzias curvinotus; assembly: GCA_023969325.1. Lineage (NCBI taxonomy): Eukaryota > Metazoa > Chordata > Actinopteri > Beloniformes > Adrianichthyidae > Oryzias > Oryzias curvinotus. The sequence goes on from CM043711.1 coordinate 6,949,914, forward strand.
CAGTAAAAGCAGAAAAACAATTCAATATAATGTAAAGCAAAACTAAATTGAAGAAAATAAATGTAGAATAAACATAACAGTGAAACCAGTCAGCTAAAAGCATTTTTCAATAAAAGTGTCTTCAGTTGCCTTAAAAGAATTGATGGTGTCGGCCACACGAAGGGACAGAGGGAGGGGGCACGTAAGTCAAAGAAATTACATTTATTTATACAGAAAAATATAACACTGTGTTAATTTGATTATTGTAAATATTTAAGCCACAATTTATTAATGAATGGCTGATGTGCATCAAAAACGTGAATAAAGTGTATTTTTCTAAGGTGTCATGTGGGGCTTTGTGGCTCCTCCATCACCGTGTGGTGACATGAACAGACTGCAGCGTATCGTGCGCTCAGCTGAGAAGGTGATTGGCTGCAGCTTCTATCTGTCCAGGACCTGCACACCTCCAGAACCCGGAGGCGTGCAGGTCGGATAGCGGCCGACCCTTCTCACCCTGGACATGGTCTACTGGAGCCACTCCCTTCAGGCAGGAGGCTGAGGTCCATCAGGACCAGAACCTCACGACACAAGAACAGTTTCTTCCCCTCTGCAGTCCGACTCATGAACACCTTTTAACTCCTCCCTCCTTAAATGTTTTCACCTATATGTCCAGTCACCAGTCACCACCTGCACCTTGATCATCCTCAGTTTGCACCTCAATTTATTGTTCTGATCATTGTGTCATTTTTTTAATTTTGCTTACTGTTGTTCATTTTTTCTATTCCTAAGTGTTTTATGTCGCACATTAGCACCACAGCAAATTCCTGTTCTGTGAAACAGCTCTGTTCACTGAAAATGGCAATAAATACCCATGGAATCCTTGAATTGAATCCTTGAATTGAATCCTTGAATTGAATCCTTGAATGCGGGTCAGTGAGAAACTGGCTCAAGTGGGCGTCTGAGTGTCACAGTGGCAGACCCCTGGATTAACGGTTGAAGACTTACGGGACGTCAAAGAGTTTGGCTTAAGCAGGTGTTGCTGATGACATCTCCAGTGTAAAAGAATTATTAAAAAAAGAAAAGAGTCCTTTGTTCTCTATTGAGACTGAACACACGACTCACCTGAAGGTCCCACCCCCAGGATCACACTGCTTTTTCTGATTGGCTGAAGCTGCCAGGCTGACGGGACTTTTGCCGGTCGTGCACAGAGGTCCTCGCAGGAGGGTCACTGCAAAAACAGCGGCGAGAGGCTGTTGGTTCTGGTGTGCAAGAACACACCTATTTAAGTGAGACCAGCTTTCATTCTGGCGGGAGGCACAGATGAGGACGACCGCATCTGCTGTAAGGAACCGTACCGAGCTCCCTCTGACACCACACCTTCAGCAAAGATGATGAGGAGGAGGACGGTGCCAGGAAACCCAGGCTTCAGTCAACTGTGTCTTCTCTGCTAAAATGTGCTCACCTGGATGTCTGAGCTGATGACCGATGACCACAGGTGAGCGGGTCTGCAGCACCTGAGCTCCTGGGCGAGCTGCTGCCTGAAGACAGACGGCACAAAGCAACAACCATCACCTTTAAGGAAAACCACAGCTGGAAGGTTTGAAACCAGCAAAACTAAGAGATAAAAACAAATGATCTCTGAACAGCCCGTGTGTGTGTGTGTGTGTGTGGGTGGGTGGGGGGTCCTTTAGGATAACCGGTAAACATAGAAGCAGAAGAAGTTCGCATTTGATTTTATTCTGCACTTTATTGGATACTACCTGATGGACAGCTAAATGTGACTTTCAGTGCTGCAGATGGGTGAAGCGCCTTGTTTTCAGCAGCAGAGGGCGACACAGACGGCGCCGTTTATTTAACCACAGAAATGTATAAAAAAACAGGATTGCCGTTCATTTTTGACATATTAATAAAACAGCTTTTAAGCACGGACAGCTGCTCTTCACTGCACGTCTTCTGTCCCACTGATTCAGATGGTTCCGTATTCTGTTTTGAATCGGAACAGATGTTCTGAGACTTTGTGCTGATCCGATTCATTTAAAGGGTTCTGGTTGCTCATTACAGGGATCCCACTGGACCCCCCCCCCCTCCATCTGTCCATTTACACACTGGTATCATACAGTTACCATCATCTAACACTACTGCAGTTATCTGAGCTGTTATAACAATTATAAATAAAGCTCTGATGTTTCGTGTTTTTTGTGTAGCACATTAACACAATCTTGGTTGTGTAATGGCACTTAATAAAAGATTCCGATTCAGATTCAGTCTTCCAGCCTGGTGCAGGTCAACAGTTTGGTTTCTGGTGTCCTTAGACAGCTCTTTGGTCTCCATAGTGGAGTTTGGAGTGTGACTGTGTGAGGTTGTGGACAGGTGTCTTTCTACAGAGAACCAGTTCAAACAGGAGCCATTAATACAGGTAACCAGTGGAGGACAGAGGATCCTCTACAGAAGAAGTTACAGGTCTGGGAGAGACAGAAATCTTGGAACTGGAATGTTTGTAGGTGACCAAATATCAAATAACTTCTTTAAAAATCCGACAATGTGATTTTCTGGATTTTTTTCTCCCATAGTTGAGGTTTACCTATGATAAAATTACAGGCCTCTCTCACCTTTCTAGGTAGGAGAACTTGCATAATTGTTGGCTGACTAACTTGAAATGAGGCCACTGAAGTGAAACATTTGAAACACTGAAGCTGAAATGCCTCAAAATCAACACGTGTGTGACAGCTTTGCAATTGTTCCTGCCTGTTTACCAGAGCTGTGGTGTTTGTCATGGGCGTGTTCAGGCGGACAGCGCCGCCTGTAGCAGCGGTGGGTAGCCGTGGCCTAATGGCAGCTGCAGCTATAGATCCTGGAGCGGCGGGGGCGGAGGTAACAGGTGGAGCAGTGGTCAGAATCTGTTGACTGCTGAACAACGTCTGCCTCAGGGCGGGAAGGCTTTTCTGTGCAGACACATCCCTTTGTATTAGCAATGATTGACTGAGGTACAGAAGGTGCTGCACAGAAATACCGGCGCTACCTTGAGGAATGGGATGAGGTAGGGCTGAGGGGAGGACTTCAGATCAGCCTGCAGCCGTGATGTAAACTCTTCTGGCTCAATCTTTGCATCCTGAAGACATGAAAACATTTTTAGATCACATGGAGGCATGACGGTCTGGCAGAGCAGCCTGCTGCCGTCTTACAAGCAGATCCTGAACCAAGGCCTTCACATTCTTAGCAGTCTCAGGGGAGGGGGAATTATGGGATGCCAGCTTGATGAGAGTTGCAAGGAAGTTCTTGCACTTCTTTACATTCTCCTGCATCTCCTGCTGGGACAAAAACACTAGTGAGACCTCCCGGCTTTGTGTCACCAGGTATGACAACCCAAACTCCACACATCCCCACCTGCGATAGAACTGTGACTCTGCTGGCGGTGGGTGCAGAGGCAGGGGGGGCACCTGCAGACACAGGGGGCTCGACTGGAGTGACACCTCCTGCCACCATTCCGGTCTGGGTCTTCTGAGCCGTGGGCATCTTCACAGACACCACGGAACTGCCCGGCGCCACCGTGAGGCCCTGCAGGGAGACAGAGGATTGCAGTTTTTCCACAATCTTCCTCACCAGGAGGAAGATGACTCAGCAATTTGTGGATTAATGAGGTTTTTTTTTTTTTTTGGTCTTAAGAGGGTTTCATTTCAGAAAAACTCAGATCGCTGAGGTTTGCTCCTCCTCCTGTTATTCAGAAGAGCTTCAGACAACATACACACCTGAACAGTGGTGGTAGACGGAGACTGAACCATCCTCGTCTGAACTGGGGAGGCCAGGCGGATGGTCTGAGGGGGGGCTGGCACCTGCAGGACCAAAGAAAGAAAACCCAAATAAGGACTGTGGATAGATCTGCTGACCCACACTTGTGCTTGTTGGTCAGAACAAAGACATCTTCTGTCAGAGCAAAAACAAGGGTGTCCCCTGCAGGAGGGTCTGATATTTCAGGACGGTGCTTCAGAGTCTGAAACCCGGTGTTGTCTGAACGACCTGAGCTAAAAACGGGGGCAGCTCTCCTTCTCTGGGACCACCTGAGGGTCAGAAAGCAGAAACTGAGACTCAATGATCCAAGAAATCTGTGTAAAGCTACAGATACACCATTCATGTGGCGCCCGCTCAAGAGCGCACATTCTTGAAAGCACATTTAGCCTAAAGTGTTCACACCGGATGAGCAGGGAGGGGCTATTTGTTCCTCTTTTACCATTTACTAGCACTTGTCCGCCACCTGCAGTTGGAAGAAGCTTGGTGCAAAAAGTCAAAGTGGTTTACATCGGGTGAATCTTGCGGTAGATTTCTTCTTTCACAGCTCTATTCAGACATATGAAAGACTTGATGTTATATAGTTCCAGCCACAAACCACAAGTATTCATTTATCCTTCATGATTCATTTTCAAACGGTTGGCACTTCCGTGAATTAGAAAGGGACATCATTCATACGTCATTACCAAATCTGGGTCCCTAACTGGTCATAGTTCAAACTGGTTCAACTTTCAACGGCACTTTTGGTCACACAGTTTATTCGTAGAGCCCAAAAACGGTCTAAAAAATGTGCGTAACTAACTGTGAACGAGAACGCTTTGAACCCAGAACCCCAAAACGCGCACTAACGCATGTTTACATTGACTTTTCATTGGAAGTGGTCGTTTGAACGCGTGTTGTCGAGAGCGGTGTGGACCTAAATTTAGAGCTCAAGATGTAAACTAATCTGGTCAGAGCACCTGGGGGTGACGGTAGCTCCACATTAACACTCACTGTGGGGGCGGCGCTGACCCGAAGGGGGGAAGTTGCTGTGGGAGTCATCTGTCTCTGAGCAACCGCCGTCTGACCCTGCTGTGCCTTGACTTGAGCCTGAGCCAGAACCTGCTGTGGGACCAAGACCAGCTGTCCAGTTTCCGTTCGGACCAAAACCATACCTGGGGAGAAGAAGACACGTGAGCAATGATGAAATTCTGCCCTGATTGTTGTAGAACAGATGTAGCCAGATCCAGATTCTAGAGTCAGCATCCACAAAAACCCTTCACCCACAAGTCTGGCTTCAGTTTAGTTCTTCAGAACTGAACTGTTTTACATCACCTCAAAGCTGGTTTGTGGCCCTCAGAAAAGGCTGTTTCTGCTACAACTGCTGATGGACTGTAGACCAGCTAATAAACAAACTGGGAACAAAAAAACAAAAAAGACTTCCATGACCGATTCCACCAGAATCCAAACCTCCACATTTAAAATGCGACTCTTCCCAATCCCATGGTGTACCATGTGTTCAGTTACTTAACGACATGTTAGATTACAAAACCCCATTACGCTGACATGGTCATGAACATGTGCAAATAACACTTGGGTTCTTTAGAGGCTGTAGAGATGAACCAGCACTTGAACTAACAACAGAACAGAACCAATAGTAGGTGATTGGAAAACCTTGTGTGATGCCAACTGAGCCAAACTGGTTCTCAACACGGCCCAGTTCAGGGTCTCTCTTAATTTCATACTAAGGTCGTTTTTTTGTGTGATTCTAGGTCTATTGTGTTAACCAATAGGTGCCCAATAACACTTCACAACACGGGCGGGCGAGGCAGAGACCGCCCGTGTGATCTTATAGTCAAAGGTTATGAAAAAAAAAAAATGATCCTAACTGTTTTAGGGTGAAAATATCAACTCAAAAACAGCTAGTTATATCCTGAACTCTGAAGATAAGGACTATCTAGAGTAGGCTACTAGGTAAAGAGCTTCTCAAAGATAGCTTGAAAAAGACGACTGAACAGAGACTGGTTCAGACAAGAGTCCAGGCAAAAATGATTCATCTTTCTGGAAAACTTTAGCTAGCAGTCACCATAATTTGAAACAACACAGATTTTCCTCAGAAGGTCACAATGACCAACAAGCATCAATGTAAAGCACTTCTCAGCTTCTAACATTTGACCAAAAAGTAACATGTTCAGAAATATGTATGTCCTTTATGACAATAGAAAAGCCTCTGATGTCTACAGCAGGATTCCATCAGTCACTATGAGTTTCCAGCTGATGCAGTTCTGCTCTGGAACCAGGACAGTCCTGACATGTGAGCACGGCTAGGTATCCCTCCAACATGTGTGATGCCAACACCCCAAATTGGATGCTGGTTCTTAAGGAATAACTTTTTCCAACACTGATTTTAGGAAACAAATTTACCATTATTCCATCCCAGTGTTTCATTTTCCATTGAAACCTTTTCACAAACTTTTCCTTTAAACTAATACACAACAAAAGGAACAACACACCACTGCACAATGATTCACCATAGTTCCTACAGCATTGAATCTTGAATTTAGGATACAATATGGGATGTGTGCCGGCGGTGAATAAACACTGACACTGACTGTATGGTTCCTTTGAGCCTTAGTCTCTACTGTCCTTAGAGGTGGATACGATCTGACTGCAGGCAAAAAAAGGCAAACCTGTACGGGAACAAATGTGGTCCACACGAAATGTTAGGATATTAGACAGCTCGGTTCATGCACATTTTCCTCTAGGGGCATGGAGCAGGTGCACACTTGCCACATACGGGTAAGTATGGGGGAAGTTGGTGAGACGCAGGAGTGTCATACAGTTTTTTCGTTCAATACTCACCAGTACCAAGGCGATTTGATTGCTCCGTATGAGGTACTTAACCCGTCTTCCAGCCTCGAGCATCTCCTTTGTCCAAAAACCAGCAGCAGTTTCTTTGGAATTTGAGTCGATTAAAATTGGAAAGCTTCTGAATACCAGAACTTTGGATTGTCCCATAGACCAGGACTTTGCATATGACATCTTCTGAGTCCCCTTCAGCACAGTCACTCGAAATAAAGTTAGTAGATGTACTTTTTAAAATAAACGTCAGCTGAGAATTTCCAACACGGGTTGGGTTCTGTGAATGCAACATACCAGGTGACATAGCCGATTGTTCTTTACACGGTTAGATTCACAAAAGGGTGGTGGGGGGTACTAATTAACAAGAACCAACAGTCTGCGATGACTTGCTTCCAGTTCCAAGCAAATTAAGTTGACCTATCAGATAGCGGGTTTCAGAACATAGTAAAAAATAAATAAATAAAAGAGGAATCAGATCAGCAATGGTTATTCTGATAAATGGAAGGTCTGGGTAACATCTGTTTATTTCTCTATAGAAGTCTATTGGCTTTTGGCTTCTTGGAGTCAGCAGGTACTTCCTGTCTGGATCGCCAGGGGGGAGGGGTTGCTTAGTCCAGTTCTCATGTACAGTCAGTTTTGGGCATTCATTAATCTGCCAAGAATGAAGACTTAAAGCAAGTCTTTTCAAACCTCAAAAATAAAAGCGGCCAGCCTAAAGCTACCAAAGTTAACTTGGGTTGAAACAGCACCCAGTTTTGGGTTTGCTGATATTTGCATAATTTTAGTTCATCTGCATCTGTATTAAAATCAACTTTATTTTTTTTTTAAAGTATATTTTTTCCTAACAGATTGGGGAGCTTATGTTTACAGTTATAGTCAGTAATTGACTGTTTTCAGGTTATTTGTTTTTATGTTGTTCCTAACATATCTCTGGCAATGGGGAGCTTATGGTTTACAGTTATGTCCCATATTCCATAAATGGTCTGAATGCTTACAAAAATATATTTTTATGAAAGTTTTAAAGTGATACTTGTTCTTATGAGATCCTTTGTTGTATGATAAAAATGTGAAGTACAGTGTGATTGCCCAGTAAAAGAAAAGTTGTTCATTTCTCATTCAGAGACAAAAAGGAAATCTAAACTTTGTGTTATTCTAGACACTTAAGTATCGCATCTGGAAATATTGGCTATCGGCCGAAATTATATCCGCCAATTTTTAATGCCGATATCTTCCAACAGGTGAGTTTTCTTTAAGCTTGTGGCCACGCCCACTGCAAAGGTTCAGTGATTGGTCAATCCACTCTTTCTCACAGTTCAGACTAACCATCCTCCTGCTTTCACTCTTCAGAACTCAAACCTCATCATCCAATCAGTGATGACCCATAATACCTACCGTTACCGGTTTATTATTTAGTCTCATTTTTTAACATTTCATTTTGCTTCCTGGGAATAACTTTTGTTTGCTGAAATGTTTATTTTCCAAGTGTTGGTTTCTGGAATTATGTTTTGATTTCTAAAACGTAATGTTTTTTTTAAATATTTGTTTTGCTTTTTAACTGTTTTTGTCATCTTTAATGTTTTTGGAGTGATTTGCACTTCAGGGCCACCGTTCTTATTTCAGAGGGACCAGCTGTTCAATGCTTCCGTTTATGGTTACCATTCAAACTTTGTTGAAAACATTATGTCATCACAGAAGTGCATTTTCTGTGGAAAGGGGCATAATCCCCTTCCTTTGCTAAACGGTCAGTCCTGATTTTGGAGCCACTAGTGCAGACTCCACAGCTCCAAAAGACCCCTTATTCTCTACCACTGGCTGTATATGAGAACTGGACTGAGTGGCCCCTCCCCCCTGGCGTTCCAAGCAGGAAGTTCCCACTTGTTCTTGAAGCCAAAATTCTATAGACTTCCTGCAAGTTGTTCCTGTTACAAACCGGCCAATCAGATGCCTCAATAAAAGTAGGTGGTGCCCCAACGTTTTATTGACAGATTTTGGCTGTGTCCAAATTTAAATAAAGTGAAAATCTAATTAATACGAGCTTTTCTGACAATTATTTATGAGTCTACTGTCTTCTGAAGATAAAAATATTGATGGTTTATTAAAAAAAAATACATTTAAACTTTTTTTTTGGCAAAAATTGCTCCAACACAGTGGTTTTTCAGAGACTTCTGGGAAATTTCCAGGGTACTGGATTTTGGAATAGTAAATTTGGACAGCACTACAAAATGGCGAACACACCATGTAGCGCACTATATAGTGAGTAGGGAAGGAATTCAGACACAGCCTTTGTGTAGCCCGCTTTCACAGGTAGGCGTGTGCACTTCCAACAAGCTCACTCCTGATTGGCGAGAGGGGTTGCCATAGAAATGTTAAGTCAGACCAATCACTGCTTACTGACCTCGTATGGCTCCAACACGGTGGTGTCCTTTTTGCTAAAAAAAAAAAAACAGGCAACTGAATTGACATAAACCCTTTTCTGTGAGTGGCGTCACTCGCTCCAGTTCTCAGACCCAGTCGATGGTCTCCACCTGTTTTTGGACATTTTTGTTTGAATGTAAAAAGCTGGAAAATGTTTCTTTGCACCATGGCACCTCTTCTGTAACACTGGCAGATGCCAACACCGTTTCCAAACAAGACAAACATGTCAATTGCATGAAAGCAACTTTGGGTCAACTTTTTGTCAGGGTGTTGAGATTGACTGAGCCTGACGATGATCTTTAGATGGAGAAACACTGATGGAAAACAGCTCCTAATCATCGCCAGCTAATGAAGACAACTAGAGACCACAGACCGTCTGATGGTCGTGACAGACAAACCAGGGACTTTCCATCAAAGCAGATCAATCAGGAACCACAAACCAGACAGATCCAGACCGCTGCATGCTCACCTGGAGGGATGGTGAAGTCAGAAGGCAGCTGGATGGTGGCCTGCTGCTGCTGCTGCTGCTGCTGGGGCCGAACAGCCAGCTGGGGGGCAACGGCCCGGGTCACACCAGCCACCAGCGCAGGTTTCTGCTGCTGGATGGAAGTGGGGGCCACGGGGAGAGGGGTCCTCACGGGGGTCGCCGCTGGCTGCACCAGTCCATTCACAGCAGGCTTGACTCCGGGGGGCTGGCTAACTTCAGGCTGGACTGCAGCTGCGGGAGGGGGGACCTTAGGCGGCATCAGAGGAATGCTGTGGTTCACAACCTGAGAGGCAGAGCTGGAGGCGGCGGGACCGGGACCGGAACCGGGACCGCCTTTCGGGTCCACTCCGTTGTGGCCCACGCTGGTCGCCGGGATGTGGTTCCGTTGTGGGGTTATTAAGGGGGGGCACGCCGTGGTCTGAGGTACTTGTGAGGTCTGGGTGACGATACCGGAACTCGCGGGTTCCGTGACTGCGGCTGAGTTCGGTAACTTCACGGAACCCGTTAAAGTCTGCAACCCGGAGGGGGGTGTCTGTGCCGCCTCACCCGCTGGGACGGCGCCGGGAGCCGCGGCTCGGTGGAAGCTATCGGCGGGCTGCGAGCTCCCAGTTACAGGTCCCGGTCCGGACGGAGCATCGGGAGAAGTCGGTCGTTCCGCCTGCAGGCCCGCTCCCGCGGTGGGAGCGGAGAAGGGGGAAGGCGGCGGCTCACCGGTGCCCGGTGCCCGGCTCAAGCCCGCGCTCGGACGCCCTTGTTGCGGCTCCGTGGATCGCGCTTGATCCCGCGCTTTTCCTGAGAGTAGTGCGGCGGCCGCGTCCCGCTTCCTGGCAGAGAAGGAGACTGCGGAGCCGTCACCCAGCCGGGACTCCAGGTCCCCCAGCAGGTCGCTGACGGCCGCCTCGTCCACCTCCGTCAGGAGCATGTCCTCCAGCGGGTCGCGGGCTCCCGCCATCTTTGATCCTGCTCCGGGTGCAAATCGCTGTCTAGGATGTACGCATGCGCGGACCTTCTCGAAGATAGACTTAGAAAGAGCAGACTTTACCTCAGAGCACCCACCCACACACGCACACACACCTCAAAAAGAAACAACATAACCTAGCTCAAAGACACAGGCGTATCTTTTCCGAAACAATCAAAATAGAGCGAATATTTTACTATTAATTCCAAAGAAAATTTGGTTGATGACAACTTAAAAAGGTTTTGAGAGTTTGAACCTGTAAAAAACACATTTTTCAAGGTAAAAATCCCACAAGTAAAATGTCTCTTTAAACATTTGCAGCAGCCACGGGATCCATTTGAAACCTTCACAATCACATTCAGTCACATCACAGACCAGTGAGTCAAACGGGAGGAACATCAGCTTCAATCTATCCTCAACGGATCTATGTATTGTCAGATCTCGCGAGACAATGAAGTGCCGTCTGACCCGCGCGCTGAGCTGAAGAGTGACCGTCTTGTAGTCCATATGAATGCAGGTGAACTACTCCAACAGATTTTTGGTTGCAGTTTCACAGATTTAAAATGTAATACGTTTCTAGATTATGGTATCAAACAAAACATATATATTTACAACCAAGCTTCCTTTGACATGTTTAATTTAAACAGTCAATATAGAAACGTTAAGGGCCATTAAAGTGTACTAAACGGCCTATTTTACCCAAAGTCAAAGAAAGCCATATCAAAATAATTAATAAATTATGTCCTGTTGCTGTATTTCTGAAAAGCATATTTAAATTGCATGTTGAACCCTGCACTGTTTGGAATTTGAACAATGAAACTTTGGAACATTTCTGTTTCTCATGTACACATACCAACATTTTCTTGATAAACATTGGACAAGTTATTGATGCACGTGGGGTGGGGGTGGGGGGCTTATGCTATTATAGCTTTTTCTATGGACGACTTCACACACCCTGTCTCCATCTCTACATACAGGTAATGGGGTTTCGAGAATAGTGGCATTGCCTCGGAAAAGGATGAAGAACACTTTTGTTTCTGTGTCTCTGCCTGCAGCAGGGTAATGTTTGATGGCCTTCGTGATCAGGTGTGCTAGTAAACCAGTGAATAGATAGAACTTTTATTGATCCCACAACAGAGAAGTTGATCTGTTACCATAGCTCCAAAAGCAAGATAATAATAAAGAACAACAGATAATAACAGATAATAAATTGCACTAAAAATATACAATAACACAATTAAGTGTTCAGTGTCTGTGAGACATTGCAAAGTCTAATAACTGACTACAGGAAAGATCTGTGGAAGTACTCCTTCAAGCAGTGAGGATGCTGCTGTGCACCACGGTCTCATGCTGAGGATGATGAGGATTGTCCATGATGGATTCCAGTATCCATAACATCCTCCTTTCAACCACCGCAGTCATAGACTCTATAGGGGACGTCTCAGAACATAGCCGGATCTCTACACCCGTTTGTCAATCTTCTTCCTGTTTCTGTCAGTGCATCCACCCGCCTAGTGACACAGTCTGTAGAAGAGGGCACGTGCAACAGCACAAATAAAAAGTCTTTAACAAAGCTCTGCAAACTCTGCAGGACTTCAGTCTCAGGTGGAGTCGACTCTGGCTTTTCCTGTACAGGACGTCTGTGTTAGTCGTCCAGTCCAATCTGCCATTGATGTGAACACCCTGGTATTCATAAGACTCCACTCTACTCTATGTCTTTTCCATGGATGTTCAGTTGTAAAAGAGGAGGTATAAGTCAATGATCATCTCCTTTGTCTCCAGAGCACATAGTTTTCCCACCAGCAGACAAAATTCTCATCTGATGAAAACCTCTGCAGGTGGCAGTGCTCCAACTTGTAGATGAAGTCCGATGTGTACTGAAGAAAGGATAAAAGGACAGTGGCCTGTGGAGCGCCTGTGCTGCAGATGACCTCATTAGAGACACAGTCATTAAAGACCCATCCATTGAAAATTGTGTTTTAGGTGTTTTTAAAATATTCTTGTGGCCTTAGTTCTCATGATGGAGGACATACATGAAGAAATTAGGCTTAAAGCAGGGGTGTCCAATTCCAGGCCTCAAGGGCCGGTGTCTTTATGTTTTCCAATCAACCTGCTGTTGAAGCTCCTATTTGGCTAAACACACCTGATCCAGTTAATCAACAGCAGATGAGGCAGGGTTTCTGAAAAACCAGTAGGTTGCCGGCCCTTGAGGCCTGGATTTGGACACCCCTGGTTTAAAGTATTGAAATCATTGTGAATCAGGGGCAGATGAAAAAAACCTGGTTTGAGAAACTTTAACTTAATTTTGCTGGAACTGAAAGCAAACCATTTGCTATGAGTGATGTCACATTCACTCGGTCCAATTCTCTTTTACAGTCCCTGACAGTACTTGATAATCCCAGACACTTTTCCAGTCCATCTTTTTATCAGAAAACATGTATTTTCTCTATTTACATTACAAGAGATTATCAGATGCTGGACGCTCTCAGTAGTTTTTTGTTAAATATTTTAGTCTTTCACAAATACATGGTTTCTGAACAGTTTCTTTCATTACTCCTTATGCCTTAATGTCTTTTATTTATGTTCTTACAGTCATCTTTTATACTATTTCTACATTGGCAAAAAGCATTGGCAGAAACACTGGTTGGATCATCTCTGGTATCATCCAGAGGATTCTGAACAGCAGAAATGAAGCCTGAAGTAGGATGACCCTAATGACCAAAGTTTGTCCCCCCACCTGCTACCAACACAAACATTGTCGTTAAGAGAAGATGAAGGGAATAGGTTTGTTTTTTGCCCCAAAGACTGTAAATACATTTATTTGGGGTGTAAACATTGATTTTTAAACATAAGAGTGAACAGGACATTTCTACATCCCAAATGTCATTTGAGAAGCTGCAACATCTAGACTTTATCAGGAAAAGGCTTGGTTTTAGAGCAATAAAAAAGGATCAGGAACATCTGCTTTTTCTGGCTGATTATCGCGTTTATTTTATTTATTTGAAAAAATATGTTCACATTTAGCTACGCTACAAAAACTTAGATTTGGCTCAGTGGTTCAGGGGCGGCAGTGGCTCAGGGGCGGCAGTGGTTCAGGGGCGGCAGTGGCTCAGGGGCGGCTGTGGCTCAGGGCGGCAGTGGTTCAGGGGCGGCAGTGGTTCAGGGGCGGCAGTGGCTCAGGGGCGGCAGTGGTTCAGGGGCGGCAGTGGCTCAGGGGCGGCTGTGGCTCAGGGGCGGCAGTGGTTCAGGGGCGGCTGTGGCTCAGGGGCGGCTGTGGCTCAGGGGCGGCAGTGGCTCAGGGGCGGCTGTGGTTCAGGGGCGGCTGTGGCTCAGGGGCGGCTGTGGCTCAGGGGCGGCAGTGGTCCAGGGGCGGCAGTGGCTCAGGGGCGCCTGTGGCTCAGGGGTGGCTGTGGCTCAGGGGCGGCTGTGGCTCAGGGGCGGCTGTGGCTCAGGGGCGGCAGTGGTTCAGGGGCGGCAGTGGTTCAGGGGCGGCAGTGGTTCAGGGGCGGCAGTGGCTCAGGGGCGGCAGTGGCTCAGGGGCGGCTGTGGCTCAGGGGCGGCAGTGGTTCAGGGGCGGCAGTGGTTCAGGGGCGGCAGTGGCTCAGGGGCGGCAGTGGTTCAGGGGCAGCAGTGGCTCAGGGGCGGCTGTGGCTCAGGGGCGGCAGTGGTTCAGGGGCGGCTGTGGCTCAGGGGCGGCTGTGGCTCAGGGGCGGCAGTGGCTCAGGGGCGGCTGTGGTTCAGGGGCGGCTGTGGCTCAGGGGCAGCTGTGGCTCAGGGGCGGCAGTGGTCCAGGGGCGGCAGTGGCTCAGGGGCGCCTGTGGCTCAGGGGTGGCTGTGGCTCAGGGGCGGCTGTGGCTCAGGGGCGGCAGTGGTCCAGGGGCGGCAGTGGCTCAGGGGCGGCAGTGGCTCAGGGGCGGCTGTGGCTCAGGGGCGGCAGTGGTTCAGGGGCGGCTGTGGCTCAGGGGCGGCAGTGGCTCAGGGGCGGCAGTGGCTCAGGGGCGGCAGTGATTCAGGGGCGGCTGTGGTTCAGGGGCGGCAGTGGCTCAGGGGCGGCTGTGGCTCAGGGGTGGCTGTGGCTCAGGGGCGGCTGTGGCTCAGGGGCGGCAGTGGTTCAGGGGCGGCTGTGGCTCAGGGGCGGCAGTGGCTCAGGGGCGGCAGTGGCTCAGGGGCGGCAGTGGTTCAGGGGCGGCTGTGGCTCAGGGGCGGCAGTGGCTCAGGGGCGGCAGTGGCTCAGGGGCGGCAGTGGTTCAGGGGCGGCTGTGGCTCAGGGGCGGCTGTGGTTCAGGGGCGGCAGTGGCTCAGGGGCGGCTGTGGCTCAGGGGCGGCAGTGGTTCAGGGGTGGCAGTGGCTCAGGGGCGGCTGTGGTTCAGGCGGTTTAACCTTCAGTTCAGCCTCCACTGACCCAACTCGATAGCATGTTCTTCTTTATACATAGCTGAAAGAACCCGGATTCCTGCAAACTGAACAGTTCATTTTGGATGATACCGGTATGTCCAAATTATGGCCTGTGGGCCAAATGTGGCTGGCGATCAGATTTTGACCGGCCCGCACACTCCTTTCATAAAATCAGTAAGGTGCAGCCCCCAGCATTTTCTAAAAACTGTGTGTGATTTTATAATTGCATTTGGCTGAATTACGTTGTGAGACGTAAACTTGTGACAACAAAGTCATGCAACCCTTCTATGAAGCTGTCTAGATCATTTCTGAACTGTCAACTGTAAATAAAAAAAGAAAAGTTAACAACAAAGGCCACCCCTACAGGACAAGTGGAAATTGGCCCATTTTTTCAGTGAACTATGAAACATCCATGTTTTCTTAATTTGCCAAGATCCTGTTTCTGTTTTCTAACTGGCAATGAAATGACAGTAATTTTAGGTAAGAACGTGTTTAGATGCATTTGCTGTCTATGTGAAGAAATAAAGAGTATGCCCCTGTAATAAAATGTTTATGAAATAGCTCGTTTGCATTTGATCTAATTAAAAAAGTTCAAAGACTGTCAGGCAATCATTTTCACCTCATCAATCTAACCCTTTTTGCTAAAACACCCTGATATGAGCTCATGAAAGGTCAGATAGAGCTGGAACGGTAAAGTCTACATGTTAGTCAGGGAATTCAAACTCGGTTCTGAAACAGAGTGACAGCAGAGTGAACGTGTGGAGCCGGAGAACCGGCTTCGTGAGCGGCCGTACATCCGTCTCCTCTTAGGACCCAGCATCGGAGTTCCGTTCTGGAACGGCTGTGATTGGTTGAAATCACAGCAGAGCTCAGAGCGCACGCTCACCGTGCAGCAGTGGGCGGGGTCAGCACATCTCCTGTTTTCGGATTGGTTCGCTCCGGTCGGACCAACAGCCCTCGGGTGACGCCGTCGTCTCAGCAGCTCTTCATCTGCTGAACAGAGAAGGTCGTCCCGCAGCCCGCTCCCGCAGACACCATGGCCCTCACGGATGACCCGAACTTCCAGAAGCTGCAGGACTGGTTCCGCGCCAACAGCGGCAGCCTGAACATGAGGGAGATGTTCGACAAGGACAAGCAGCGTTTCTCCAAGTTCAGGTGGGTGTCCTGGGGGGGCGGACAGCTCCGGTCCTCACCAGCATCATCACGCTCAGCGTTGGCGTTCTGCCCCAGCTTCGCCCGCTCGCTCCGTGAGTTCCGGTTGCTGTCCTCCTGTCAGTCACAAGGTCACGTTTACTCCGGCGCCGTTCGCTGAGGACACGTGACAGCTGTGGCGTCCCCACATACGCCCACCTGTCCACCATCACGTCCCCACGACGCGCCCGGCTCAGCAAGCCGCGCGCGTGCGGTCTCATCACGTACGCCACGGTGCTAACGTTAGCCTGCGTGCTAATGTCACGGTGTCTATTATCGGACAGGGGCGGTCTCATTTCCGCCTTGAGGCTTAGCCTGATTTTGTCAACATTTCTACGCCAAAAAGGTCCGACTGCCGCAGCGCTCACGCGCTCCGCGCACAGTTTGTCGTTTTGGCAGGTGCGAAGACCTGTTGCAGGGGAGGGGGGGAAGGTCGAATGGGGTTACATGAAGCGCTCCACGCAATGGATCGCGCGTGCGCGGTACGATGCAATTAATTAAAGACGTGGAATCCTACTGGATCCATCTTCCAAAACCAGATCCAAGGATCGGTTCTGGTCTCGGTTTCAGGTCCCAGCAGAGGACTCCTGTTTTATGGGAGTCACCTAGGTCAGGCTGACAGAAACTGAAGCCGCTTCCTTTTCCTGCAGCGTCACCCTGGACACGGATGATGGAGACCTCCTGCTGGACTTCTCAAAGAACCTCATCAACCAGGACGTGATGGCGATGCTGCTTGCCCTGGTGAGACCATCACACACACGATCCATGACAGCGCTGCTGGCCAACAGGCAGACGTGCCCTATCAGGGGGGACGCCGATAAGCCGGGAGTGTTGCTTCAGCGCGATTACAACAGCTGATGTTGACACAGGAAGCATGTTGCTTCAAAAAGCATGTGGACATACGTGGTTCCTCTGTGGGGGAATGAAGACCTGCTGCTTCTGTGCTTAGGCCAAGTCCAGGGGGGTGGAGGAGGCCAGGGACAAGATGTTCAGCGGAGAGAAGATCAACTTCACGGAGGTACAGCGCTAAACATCACCACGCTTCTACGGGGGAGCTGAATGTGGCTCACACCAGTGTCTGTGTCTGCAGGGTCGGGCCGTGCTTCATGTCGCTCTGAGGAACCGCTCCAACACACCAATTCTTGTAGACGGCAAAGATGTGATGCCTGACGTGAACCAGGTGTTGGGCAAGATGAAGGTCTTTTGCCAGGTAAGTGAGGGCTGCTGGAAAGCTGACCAATGAGAGAGATGGGGGCGTGTCCTGATGCTGGCGTGGTTCGCAGAAAGTGCGCAGTGGGGAGTGGAAGGGTTTCAGCGGTAAAAGCATCACGGACGTGGTCAACATCGGGATCGGAGGCTCAGATTTGGTGAGTCGTGAAGCAGACCGCGACTCGTTTAAAAGACGAGGTTGGACCTGATGGAAATGATGATGTCATTGTGACGCATTCAGGGACCTCTGATGGTGACCGAAGCTCTGAAGCCATACTCAGCAGAAGGTCCAAACGTCTGGTTTGTCTCCAACATCGATGGGACTCACCTGGCCAAAACACTGGCCCGGCTCAACCCAGAGACCACGCTCTTTATCATTGCCTCAAAGGTGTGTGCTCCAACACTTCCAGAGGTAGTGCGGTTGTCTGGATCTCAGCTGGTTCTGATTGGAACAACAGGTTCCGTAGACTTCTCTGTGTTATCCTATCCCGCTTTCTCCATAATACAGAGTCTCTGCAGACTGTGCAAACTCTTCAGTACCTAAATTCCAAAGCTCTGGCGTCTGTAGTCTTACTTATCTGGCCAGGTGTGTCACATGACTGTTTTTGGACCCGTTTCAGACCTTCACCACCCAGGAGACCATCACCAACGCTGAGTCAGCCAGGGACTGGTTCCTGCAGACGGCTGGTGATGTGAGTAGACCTCCGATTAGGACTCTTGTTAATGGGTTGATCTGAAAGGGTATTGGTGGCGTGTTTTATAGACTTGCTCCAATGAAAATGGTGTTTTTGGTATTTTTAACATGTTCTTGTGGCATTTTTCTCACAATAAAGGAAAGGAATTTTAAGATTAAAATTACATTAGAGTATTTCTTTATTAAAATCGTTTTGAATTAGGAACAGACAAAAAAGCGACGTTATAGTTGTGATGCCGAAACAGGGAGCCACAAGCTTCCTGCTCCGCTCCATTCTGATGCATCCACAAACAGATCCATGAACGTCTTCGTTTTCCTCTTCTGAGCAGGAATCTGGATCTAAACTGGACGGCTGGATGGCTCTGATATTGCTGCCATTTTTGTTGCACCACTAGTGTTATGTTAGGGAATATGAGGGGCTTTAAGCTAGTGGAAGAGAGTGCAAACAGCTAGCTCTCAGTTATGGGTGACGGGAAAGGGGGTGCAGGGTTGCTCCGTGCCAACAGTCCCGCCCACAACTTGAAGGTGAATTTCTGCAGAAACTATGCTCTACAAAAGTACTTAAATTTTTGGTTAAAAACGGCATCATTGCAATTAAGACTATTGATGACACAATAGATCCCAAGATGATCGGAGTGGGTCATTAAGAAAAGATGTCGGCAATTGATAGTAGGCAAACGTCTTGATTTGTGGGCCACAAAGGGTTCTGAAACACGACAATCTTTTTTTACTTTCCACAGAAATCTGCTGTTGCCAAGCACTTTGTGGCGCTTTCCACCAATTCAGTAAGTAACAGCTGTGTTCTGCTGCTCCAGTCAGCATCCAGAGCGGCCTGGACTCTGGTTTAATATGTGTTACTAAAACCAATTTGGCTACAAGCACACTATGGATATAACAGAACAAAGAAGAAACGTTATTTTATACAAATATAATAAATACATTTAAACTATACATTCTCTCTATAAGGCTGTTCACCAATTGACCCGCATGCCGGTCCAGGGATCGGGGACCACTAGCGTAGATGATGTGACAGCAAAGTTCAGATGTCCTCTCTGCAGCATTGGTTCTCACCATGGCCTTCTTTTCCACAGGTCAAAGTGAAAGACTTTGGGATCGACACAGCGAACATGTTCGAGTTCTGGGATGTAAGTGAGTCAGCTGTGAATGTTTGTGACGAGCCTGCAGGCACATGAAGCAGAATCCCATCAGGGCTTCACAGATTCTGCAATTTGTCCCACTGGAAAAGCGGAGTTTGGTCTGCGATGTTTAGCATAGAAACATTTCAACTGTGAGAGACAGAATGTTTAAAAAAGAATGCAGGAAATCACATTGTTTGATTTTTCAAGCATTTATTTGTATAATGGAGATCACCGCAAGTTTTTGATCAATAACAAAGTTTAGCTCAAAACTTTGTAGCGTAACTTTGTAGCGGTTGTCGGTGACAGAGGTCAAAGGTTTCCCGAAGCTCTTCAGCAACTTTGCTGTATTTGCTATTTTGGTCCATTCATCCCTGAGGATCTTCTCCAGATCCAACTTCCTCCACAGATTCTCTGTTGGATTGAGGTCCAGAAACTGGCTCGAATACTTGAAAAGCCTTTTTACTCCTTTTCAGGTTTTGATCAAACTCTCACCATACATGATTCCATTCGTCCGTTCCTTAATACGCATCGGTCATTTGTTCCCCACCAGGTGAGATCTTTCATGGATCTCTGGGAAGATCATCAGTGGTCATGTAGCTCTTCAACTATTTAATAATTTCTCCAGCAGTTGATCTCCTCTGATTGAACTGCTTGTTGATTGTAGATTGGTTTATCTCAGTCTGGTTCAGGTCTACAATCTTGTCCCTGGTGTCCTTTGACAGCTCTTTGGACTTGGTCATAATGGACAGGTTGACTATTTAAGGGTGTGGACAGGTGTCTTTACACAGATGACCAGTTCTCCTAGGAGACAGTAGTACAGGTAACCAGTGAAGGAAAGAAGAGCTTTTTAAAGAACAAACAGGTCTGTGAGGAACAGAGTTCTGGATTGTTTTTAGGAGATAAATCTTTATTTTTAGCACCAGTCATACCTAAGGGACAATTTGGAGTCACCAATTACCCAATGCAGCATGTTTTTGGACTGTGAGAGGAAACCAGCATCCCATGATGGGGAGAACATGCAAAGTCCAAACAGAAACGACCCAGCTAAGATTTGAACCGGGACCTCCTCGAGGAGATGGTGATAACCACTACGCCACTGCTCAGCCCACTCACAGCTGAAGTGTACCTATGATGAACATTACAGACCTCTCTGATCTTTTTACAGAGCTGGTGACTGAATACTTTTCTGCTCCACTCTAGTTGTGAGTAGCAGATGTTCTGATGACTCAGCCGTGCTCTGATTGGTTGTTTGCTCATCCTCAGTGGGTCGGAGGTCGGTACTCGCTGTGGTCAGCCATCGGTTTGTCCATCGCTCTGCACATAGGTGCGTCCCTGATCCACGTTTTATTAGCGAACTCCGACCAATCGGTGCTCAGAAGAACTCATTCGTGTTTTCTGTTTCAGGCTTCAATAACTTTGAGCAGCTGCTGGCGGGAGCTCACTGGATGGTAGGACTTCTCTGAACCAACCAGCCTCTGACTGGGATGTTAAGAGGCTGGGTTCAAACACACACACACACATACATCAACCGCTTCAGCTCAGGAGAGGGAACTCTCTGTAATTTGGTAACAGCATAGTAACCATAGATTGTCGAGCTGTGTTTCCAAATGTTGGGTTGGTATGTGACATCTGCGTAGGAGGAGGGGTGTAAACATGTCTGCTCCTCTTCTCTCTAGGATAACCACTTCTGCAATGCCCCTCTGGACCAGAATGTCCCGGTTCTTCTGGCCCTTCTCGGTGTCTGGTACATTAACTTCTTCCAGGCGGAGACCCACGCCATGCTGCCCTATGACCAGTACATGCACCGCTTCGCCGCTTATTTCCAGCAGGTCAGTGGGAGGGCCACTGTGTCGGAGCTTCAGGTCCGGCTCTTTGTGTGAGCCTGGTCTTGGGTCATTTACTGTTTTCGGGAGAGTTTGTACACAGTACCAGTTCTGGATTTGTCATTCTGTTCTTGAGAGGCCCCAAGTGATAGTTTGGACATTCTGATTTGGAAGTTGAGGTTCTTGTCAAGTTCCAAAGTAGTTCTGATGTTAGATGTTGTTTAACCCTTGTGCTATCCTATGCCCCCACCCTTCCATTGACGTGTTCTCCCTACCATGACAAAGGTGGAGAGGATTTCATGTAATCCATGGACACCAGTGAAGATCACAAATCATTGAAGAAAAAAGGTTCAGCGCACTGTCTAGTGGGTCTAGATGACCCAACTCCCAACGTTACAGTGCCTAGGATAGCACAAAGGTTATGGAAGCAGCAGAGCAGAAGGTTCTTCTCACGAAAACTTAGGTCTTGAACCTGGATTTACTCACCTGCACGGTTTTCAGGGGGACATGGAGTCTAATGGGAAGTACATCTCCAAAGACGGCAGTCGTGTCAAATACCAAACGGGACCAATCGTGTGGGGAGAGCCAGGCACCAACGGGCAGCATGCCTTCTACCAGCTCATCCACCAAGGTTGCTTAAGCTGTAGTTCTTCTAGTTCAATGCCGCCCAACCCTGGTCCTGGAGATCTATCACATCCTGTTTTCCAGTACTCTTTGCTTTGTGCTGATTTGCTGGCTCAGGTGTCCCCTCATACTGATTGATGGAGCCCACCTGATCCAGGTAATCTGCAGCAAAAGATGCAGGGAGATCTGTGAACCTGCGGGTGGGAGATCTGGAGGACCAGGGTTGGACAGCCCTGCTGTGGTTCCTCTGCTCTCCTGACACCTTTCCTCTGCAGGCACTCGGATGATTCCTGCAGACTTCCTCATTCCTGCTCAGTCTCAGCATCCTATCAGAAACAACCTGCATCACAAGGTACCACCCATCAGCTCAGCTTTTTGTTTCTTGCACCTTATTGTTGACAGATGAGACGCTCTCACTAACAGATGATCTGTTGTAGATTCTGATGGCTAACTTCCTGGCTCAGACTGAGGCTCTGATGAAGGGAAAGACGGCAGATGAGGCCCACAGGGAGCTGGAGGCAGCAGGCCTGAAGGGGGAAGCTCTGGAGAAGCTGCTGCCACACAAGGTACGCCCCCGTCAGGTGATTGTCATGTGACGCCATGGTCGAAACTCAACCTACAACCCTCCCCATAGGTTTTCCAAGGGAACAAGCCCAGCAACTCTATCGTCTTCAAGAAGCTGACCCCATTCATGCTGGGAGCTCTGGTTGGTGAGTGGATGTTCTGGCAGGAACCTGCAGCTGCTGAAATGTGGCACTTAGGGTTTTTGGAGATGAAGGTGGCGTGTTCATGATGCTCTGTGGTGAACGTCCTGTGGACAGACTGACTTCCTGTTGTCTCTCCTTCAGCCATGTACGAGCACAAGATCTTCGTGCAGGGCGTCATCTGGAACATCAACAGCTATGACCAGTGGGGGTGAGTCTCCGTTGCGTCCACCCTAAAGCAGTTTGGGTTCAAGGTGATCATGTGATCCCTCCCCTCCAGGGTGGAACTTGGAAAGCAGCTCGCTAAACAGATTGAGCCGGAGCTGCAGGACGCCGCTGAGGTGACGTCTCATGACTCGTCCACCAACGGACTCATCAACTTCCTGAAAAAGAACTTTGCCTGAGCCACGGCCCATCCTGTCTCGCTGCTCTGAGATTGTCGTCTCGCCTGTATTCTGTCGTTTCAGTGTTGGTGTACGTTACTGTAGGTGACCATTCCCTCCATCCCTCATACACTTTTCAAAATAAAAGCTGTGGACCACCAAAGCTGTGTCTGTTCAGTGGCTGAGGGTTAAAGCTTTGGAAGGTACAGCGTGATGTGGATTCTGTAGAAGTTCTTTTATGCTGGTCCGGAAAACGGTTTAGAGAAGTCTGTAACCAATTTAGAGGATCGGGACTGAGTTCAAATGTCAAACAAAACAAAAACAGCAGAGAAGATCTGTTCTGACAAGTTTTATTAAAAAGAAAAAGTCCAGCCAACAGGAGGCGCTGCAGCATTAGAACATGCTGCTGAACCAATGAAAATGAGCTTCCTGAGGACGGCAGTACATCCTGAGCGCAGGTCCTACTGCCGTAGTTCATTCCAAAGTGTAGATCACCTGACACCCCAGAGCTACACTGAGCATGCTCAGAACCTCCAGACTGACCCAGAAGCATGACAAAAGAAAATCTTCAGGTGCACGTTTGTGTGTGCACACACACAACCAACCAGCTGAAGACGGGAATCCCCTCAAACCATTTCCTGAGATGACCTAAAACCAGGACCTGTTCAGTCCTGAGGCCTCAGAAAAGTCCTCTTCTTCTCAGAGTCCATGTCATGGTGGTTGTCGTTCTGGTCCATGGCGGCTCTCTCCCGCTTCTTTGCATATTTCTTCTTCATGCTTCCCACCAAACTCTCGTATCTGAAAAACAGATCACAGGAAGCTTGTTCTCACCTGAGCACACACCACAGCTTCCTGTTTCGCACTACTGACTGATGACCCGGCGTCACCAAAACAGCCATCCGTGCACGTTTGCATGATAGAGAGTGAATTCTCATAGCATCATAACCCCTAGCAGAGACTGAGCCGGTTTTCTGTTGGTTTGGTTCTTCCAAAGAGCCCGTTTGTTTCCACAGAAACCCACAGATTGACTTGTGGAACACCACAAGGATCCATTTTAGGTCCCACTCTTTTTAACCCTTTCACACCAGAGCTTTAGCTCCAGTGCTGACTTTTGACTAGCGTGATTCTTCAACAGTTCCTGGAGAAGACAAATCATAATTCTGCAGAGACTTTGAGCTCATCATACGTCTCACAGTTTTACATATATCTGTGTTACCTTTTCACCTCGTTTATTGCAGGAGTTGCGTTCTAAAAATAACCTTGATCGGTAAAATCCACGGAGAATGATTACAGACGTTTATGGCAGTAAAACTCCTCACTGCATAAATACACTTTTCTCAGACAGACATGAACATTTTCACCCTTTTCTCTTGTTTAAATTCTTAAACCTTCATAGAAATTAGATCCAGGATCTTAGAATGAAAACAAAGATCTGATCGCGATCAAAGATTTCTGTAGATCTGGAGAGCTGCGCGTTTCTGTACAGGAGACAAGGCACGGACTGGGGAGATTGACTGACAAGGTCTCCAGCCAATCAGGACACAGAACAGGGAGCGCTGTTTAAAAAAGGCAGCATGATCGCTCAGAAATAATGAGCTAAACTGGAAAAGATGAAATGCGACGTAGAAAGGAAAGACTGTCTTCTGGTCTATTTGACAGAGATTTTTAGAGGGTTTCAGGTAGAACACAGACTGCAGAAGGTGGAATAAAATGTCACGTCTTGATCGTGTGCCCAGATTAAAAAACAACAACATGGGTCTCTGATATTGTTCAGCGGGTCGGACCAAAGATGGAGGCGGGCCGGATCCAGCCCGCGGGCCGTAGTTTGCCCACCCCTAAGCTAGGATGTAGACTTCCACAGCTAAGCTGATGAAAGGTGACTGTGTGGCCTAGATCCCAGTGACAAACCTCTTAAATATACTAGTGATGTCATAGAATGGATGGCAGCTAATTTTCTCAAACTCAACAAGGACCAAACAGAAACTGATCATTGGGCCTGAAGCCACACTCACACTTCAAAACTCTATATCAGTGTTTTTCAACCTTTTTTGAGCCACGGCACACTTTAACCTTAAAATGAATCCCGCGGCACACCAGCATCCAAAAACTAAACAAAAAGAGGAGAAACTCATAGTCTGTATTGATCTACAGCCCCTCCACAATCTCACATGCATTTTTGAGATAATTGTTGCAGAAAAAGATGGAAACTGCAGCTGTTTTTTTCTAAAAGATGCAATAAAAGTTAAATTAGAAGATTTAAAAACAGTTTGAAGTGTGTTTGTTGGTTTCAAGACGTTTAACAACAGATCTCCTTGTGCGCTGTCACTCTCACAACCCAATGCATCATGGGAGATGTAGTGATGGCAGACAGACTCTCTTCTCTGAGCTTCATTGTTTTGTTCACTTGTTCCACGGTCTGATACCGGATTCTGTGGAAAGCTACACCGATAAAGACGAGCTTTAGCCGGTATTTTTGTTGGAACTGAGCGACTTTACGAGCTAAATCGGGACAAGGAAGTGAAGACTTTCACCACTTCTGATTGGTCAGACTGATGACATGTGATTAAGCCCCCCAAGAATGATTTGTGGAGACAGTTAAAGGGGCGGGACTTTTCCAAAATACAGCCAAAGCTGCAGCTAAATCGCGGTAGCTTCAGTCTTATCAAAATGTCTTTAATAGAATCAAATAAACACAAAGAAAAAAGTATTTTATGATCTTTTATATTCCTAACTACTCAGTGTTTTATCAGGGCCTGTTTGGATGAACAAAGAGCTGAAATCCTGGAGATGGAAATGTTTTTTGATCAGTTAATGAGGGCAATTTCCCACAGCACACTTGACCATCTCCCACGGCACACTAGTGTGCCGCGGCACACTGGTTGAAAAACACTGCTCTATATCAATATATCATATCAAACACAACTAAGACGGCTTTAACGATGTTGCCTTTATTCCACGCTTGAATCACGTCTAGACGGTACTATTGTAATGCTCTTTTAATCTATGAACAGATTCCAGCTTGTCCAGAATTCAGCGAGAGCTCACATCCCTCTTGGCTTCCTGTCAGCCTCTGGATGATTTGAAGAGTCTCCTTCTAGTTTTTTAAATATCTTTATGGATGTGGGCCTTCCTGTTGATCAGATCCAGGTCCTTCCAAAACCTCCAGAACTCTCAGATCCTCAGGTTCTGCTCTGTTATCTAACTGCAAAATGAGCATGACCAGGACCCACGTTGAGGCCTCTTTTCAGTGCTGTGGTCCTCATCTGTGGAACAATTTACCTGAATATCTGAGAGTTTCTGCATGCGTGGGGAGTTTCACTGTAAATGCTCATGTCAATTCTCAAAAACATCTTCATTTAATTCAATTATTTATTTGGGTCTAGAGTATTTTATGGCTTTTACTGTTTATCGTTTGTACTTTTATACCTCTTTTTATCTTTATACAACACCTTCTCAAACAATAACTAGTAGCCACAGTTTTCCACCATCTTATGTTCATCTCTTGATTGTTGCTGGTTTTAGTCTATTGGGTTTTATGACTTTTTATAATTTCTACCTGTTTGTGTGTCTTTTGTGTTCTAAGCATGTTGAAGAAAGATGCTCCACAAATAAAGTGATTGATGGATTAAGCCAATTGAGTTCTTTATCATCAGCTTAACTTCCCAAAGATGGAGTAGAGTTTGGACCACTGGAGAGCAGATTCCCTTCTCTTCCTGTGGCTGTGTAGCCACGCCCCCAACGCTTACATGATCGACATGAAGCGGGTCGACGTTTTAGACCCGGTTTCAGAACCTGCTGAGCAAGAGCAACCCTATCAAAGAACATCTGAGGAGGACGGGAGGAAGAGGAAGTGTACCTCAGAGCCATCTCTTCATCTGTGATGTCTGTCTGCATGCAGCTCACATCCTTCTCCTCTTCATCTTCATCTTTCGGGTTCAACAAGGTCATCAGTTTCTGTGAGGACAACCGACAGGTCAGGGCACACATGCACACGCACATGCACGTGGTTGTAGGTTGAACCTCACCTCAACCTCTGGGTTAAAGCCTCTGAAGGAGATGCGGCCAAACTGCAAGTCCTCACAGGGAGCGAAGCTCTCCTCCTCCACCAGCAGAGTCCTGATGAAGCCGGAGCAGAGGTCACCATCATGCACTCAGCGAGTGTTCACACCACTGCAGGCGTGCACGCGCACAGACACGTACTCTTTGGTGCAGAGCTCGGGCAGGTCCAGATACCAATGCTCGTCGCTGATGATCCTTCTCTCGTCTTCCTCCAGCTGCTTCTTCGTCTCTGCATCCAGCCCTCTCTGCATGAACTGCAGCCACAGAGGACACTTTCATGCATGCGCCTACGTGCACGCTCTTATCTGCAGCATACCTCACAGGAGTCAGTCCATCCAGGTGATCACGTGTCTTAAAGGTTTACAATCCAACTCAGAGAAACCGAGCACCAAACTAAATCTAACCCACCTGTGGTTCATCATTCTGAACCTAACCAACCAGATAACCACCTGTAAGTCGAACGCAGACCACTGGTTGTGGTTAACAACCAAAAACAGCCCAAAAATATGCCCAGCTCTGACAAATTCAACCAGAAAGATCCTTGAATGGAGATAAGACAGACGTCTCCCAAAGGATGAAGAAGAGGCAGAAATATGGACACGAACATCAGTTCATGGCCACTTCTCTGGAGCCAACAAATATCGCTAGCGCTCGCGCCGCAGCTAACGGTGCTAGCATGTACCTTCATGCGCAGCAGATTCTTGGAGAGTTTCACTCCGTCGGCAGCCATCCTTCTCCAGTGAACTCAAACGGACTATTCGCGCTAAACTAACCTTAACTGATTTAACCTAACCGTAGCACGTCGTTGGTCACTGCAGCAGAACAAACGGCCCACGCGCCGGAAAAGTCATGTTGTCAAAAGTCGAGCATGCGCAATTCAGCCAGGCCTGATTAATCAAGCACCAAGGAATCGA
Source organism: Oryzias curvinotus (assembly GCA_023969325.1). Taxonomy (NCBI): domain Eukaryota; kingdom Metazoa; phylum Chordata; class Actinopteri; order Beloniformes; family Adrianichthyidae; genus Oryzias; species Oryzias curvinotus. The sequence continues at coordinate 6,977,512 of CM043711.1, forward strand.
GACTTATTCTTAAGTAATGGCTTTATCCTACAGGTGATTTTCGATCACAGTGACGTGCAAGCTAAAGAACAGGCGAATAAACGAAAAACGCGTTTGATTTGTAGTTTATAACAAAATAAACATAATGCATTATAGATAAACAGTATTAAACACGACAGTCAACAAAACCCAACGGGTCACGTGGCATACATTTCAAAAACTTTATTTATAAGTCGCTTCACAACAACCACTGATTGAACCGAAGTAGCCTACATTTAGTAAAAACATAAAAAAATTCATTTAAAAGATACGCCACATCATAAAACGAAAGATAAAACACAGGGAAGAGGCAGGTGAAACTCTAGAAAACCTTTAGTTAAAAGTACCATAGTACACTCGAAGTTTATTTTATTAAAATACTTGAGTATACATTTAGCAAATCTACTATAGGCCTAGTTGTGTAGGAAGTATGCTAACTGCATTCTGTGTCAGACTAAATTGGAACATTCCAGAGACAATTAACAATCTTTATTGGAATTGTACTAAAGTTAAATTTTTTTGGAAGAAGTGTTTACAATTCATCAGAAATCATAATTACTTCACTCTGAAATTTGAATATATAATTTTTGGCTTTCATAGTAAAAACTAAGGCTCATGGGAAGTGGGGAGGTTTAGGGTGAAACCTTGAGTCAGAGGGTTGTGCACTGAAGTGACTCTCCATGCTGTTTGACTATTATGTGTGCTCAATAAAATGTATAATTTCTACTTAATTGCTTGAAAAAAAAACATTTCCAATAAGAAAAATCGTTTACTAGAGTACTTGTTCCTCACAAACTGATCTTAGTTGGGAATTAACTGGTTCCTCGATAACTTAAATCTCCCAGGTTAAAAGTCCCTTTAGATGAAGTTACTGATCACCACTTCCTTCAGAGAGCGCTGCGTGACCTCTCCCCGCTCAGAGTTTCTCAAGACAGTCAGCTCTTCCTGTAGCTGGGCCACAGGTCGGCCCAGTTGGTACCCCAGGTCCACCATCAGCTCCAGCAGCGCAGCTCTGTAGACCCGCAGCCCATAGCGTCTGACTATTGGAAGTGCTCTGTTGGCAATGCAGATGGCCTCCTCTGGCTGATCCAGGTCCCGGTAACACACCACGAGCGCAGACAGGGTCGGTATCAGCAGGGTGGGCTTCTGCCACGGTAGCAGCTTCTCCTGGACCTCCAGAACAGCCTGCAGCAGCTCCAAAGCTGCCTTGAACTGGCCTGCTCTCAGCAGCACATGCGCTTTCCTCTGCTCCTGTGTGGTGAAAAACTCAGCAAACAGGGGCGAGTGGCGGATGCAGCACATGGCAAAGAGCTGCGACAGGTAGTCCTGCAGAGCCAGGCGCCTCTCCGACATGCTGTCAGGGCGGAAGTTCCCAGTCAAAAGCTTAGGAGGGAGCTGCACCTCCTCCAGTTCCTCCTGAAACTCTTCCTGCAGTTTGTGGTGGAGCTGTCGGAAGTCACTGTAGCGCCTCTCCACAGAAACCCGGCGGGAGTCAAAGCTACCTGAGCGCATCACCACAACGTCATGCACCTGCAGACAAGCAGAGGCAAAGGTAAGCAGACCTCTGGGGAACAACTCAGCTGTGTGGGAACGAGAGGAGGAACATAGCCAAGATCTTAGGGAAGGAACTGCTGCTAATTATCAATCTATGCAAGTTAAAATCATCTCCAACTGAGCGCAGAGAAAGTGATGGAACCCAATACCTGCACCTCAAATTCTGCAGGCCTCTGTTAGCATGTTTGTGTTTGGTTCTGCGGTGTAAAGACAAAAGTTCTGGAAGTTCTGAGGAGACTCACCACATGTTTGCCAAAAGACTGATGGACAATACGAGAAGACGGGATCTCAAACAGCAGCTGGACGGGCCGCTCCCTGCGCTTTTCCAGTCGCAGGTTCTGCTGTAGTTCCCTTGTGGTTAAACTGGAGAATTGACCTGACACACACACACACACACACACACACACACACACACACAAAGACATGGATGATGGACTCGAGGATAGGTCTCCCAGCTTCATGTTCACCGCATCAATATAAACACAAACTGTTGTTTTCTGCTGTTTTAATGCCCACAACAACTCTTAAATCTTAGAGCAAAAAAAATGTTAGGCCGTCTTTATCATCAGAGAGCTCTGAATACTCGGCAATACCACACACTGGGTGCAGAAAGCACTAAAGATCCTAGAAAGAAACAACATTAAATGGAGAAACTACTGCAGGCATTTTAAGAATGCATCATGGTAAAGAGTGGTTGAAGCTAGACTAAGAGGAGAAGTGAATATTTGTGAGCAGCAGTGTGGTTTCATGACCATTACAGATGCAATCCTTGCTTTGAGGATGTTGATAGAGAAGTACAGAGAAGGTCAGACTGTGTCTTTGTAGATCTGGAGAACGCATATGACAGGATGCCCAGAGAGGAAGTCTGGAGTAACAGAGGAGAAGGTAGGAGTTGTTCAGGACATGGATGAGGGATGTAAGACAGTGGTGAGGTGTTCTGTAGGGGCGACGGGGAAAAACTAAAAGAAAAAGAAGAATTTCTCATGTAAAACTAGGGATCCCCACAAGAGGGCAGCACAAGGACACAACGTAGTGGCTTTGTGATAGCACTAAATTAAACTGGTCACGTGACCAAAAGAAGAAGAAGAAACTGAACAGAAGAAACAGAGCCAAAAATAAAAAGCCAAAACCTCTTAACAACACGGTTCTTGATATCTCTCTGTACGAAAGGGAACTTCCTCAGTCAGTGAATGCAACAGCAGCAGCAAAAAGAATGCACCTCGTGGCTTTTCTAATGACAAACTACCAACTGCTGGTCCAGCAGACTTGAACAATACATGCATGGTAGAAACACAAATGAGAGGAAACAGAACACGTGTTAACCGACGCACACATCAGAGTTTCAGGAGATTCTTTAAGGCTGCAGTAATGATGTCTCTCCACCAGCTGCCCTGCCCACTCCCCGTCCATGAATGCGTAACAGTGAGGAAAGTTGTCAATTTTCACACCTTCAAGCATTTCAGGCAGTGGTTGGAAGAGAGAGCATAGAGAGCCTCTGAGATTGATGAACTGGATATTCTTCCAATATAGGAGGTCTATGACAGAATCCAGAGAGAGGAGGTGTGGTTCGGATGAGGAAGTCTGGAGTGACAGAGAAGAAGGTTGGAGTGGTTCAGGACATGGGTGAGGGCTGTAAGACAGAGGTGAGATGTTCTGGAGGTGAAGCAGAGGAGTTGAAGGTGGAGGTGGGACTGTATTTAGAGGCAGAGACTCTGACGCAGAGACAGGAGGCAGAGCTGGAGGAAGCAGAGATGAAGATGTTGAGGTTCTCTTTGGGACAGACCAGAATGGATCAGGAATGAATCCATCAGAGGAACAGACCATGTAGATGTTCTGGAGATAAATGCAGGGAAGCAGATGGAGACGGTTTGGACACATTGAGAGGAGGAGCAGTGATGATGCTGGTAAAAGGATGCTGAGGTTGGAGAAGAGAGGAAGACCAAAGAGGAGGATCATGGAGGCAGAGAAGGAGGAGATGAGGGAGGTTGGTGTGACGGAGGAGGAGGATGCAGAGAAGTGGATTAGATGGAAGAGGTGAGCAACTCACAGACAACGTGAAAGAGTTTATGTGTGTGCGCATATTGTGTGTGTGTGTGCATGTGTCTTTGTGTGTGTGCACATACGCACATCCACATGTGAGTGTGTGATGATTGAGCTATAATGCCATACTTGTAAAAACAAATCCTGAAATTTGCAAATCTGCTTCTGCAGAAATTAAGGTCTACAAAGATGGAGGCTTGTGCATCTGTTGTGTGTCTGCGATGTCAGCTGGAGGCTTCAGCGTGTTCACAGGGAGTTTCTAAGCTGCTTACATCTCTGAAACGGCAAAAAAAAGAAACTCTCCCTTGAACGGAGGAAAACGAAAGGACATACCTGGACCGAGCCAGTTCACCTTTGCCGGGTCTCCAACGCCCCCTGGAGGTTCTGCCATCAGGACCAAACCCAGAGAGGACGCACAACTCAAACGTTCTGCTGCATCTTGACTAAAGGGCTCCCAGTTTCAAGACTATATCCAGTTTATGAATTGAGCGTTCCCACAGAGCAGTCAGAAGGTGACAGAAGAGTGGAAGAGGAAGTTATTGTACTCACTGAGACCGAAGGCAGAGGCGGAAGTGAAAGCAGCATGCCAGTAAACTGACAAACATGTTTATAGCTGCAGCAGGTGGGTGGAGCTTGCTGCAAGGCTGAGAGGGAGGAGCCAGGCAGGGACTGACCCTGGAAGTGTGTTTGTGGGCAGGACTGAGCTGCTGATTCTTCTCTGACCCCCCCTCACCTTTTTAGGTTTCTGTTCTTCGTGTGCTGGCCTCAGATTAGAGGTTGGGGCGTCCTCTGTGATTTCAGGCTGAACAGGCTCTGCCTGGTCTTGGTATTCATCACCCACTGCGACAGAGTTAGCTGATGTTGGTTTGGTTGTTTCAGATGAGGTGCTGAGCTAGTCCTGATTCTGGGGTCCCTTATTTCAAAGAACACTAAGAACATTAAAATGTGTGTCTTGAAGTTGAGCCATGTCATCTGGATTTCAAGTCTTCCTTCTTTCTTGAACTCAAACTGATGAAGTGGTTTACTTTTGGCATATCCTTTCAGGGCTCACTACAGCGAATCAGCAAGAGATTTTTAGGCCAGATGCCCTTCCTGATACAACCCTGTATTCCTGTAAGGTCACATTTCTCAGTCAGACAAGAATTCAACCAGTTCTGGATGCAAGATGGACCAACAGAGAAGGTTCAAGTTCAAGGGAGCTGAACCTACATCAGCCTGATGTTCTAGTAGACCACTATTACAGAAGCAGGTTAATCTATGAAGTTTCAGAGACAGAAACAAAGACAGCAGCTCCAGAGAATCATTTTATTGGTTCAGCTCAGGTCCGATTGACAGCAGAAAGTGTTCAGGGGTCACGTCACAGGAACACAACATGACACTCAGAACCAAACAAACACATAAGATGAAACCACTGTGTGTCCTGGTCATTGACTGAAAACAATGGACAGCTCAACCCTTCCCTTCTCATGTTTCCAAATAGGAAGTACCACTCCTTCCTGATACTGGCTCAACCATGTTGAAACCAGTCAATCTAAGTCACTCTAAGTCATTGTATTTATGGCAACTACTGTCGGCATTGCCATAGATATGATGAATCAGAGCGACTCGGACCAATCACTGTCGACTGGTTTCAACATGGTGGTCCCCATATCAGGAAGCAATGGTGAGGGATTTTGCCTGATTCCGTGAGAGCTGGGGTAAGGCATTGTCTATGGGTGAGATCACCGCAATTCCTCCATTGTTTTTAAAGTCTATGGTCCTAGGTTCAGGATCCACCTGCACACTTTGGAACTCTTAACCGAGGACTTCATCCACACCAAGGCCGGTTCTAAGAGTATGCAGGGGGTGGTTTTTGACTGGACCTTTAGGTTTTGTTTTGGACTCACAGAACATCAGGTTACACATGAACAAATGATGAAGAGCGATGCTTAGCAGAAGCGCCACAGACATTAAGGAAGCCTGAAGCATGAGGGGGTGGGGCTTCAGATGCCCAGGTAGGTGTTCATCTTCCCCAGAGCGTCGCAGACAGTGGTGAGGTCGCTGCGCAGGTCCTGCACCACGTTTTCGATGCTCCGCGTGTCTTTGAGCAGGTCCACCCTCTGCGTGTACGGGTTGTAGTACACAGAGAATGGGCGCTTAATTGTCTTTGCAAACTCCCTGTTGGAAAAACAAAATCAGCAGAAATACAAGAGGAAGGAGGTCAGGGTCTGGAGATCCTGCCTCCAGAGCAGTCTGTGAAGAGACTTCCAGGTTAACTTTAACTCCACACTTTATCAGACAAAACAAAGTGAACTCTCAAAGAAAGAATATGTGTCTGCTCCCTGAACTGAAATGGATTTGAGTCCACAGAAGAATAAAATAGTTCTGTGTAGAAACAATGAGGGATAGAAGAAGACGAGAAGATGGAGCTTTCTGTTTAAGGATTTATAGATTAGGAAAGTAATTTAAAATCTGTTCTACTTTTAAACGGCAGCAATGAAGAGATGCTAAAGTTGCTTATTATTTTCCTCCTTTCATTGTTCTGTCCAGCACCTGAAAAAAAAGAGGCATAGTCTCTTATTTTGACAGTTTTGAGTTTACAATTGGGGTTCTGTGACATAGTCCATGGGCAAACCAGGTTTATGTTTGTATAAACCATTTTTCTATGGGGTTGAGGTCTGGAGACTGGCTAGCCCACTCCAGAACCCTGAAATGCTTCGTATGAAGCCACTCCTTCGTTACCCTGGCAACGTGTGTGGGATTGTTGTCGTGCTGAAAGACCCAGCCATGTTTCATCTTCAATGCTCTTGCTGATGGAAGGAGGTTTCCCCCTCAAAATCTGACGATACATGAAAAACAGACCCAAATCATGATGCTTCTACCCCCATGCTTTACAGTAGCTATGGTGATTTTTGGATGCAGCACAGCATTCTTTCTCCTCCAAACACAAGTAGAGTTCTTACCAAAAAGTTCTATTGTGTTTTCATCTGACAATAGGACATTCTCCCAATCCTCTTCTGGATCATCAAAATTCTCTCTAGCAGACTTTAGACGGGCCTGCACATGTACTTGCTTTAGCAGGGGGACACGTCTGGCCCTGAAGGGTTTGAGTCCCTGCTGGTGTAGTGAGTTATTGATGGTAGTCTTTGTTACTTTGGTCCCAGCTCTCTGCAGGTCATTCACTAGGTCCCCTGTGGGGTTCTGGGATTTTTGTTCACCGTTCTTGTGATCATTCTGACCCCATGGGGTGAGATCTTGGGGGGAGCCCTAGATGGAGGGAGATTCTCAGTGGTCTTGTAAGTCTTCCATTTCCTCCCACAGGTGATTTCTTCACACCAAGCTGCTTACCTGTTGCAGATTCAGTCTTCCAGCCTGCTGCAGGTCAACAGTTTGTTTTCTGGTGTCCTTAGACAGCTCTTTGGTCTCCATAGTGGAGTTTGGAGTGTGACTGTGTGAGGTTGTGGACAGGTGTCTTTCTATAGAGAACCAGTTCAAACAGGAGCCATTAATACAGGTAACCAGTGGAGGACAGAGGATCCTCTACAGAAGAAGTTACAGGTCTGGGAGAGACAGAAATCTTGGTTTTTTCTAGATGACCAAATACTTTCCACCATAATTTACAAATACATTCCTTAAATATCAGACAATGTCATTTTCTGGATTTTTTTTTCTCATTTTATCTCTCATCGTTGAGGTATACCTATGATGAAAATTACAGGCCTTTCTTATCTGACTAAATACATTTTTGCATCACTTTATATCAGGGGTGGCGAACAAGTTTGACACCAAGAGCCGAATTTTTTCACTGTGAGAGTCAAAGAGCCACACCACACCCTGACCTGCCAAAATGTACACACACAAACACGCAATTAAACCCATATTATTTTCCATAACACACTCCTCTCCCTACAACAGAACAGCAAGTATTGTACTTGTGTTTATTTCAAGGAAAGTGTCCACCCTCAATACACACATCAATGCAGCTAAACCACAGAGACTACCCTGGAGGTCAGAGACCCCCTCCACACACACACTCTCTCTCTCTCTCTCTTCATCTCACTCTTTTCTTTGACACACACAACCACTCAGTGACGGGCGGTGAGGTTGATGCTGGTGAGGCACTGACTTCTCTGAAGTCAGATTTACGATGATAAAAACTGAATATTTTCCCCGTTCATCCATCAGTATTTAACTGGTAATTCTTTGTATCTCAACATTCCTCCTTCAATGACCCTTACACCAACAAATACACAAACATCTGGACAGAGCATCCTTCTGGTGTCTGAGTCATTCATATTCACAATAAACACATTAGATACATTACATTTCAGTTGTGTGCAACTTGAATTAATTTTGACCTTCATTAGAATATCTTGCTTTTATATGTTTTTAAATTTAAAGTTGAATGACTGACAATTTAATCAAAAGCAAATAATTTATTAAATATTAATACATTGCAATGAGTCAGTTCATGTTTAGCAGTAAATATGTACTTGTATGTACTTGTTAATAAAGGAGACAATTTGTGTCAGATGATCAGGAAGAGTTTTTCATTTTCTCCGGGATAAGTTTTGTTCTTTATGCCATGAACTATTTTACTGCTTCCAGAAGCTCGTAATGATAAACATCGTGACTTTCCATTCTGTTCAGTAAAAAGTAAGAATCTTCCCATTCTTCCAGAAACGTCCTGTGTTTATCTTTATACTCTGAATTTCACCATTTTGACCATGAGGGTAACAGTCTGCACGCACATCAAATCTTTATCTATGTGTTCCAAATTTGGGCGTGACCCGCGCAAATGATTAGCGGTCACATATGTGTCCGGAGCAGCATCAAACACACACACACACTGCCAAATTACTTTTATTATTAATAATTATTTATTTTTAATCCCCTCTGATGGTTTGAGTGTGGTTTAAGAGGGAAAAAAATATGAAATGAGGCAAAGTATATAGAAAATATGATGAGACGCAAAGGGCCGCATGCTCATTGGCCAAGAGCCGCATGCAGCTCGAGAGCCATGTGTTCGCCACCCCTGCTTTATATGGTAAAAGAATGAAGTTGTTTTCTAATTAAGGTAATGTAATGCATCCGTACGGGGGGTTTACCAGTAAGGGTGCTTCAGGTTTTTGGGATGTCTAAGCCCAGGAAGGGTAACAGACAGAAGCAGTTGTATTCTAAAGGGAGTGCCATAAAGTTATAGGGACACCTCAAGTCACATCAAGAAAATGGAATGTACCATTGTCATGGGTGTGGTGAGTGTATCATGAAATATCTGCAAGGATAATGTAAGTTGCATGCATCTATGAAGTACGAGGGATGCTGTTGTACGATGCCCTCACACCACACTAGTCATTAATAGAATACAAGTACTCGCTACTTATTGACCATGCACGAATGTACACACATAGGGTGTGCAGGTGATACTGTATGTCAGTGCCTGTTGGATGCCTATAGGATGTTTGTGTGGACAAACTACAATTTAATAATTAAATTTTTGTCCTTTCTAACCATTTTTCTGCCTGCGAGGAGTGTGCACCCTTCACGTGAACAGTACTTACTAGCTCCTTTGAGCAGTCCGTAAAATTGAGGGGGATTTAAAAGATGTAAAATCTGTGTCTCACCTACTTCACCTTTACTTAACTTAACGTGTTGTATAAGTGTTTACAAAAACCTGTCGCTTGCAGCATGCCCGTTAAAAAAAACTTCAAGAAAATGATTTCTCCATAACCTTTTTTTAGCGTGGCTCACCTGTGTGCAGGTACATGTTTGCCTATTTTCCCCTGCAGACAGCCTGTATCCACCCATAAGGGCAGTAGGGACTAAAATTTTTGATACATTTGACTTCATAAGCTTTTTTCTAATGACAGACTTGTTGGTATTCCTAAAAGTTAATAGAATTTTATATTTTATTTATGCTTCTCATTTAATTCCTGAAATGCTATAAAGGTTTAGTGATAACTCAGTGCTCCAGGTGTGTTGGGTCCTTAGCGTGTCAAACTGAAAAGTTCAGTTGTACTGTTAGATTTTGTTGCTTAAAAAAAGTAGATCTGACAGACTGAACAGTTCACATAAAAGGTGTTTTAAACTCTGTCCATAAAGGAGTTTCTGGATTATCTTCTTAGACCTATAAAAGACATACTATAATATATTGCCAATATTTGTGATAGATCAGTCAGCTCAAAGTCACTCAGATTGCTTGAAATAATTAACATTGCCAAGGGCAATGTTATTGCCCTAACATTGCTGTATTTTACAATTGATAAAAAAAACTAACTTGTTCCAGTTAATGGAGATTCTGAAATGGATGAGGATTTGTCCACAGTTGTCATTGCTCTGCCGACAGAAGACTGTCAGTCCTAAAAGGAACGTAAAACATCATCTGCATAAAGATAGCCTAAACCATAAAAGTACCTCCTTTATCGCAACAAAATGGACATTTTCTTTTACCAAATTTTATTAACTGCTCCTACTGAAATTGTAGTGTTTGTTTTGTTAAGGTTGGTTTTGACCCTGTTCTAAAAATAGGATTATAAATTAAAAGAAAAAAAAACATTTCGGCATGTCGAGACCTGTGACTTCAGTGTGTAATTGGTGACTTGCAGACTGTTTATCTCACTGGAACATGCAAAATGAGGAAAAGACTTTCAGTGAGCCAAGTTCTGTATACTATTTTTGGATAAAATAAGGAAGAAAGTACAGAGCACAAAAGCAAAATGAATCAAATGTTATTGGGAGAGGAAGACAACATTGAGCTTCCAGAGAACACAAGGGTCTGATGTCACCAATGTGGAAGTTACTCAAGCAGAAAAACTCGAGACTAAAGAAGGATGGATCCTTATAGGAGTAGCTTATGATAAGGTAAGCTGCTGCAAATGATCAAAAGGACCCCTAGAATAACAAGGCTTGATGTGACAATGGTAATTTGAACTATTTATGCCATTATCACCAAAAAGGCTAAATTTCTACTATGATAAACCTCCAAGGAAAACAGTCAATGCTAACATGTGGAAAATCACTGAGGAATACCTCGATGTTTATATTGATGTTCTTCTTCTTCTTGGTGGAGTCTACAGGTTGTCAATGGTTGTCAATGTTAATGGAGAAGATGAGGTGAGCAATATGCCAAGATCACCATGATCCCCAGGGTTTGTTTTTGGTGGAGGAAGTGCACTAGTCAGAAAAGGCATCACCAGTTAGTGCAAACCCGCTTTGGTTATTGTAGATGGTCCAGTTCCTGCAGGTTCTTACCTCAGACACATCATGGAACCATCATCATCATCCACCAACTTAATGCTCCACCACATGGTGCCAGAATTGTTAGAGCTGGACTTGAAGTGGGAGGGCCTCACATGGTTTGGCCAGCAATGGCCCCTGACATGAGACCCATAGTGCATGGGTAATCACTTATTATGGGGGGGTGGGTAGCCTGCGATGCAACTTGGGGGGAGGAGTCACATGGCAGTGGTCCCCCTTCCCTGGTCGTCGTATGGGAACGGGCCCCCTCCTCTCGGTTTTAATTGCACCTTAGACATGTAGGACCTTTGGTAGGGGGGGCGCTTTGGACATCACTGCCAGCAAGCAGCAAATGTCCTTTAAGCACCCTACCCGCCAATTTTAACTGCACCCCCTTAGTACACACACCCTTTACCCCTCAAAATATACACTCCAACACACTTACACGCACACACACATGCTTACAAATACACATACATTATACAAGGAAGGTGGGACCTCAGACCATCTGTCCCCTACCCCATCCCTGGTAGGGGGTACCAGGCCCTTGGCAACGACGGTTGTGTTCCTTGGGTGCTGGCTTCCTGGGCCCGGTGGCCCTCTCTCCACGTGGGGAGAGGGATCCCTGTGCTCTCTTGTAAGACCGGGGGCCGGGGTTGACATCACACCTGTGCCTGGGGGTGTCCGTATTCCTATGGTGTGGGTTCTGGTCCTTCTGCCCTTCTCCAAATTACATATATGGGTGAGTCTTGTCAGGCCATGATAACAACACTTCTTGTGGACCCCCACTGCTCTGGGGTGTTTTCCACCTGGGCAGGGGTGGCTGGTACCTGCCTCGCTCTCACCTGGATCAACCATGGACTGGGTGGGCAGTTGTATGGAGCTTAGGGCGGGTCTCCCTTGGGGGCCCTGGCCCGTGGCTGGGGTTGGGGTAGGGGGATGCCCAGAACTCCTGGGTGGCAGTAGGTTGCTTGTCTGGGACTGTGGGTGCTCTCCTGGGGTGGGGAACTGCATTGGGCCCTACCAGCGTGGCTGCTCTCCTGGTTGGGCTGGGGTTGCACTCTCTGTCCCCCCAGGATTTCGGTTCCGGGTTACAGCACAGACGTGTGTGTGGCTCTCTGCGGCTATACAACTATCTTCAATTGACTTAAAAAGTTGATTTTCTCCAAAAAAGAGACCTGACCATGGCCCCCAAGAAAAACCCTGACTACGAAGACCTTAAAAAGTCTCTTGATGATATCCAAGCTGCGTTGTATGCCTTTATGGAACAAGTGAATGCTAAGCTAACTCCGATTTTGGATCTAATGGAAGACTTCCGAAGATTCCGAGCTCAAAACGAGCAACGAGAAAACCGGGTAGACATTCTGGAGAAAAGACTGGACAATGTGGAACAACAAGTAAGGATGAATAATGTCATTCTCACTGGAATACCGATCAAACCTCGGGCAAAGCTGAATGCAGCTAGAGTTAGCACTGCTAATGCTAATAGCGCTAGCAGTCCCTCTCAAACGTGCAGAGTGGTGCAGAGTGGTGCAGAGTCTCTGGAACACCAAGTGGAATCATTTCTCACGTCTAAAGGGATTTCCCTGGATCTCAACACCATGGAGACCTGCCACCCACTCCCCAGGAGAAACCAGCGATCCTCATCAGGTTTGTGAATCAAAAACACAAGCTAGCTCTGTTGAATCAAAGGAGGAATCTGAAGGGATCTGCTGCTTATCTGAACGACCATCTGACCAGGAGGAATGCTGAAATCGCCAAACATGCACGGCTTCTCAGGAAGCTTAAGCAGATTGAAAACACTTGGGTTAAAGGCTGCTGGATTTACGTCCAATCACTCGGTCCACCGGACCGGTCCAAGGTTCTGGTTGTGAACACCATGAAGGACTTTGAGAAGTGTTTGATCACGGACGTCTGAACCAACATGGAGTAATAAATCAAAGAGCCAAATCATTTCAAGAAATATGACGCCTGGATTCATCACTTTCTCCAAAAGTCTGAAGTGACCCTGATTCTTAGCAAAGTTCTGACCTGCAGACAACTTGACCTCAACTTCCACCTGATATCAGCTGAAGATATGGACCTCTATTTAATGTCTGCAGACATAACATCGGAGAGAACAATAAACTGATTAAACCCAGAAGAACGGCTGTCTATCAGCAGAAGAATGAATACCAACCTTGGTCATTCGACAGATTATGGACCCTTTTTTATTTTCCCTAACAGCATTACTTTATTACAAAAAAATAAAAAATAAAATAAAAAATACAAAAAAAAAAATAAAACAAATGATTAATAAATTATTGAAAATGGTTAAATTGATTTTTTAATTATATTACTTTACTTGCTCCAAAAGATTGATACGTTGATTCATGATTTTTCCTAATGTAACATAATTTTGCACATATTTTTAACTTTTGATACTTGATCACATTTTGCTAAAAAAAATTCTGAAACAGTGCTATGTCTATTTTACTGATATAGTTTTTTTAATCATATCAATGACTTTTAAGTAAAATTATCTGCATATATTTTGAAAAACTGATCTGCATTTGTCATGTTGATTTCTAAAAGTTATTTTTTACATAATAGTTAAGTAAGTCATCTTTATCATGTGCTTTATTGATATGTCAAGATTCTTAATTCTGTCTGATAAAAGTTAGGAACCGGATATTGATAAATCATGTATCAATAAAATCAATAAAATGGTTATAGTATAACGGGGTGGGATTATATAAATTTGCTTCTTTCAAGCAATATTTATTAATATGTCTAATTATACTAAGTTTGATTTGTCGTCATATGAATGTATAACTGATGATTGTATTGTGTATTCTTATTTGATTGCTTGAAATAAACCATTTCAAATCAAATCAAATCAAATGTCTCCCTGCTCTCTGGCTATGAGGGCCCCCGTGGCGGTCCTGCTGGCCCTGGCCCAGGTGGTGGATGTGATTGTTCTCTATCTGCTGCCATGCGGGTGTTGGGGGGGTCCCGGCTGCCGCTGCTGCCGTGGCGGGGGTCTCGGTGTGGGCAAAGCTGTATACTCTTCCTCCTTCTTTTTACATTCCATCACCCACTTTAAAAGAACATAAACACAGGCCCCGCCCCCTTTTGGATTTATAGTACTTGTAAACTTATAAACTCAGCATAAGGCAACTTGTGCTGAGTTTATGAGTTAAAAATAAGATCAAGTTAAATGAATTAGACATTCACAAATCACAGATGTAGAAAGGGGATATTACTCGACTGGCTTTTTCCCAGCTACCTGTCCAGTAAAAGCACAATCATATCTATCTGTCTGTCTGTCTGTATGATTGGGAGAAACAACAATATACAGCTTTTGTTGATTTTTCACCCTACTGGGCTGATTTAGTACCCGATGCGGTGATTTTTCAAAATAAAACATTTCTCAAAATCAAAGATAGTTTCAGACTATTAATAAAAGGAGCAAAGTATTGAATATTTCTTCAGCGGACTGGTCTTCTTCCATTCATTTTCTTAACCCGCTATAACCTGCGTATAACCTCTTCCATCCCTGTGCTGCGCTTGCGCCAAAGCGCCCCGACTACTACCGTGTCAACCTGCTGCTGTGATGACCGTATTTTGCGCTCTCTGTGTTGGACACGCTGGAGGAGCGCGGGGGAAACAAATTTGAGCTAAAGAGGATATGAACAGGTGAACAGGTGGAGAGGCGGGGGAGGGGCTTTCCCTTCAAACTCTGTCAGAGAGATGGAAACACGGGCGTCAGATTCAGACGCAGCTTTCACTGCGGGAGTTAAAGCAGAGACTTTCTCTGGGATGATTTTATGAACTCAAACATGGAAACATGATTACCAAGTAGAACTCTTCAAAATAATAAACCTGATCTCTCCACATTCTCCGTGTCTACCATGCATAGATACACACAGACATGCAGCGATCAGACCATAACGTTAGCTCGTAGCTCCGCCCACCCGCGACCGCGGTGTCAGCTTTAAAAAACGCAACTTCTAAGAGGAGGGGCGGGACGGCAAACCCCCAACAACAGGTTAGATCAGTGTTTTTCAACCTTTTCTGAGCCACGGCACACTTTAACCTTAAAAAAATCCCGCGGCACACCAGCATCCAAAAACTAAACAAAAAGAGGAGAAACTCATAGTCTGTATTGATCTACAGCCCCTCCACAATCTCACATGCATTTTTGAGATAATTGTTGCAGAAAAAGATGGAAACTGCAGCTGTTTTTTTCTAAAAGATGCAATAAAAGTTAAATTAGGAGATTTAAAAACAGTTTGAAGTGTGTTCGTTGGTTTCAAGACGTTTAAGAACAGATCTCCTTGTGCGCTGTCACTCTCACAACCCAATGCATCATGGGAGATGTAGTGCATTACACGGCCGGCGGAGATCGCGTCTCTGAGCTTCATTGTGTTGTTCTCTTGTTCCACGGTCTGATACCGGATTCTGTGGAAAGCTACACCGCTAAAGACGAGCTTTAGCTGGTATTTTTGTTAGAAATGAGCGACTTTACGAGCTAAATCGGGACAAGGAAGTGAAGACTTTAACCACTTCTGATTGGTCAGACTAATGACATGTGATTAAGCCTTCAAGAATGATTGGTGGAGACAGTTAAAGGGGCGGGACTTTTCAAAAATACAGTCGAAGCTGCAGCTAAATCTAGGTAGCATCATTCTTATCAAAATGTCTTTAATAAAATAAAATAAACGCAAAGAAATAGTATTTTATGATCTTTTATATTCCTAACTACTCAGTGTTTTATCAGGGCCTGTTTGGATGAACAAAGAGCTGATTTCCTGGAGATGGGAAATGTTTTTAGATCAGTGAATGAGGGCAATTTCCCACGGCACACTTGACCATCTCCCACGGCACACTGGTTGAAAAACACTGGGTTAGATGACAGAACCATTAAGCGTCTCTACCTGGTGCGTTCACGGAGCTTCAGAACATAAGAGTTCAACAACCACCCAGACTAACGTAGTCCGCTATTATATATGCATGAGAAAACCCGCCGAACCGACCCTAAAACCGCCCAAATTATGCATACCCGCCCAAAGCCATTTTTACCCGCAAATTTAGAACCAAAACCAGATTGGGCGGAAAACCGCCCAATCTAGCAACACTGGCTGCCGGTCCGAAAACATAGCTTGTCCGCTAACGCAAGCTACACTGCTCCTAGCATGTGTCTCTTAGCAGCCGGACACACGGAGATAGCACTGACATCACCGCCCCGCCTCCGCTCTGGAAATGCAAATTCCAATTGAATTATGCGACAGTATTCGCAGGGTGGATGTGAAAATGAAAATGCAATCCCCTCTTTGCATTTTCTAGTAATTATGACACAGAATAAGCGGTTTTTAAGTATAAAGTGAAAATGGATTTTGAAGTATTGCTTTTTCATTTTAATTTTGAGTCATTTGATGCATTTACATTTTGAAAATGAAAAAGCATTTCTGGTTTAGACTTTTACTTTTAATTATGCTACACAATCGCTTCCATAGTAAAGGACATGTCAATGTTTGTTATTTGTGGCTAGCTTTATTATTGCGTGTAATTATTGCGTACGACTGTCACTAGAACCATGTTGGTCTGGCAGGTGGTTGGTAGCAGTGACGTGCAGTCAGGAGAGGTCATTATGGGAAGAAAAGAGAAAAAGGAAATTCATTTATTATATTTAATCAGTAATTTGTGCTTTGCAGTCATTTTCCGTTTAAATGTACCATTTTTGGGTGTTTTTTCTTTTCAAAATCGCTGAATTTCCGCATTTGCCGTTCAGATACTAAGAAGCGACGTGCGATGAGGCACCAGCCCGCTGAGCCTCACCTGGGATTGCGCAATACCTATGCAGTCAGACGGTACTCCTGTCTCTCTGTATGTCGGTTCAATCACTTGTACTATATGAGCTGAGTTTACATAATTTAGCAGATGTATATGATGTACAGTGTTTGTTTTTATAAATAACTGTATGTTAGGGACGTGTTTCTTGTGCTGAGCGCTAAACGCCGGCAAAAAAGCCGCTGGGTGAGGCCAGCAGTTCTCGTGCCTCATGTTAGGGGGAGCTGGTGAGCCCTGAGATTCTGACACTAAAAAATAATAGAAGAAGTGATAGCAAGCGGCAAGTCATTTTCTTCAGAAGGAGCGCCGTATGGACTTTATTTACAAGTAAAGGTAAGATGATAATAAGGTTTGTGCTTTTTTCTATGCTGCAGTTTGTATATGAAAAAAAAAACGTAACTTTTGTCAATCAAATGGTGAATAAGTTACTCAGTATGGTTCATATGTTTGTAAATATGACTGATGACGTCAGTGCCTCACCAGCCATAAACCCCACCGCACGTCACTGGTTGGTAGGTGGTGGGCCAATGGGAGCATGATCTCATATCATCACTTTAGTGCATGGTGTCTGAGGCCCCTCGGAAGAACCTCAGCTACCATGCACTCACCTTGGAGAACCAACCCCAAACCTGACTCCAGAATAAGTCCCCATTGACACTATTGCGGTGACAGAATCTGATCTTGATTTTGTCTACTCGTAAAGGGGGCTCCTTGTCTGGCCCATGACTTAGAACCAGTCTGCCACGGGACGTCCTGCCAAAAGTGTTAGCCTCGGACAGCTTAGTAGCAAGGATCACTGGCATCTGGTCTGGATTCCTCCTGGATTCCTCTTTGGGGAGGTACTACGGCCCAGGACACGCTGGAAGGACTGGCCTTGGGAATTAATTAGTTAGAAGCTGGAGGAAGTGGAGAGGAAAGTTTGGGGATTTTTGCTTAGACTGCTGCTTTGACAACCCAAAATTGATGGTTGGACAAACAGAAACATGAAACAAATTGGGAAACTAGGATTGCAACATTTTGGACTTTTTAAAGAAGAAAGAAAAAATTACAAGAGTCTAATTTCTTTTGTGAAACCAACTTCCTGTTTCAGTTCAAGAGGCAGACACCAAAGACAAAACTTTAAAAGTCTCAAAGACTTTGTGTGTGTGTGTGTTGGTTGGGCTGTTAATGTTGAAGTTGTATCATTGAAACTCTTTTTGTAGTGACAGATTTTTCAGTTGTGATCATTTTTTGTGTTTTCATTTTGTTCCATTGATGCAGATACTGGCATCACTTTGAACTGTAACGGTTTTCCTCTCTGTTGTCACCTTTTGGTTTCTCAGTAAAAGGATAACATTGAAAATCCATCCATGTAATATGTTGTTCATCATACTGACTAGTGTATGATAATTGTTGGAATAATCTGGACTGAATTGCAGTAACACAATGGTGATGATTATTGTTTTGTAAGGCAGGAATGCCTAAAACACCGATTGAACAACAACAATCTGATTTAACTAAATTTAGGAAAATAAAATTAAAAAGTCATTCAAGTCTTTTAATCTACAAAACAATAGCCTTCTGGTTTATTTGATGTGGCATCAGCATGACAACGGAAATGCTGTGCTGCCCCTTAATGTTGCTGACTGAAAGCAAGTTTGAACTAAACAGGACTGAAGCAAACACAGAGCCCTGTGGAACACCAAGGCTGACTGCTGAGTGAAGGAAGATTTATCATTTACATGAACAATCTGGAATCTTTCAAAGAAATATAACGCAGATTAAAGAAGTTACTGTTAAACCAAAGACATACTCTAGTTTTAAAAGTAAAATTTGATAAACAAACACTATAGACATCCTCTTAAATAAAGATTGAACTAAAGTGAGATGTTTGGTAAAACATGGATGATTAATCTCATCTTCATCTCCTGTGTTTACGCAGGTTTGTGCTCTTTAGTTTTAGTTCTGATGGTCCGTCTATGGTGAGTATGAGGTTTGTGGTGCTTTCTTCTCGAAGCGGAGATGTGTGAGCTGTTCACCTCATTTTCTCTTTTGCCTCCTCAAAACTCTCAGAGACAAAGTAAACCTCCTGGAAGGTGGTGATGAGACACTCTTGGTTGCACGTTGTCTTCGGATCAAACATCCTCACACAGGCTTTGTCAGACAGAGCATGCTGGGAAAAGACATCAGACTGCGTCATTTAGTGAACAATAAGGTCTATTTCTAGCTAATCTGGATAAAGAGGATTCTAGAACGTCTAACTATTTGTCATACATTGATGCAAACTAGAACAAGCCCAGGTTTCCTTTTAGTTCTGTAATCAGACTGACTCACAGTTCTGTTGACCCACTTGTTTCTCTAGATCTCAGAACTGAACGATACATGAGTTGTTGTTGTTTTTTTTAACATAATAAAATATGCTCCATCAGAGAGAAAATTCAGGACAAGTGTTTGCAAATACAGTAGAAGATGGTTTTTCAGTAACCCCAGCTTCAACTTCTGGTGAACCCGAACTTAAATAAGTCACCGTGTCCTTTTGAGTTCTCTGAAGTAGCATCAGTAACATCTTTCTGTTAATGTTCAACTTGGATCCAGTTCCAACCGGTTAAGGTCATCTAAAAATGTTACCTTACTTATACTGATCAATGTGTAACTATTAAGGTGTGGTTTATGCAGGAAAACCCTGAGATCAAATCCAAGGTGCGTATTCCAAAATGTCCAGAGATTGAGTTCATTACGAGCACACACCAACTAGAAGACAACAAAAGAGCAACAGACTACCAAACTGCTTAATCAACTCCCTAAAAAACAAAAACAAAATTCTAAAAATAAATTCTAATGTTTGGCAGTGGTAAGCACTCTTGCCCCTGGGGGACCTGAACCAGAACACCAATGGGGGACCTTTCTGTGTAGAGTCAATGTTCTTCCCGTGCATGTGTGGGTTTTCTTCGGCTTCCACCCACCATCCAAAAACATGCTTCATGGGTTCATTGGTTACTCTAGATTGTCCATAGGTGTGCATGTGAGTGTGCATGTAATTGTGGCCCTGCGACAGACTGGCGAATTGTCAAGGGCGTCCCCTGCCTTAGCCCACGAGTAGCTGGGATAGGCTCCAGCAGTCCCGTGACCCAGAAAGGGACAAAACGAGTTTAGAAGATGAATGAATGAAGAAGAAATTCTAATGTTTTAAAGTTTGACAAGACAAACCTAAAATTGACAAAGATTTTAGTCAACATCCTGTGACAACATCCAACTTTTCAGAAGTTCTTCTGGTGGTTCAGACTGTTGCTGCTGTGCAGGTCCGACCTTTGTTGTTTTTGGCGGGAGAGTCGTCGTTTGTTTCAGTCTGAGATGGAAAGTGCTCCGTGGCTCTGCTTCAGGTGAGAAAAAGGCTTGGTGGTATTCCCTGTTTTAGAAGGAATATGCCTTCTGCATGATTTGCAGTTCATGTTACGCTGTTTGTTTTTCTTCCGTATTTTAAATAGTTGTCAAAAGTCCACACATGGGTCAAAATTAAATTTATAGGGACTGGCCAAAAATCTACTAGCCAAACACATTTTTATCTGCCAAATTATGACACTATTTCACACAGAAATACCTTCTACCGTCTCAATTTTTTAGAGAAAATAAACTTAATAATATAATAGTAATGTATAAATTTTTGAAATGTCATGGAATGGTATTCAAACATGCTGAGAAAACAAGAACAGCTTTAAAATAGATTTCCTAGATCTGTTTACAGGTGATATCATTTTATATTAAATCACAACAAAAAACAGCCTGAAAACAGTTTAATGTTTTCAATTATAGTTATTAAATATCATTAACACTAAAGCTGCAGCTCTCATGAGGGAAGGAGGCGGGAGGATTCAGCACATCTGAATGGTCAGTTTTTGGCTCTGTAACGCTCCAAAGAGGCTGCTAAAACACAGTGGATTCAATTCTACTATTATTTTTAGAAGATACCGTTTCTATCAATGTTCTATTAATTCATTTTGTTTTAATTATCTGGCACATCTTAAAGGCCGGTCCGTGAAATTACTGTCTGACTTTAAACCGGTCTTTGTGTGTGTGTGTGTTTGATATCTTTATTTGAGTGTCATCTTTGTGTATGTTATATTTTGTGCGCGTGTGTGTGTCTATATGTGTTGTCATGCATGTGGTTTTTGTGTGTGTGTGTGTTTTATTTTGTGTGTGTGTTTCACCCTGAGTTCTCCGATAGAGGACAGCAGTCCGGCTCCGTAGGCCCTCAGATGACCGTCTTGCTTGCAGAGTCCAAATTCAATTGTGAAAAAGTAGCACTGAAACACAAAAGGACGAGGAGACAACGTTATTATTATTATAATTATTATTATTTGTGCAGATGAGCAACCATTAAGTCATGACTGTCCAGCTCTGTAGATGGAGACGGTTTAGTTCCTTTGATCTAAAAGTTCATAATTCTGGAAAGAGTCTGAAAAACCTTAAACGCCGCTGAAAGGTCATTCAAGTTCCCTGCATTTCCTACAACAGCCCACCCAAAATAACAGTCATTTGACTATTTCTGGAGGATGTTGCTAAACCTTTATTTCCCAAACAGAGGTCAGCCACGGGGGGGCAGTGGTTGTCTTAGCAATCATCCTGTGAACTTTATTGGATGTGCTCCCTAAAATGAAAAACATCACTTTTGATTTGTAAAGATGAAGTGTTTCTTTGATGGAAAGACGCACACACAGGCACGCACACGCTTGTATATGAACACAAACTCCATCAGATTCAGCTGTTGTGTTCCCCTCTATGTTCCTCTTTGTGAAAATCCCCCACCCCAACCAACCATGCATCTGTGCACACAGAACAAGAAGTTCAGTTGTGGTTGTATCAGAAAACGTCCAACAGCGCTGAGTGCAGCACATCATTCAAACCTGCCTGTGGAGTGGAGTTTACATGTAAAGGTGTATGATGGTGTGTGGGATTAGATGACATCTCCTCAACCAAGCAGGACACATCCTTCTAGGAGGTTCTAGCGGCTCAACAGGGCCCCCTTCAGGCAGCATTCTGTGGCGCTCCAGTCCACCGTCCTGCAGCGTTCTGGCTGAGTGCATGATGCTAAAGTGTGGACCACCTGCAGTGGAACAGACGTCTGCTGTGAGGTGTTTACTCACCGTTGCCAGTTTCTGAACGTCCTCATCAGAGGCTCCTAAGGAAGCCAAACCGATTTCCTGGGAGAACTGAGCAAACTTTGGATCAGCCAGCAGAGGAACATGACCCAGCAGCTCATGACACGTGTCCCTGAGAACAAAACATGCCACGAAAACCTCCTCAGCAAGAGCTAGGAATGCATGCCTCGCCCCTGGTTTCAGCAGGTTCTGGAGCATTGGAAAGTGGATCAAAGGCAGAGGGACTTACGGTTCTGGGGTGTAGAGCGGGTCAGTGCCATGACGAATGTATTGAGTGCAGTTGAATACTCTAAACGCCAAACCTGCCAGGAAGTCTCGAGGAGACAGGTAGCCTGCGACGGGCCGCACCGTGAAGCCTGAACGCTCTGAAGCCCACAGGAAGTGAGGTCACATTGTGGAGGTCAGCTATCTTAAGCTGTGTCTGCTTCCATCTGTAGGAGTAAGGAGGCGCAGGCCAGACAAAAAAAGGTGGTACCTTTGAGAAACATGGACACGTCCTCCAGCTGGGGGATGTTGTCCTCTCGGTAGCCACAGTGTTTGGTGAGCAGCGGCAGGTTCTTTAAGTGCTCCTTGCAGGCGTGGGTGGGGTACAGCTTGGTCAGCTCTCTGAACACCACACCCCAGGTTCTCACCTCCTCTGGGGTATACTCAATACGAGGGATGGGCTGCCCACTGTGGGGAGTATGGGTCAGAACCGCTCTGTCCGGCAGGAAGGCCGGTGGAGGGCGAAAGGAAGATACTTACAACTTATAATTCATGGCCACCTCCACAAAGTACTTCCTGCGCTGGCGATAAACCTCGTCCTTGAAACCCTGGAGAGGAGCATGAAGCTCAGTTCACATGGAAACTGAATTCAAAATGGAAACCAGAGATTCTCATGTTACTGAGCAACCTGTCTGCTTTCCTTCTAGACCTCCTTAGTTCCCTTCTTCTTGTCCTAAACCCCCACTCAGATGAAAATGATGTTTTTGGTGTTTTTAACATGTTCTTGTGACATTAATCTGATGGTGGAGGACAGATAAAAAGATAATTAAGATAAAATTGTATTTCTTCGTATTTCGTAATTCAAATCGTTGTGAATCAGTTGGAGATGAAAATAAATGTTATTCATTATAAAGCTTGTAGCTGGGATGTTGAACCTTCAGAAGGAACAGTCTTCCATTCTGATCATCCACTGGCAGACCAACAGATCCATGAACGTCTTTGTTTTCCTGGTCTGAGCTGGAATTTGGATCAGAACTGCATGGCTGGATAGCTACGATATTGCTGCCATTTTTGATGCATTGCTAATGGGATGGGGGTGTGAGGGGCTACAAGCTAGTGGGAGAGAGTGTGAACAAATGGATGATGGGAAGTAGGGATGGGCTTACTCCCCGCCAACAGTCCTACCCACAACTCTGAGCTGAATTTCTAATGAACTCCTGCTGCTCTGCAGACACAGTTTCTTTGATTGAGCTAAAAACAGCATTATCATAATTTAAAAGACCACAGGGAAGACTTTGACAATGGATCAAAAGATGATCGGACTGGACCTTTAAAGCCCTTTTCTCTTTGGTTGTGCCTTTGGACATAAACTCACAGGGTGATCTGCATCCAGCTCGGATCCGTACATCAGCACTCGGTGGGAGCATTGATCCAGCTCTGAGATCTTCATGGGAAACCAAGGAACGTCTTCATCGTCTAAGGAAACACAAAGCATGTAAAAAACAAAGAGTTCATTGTGTTCTGGACTCATCTGTCCAGTCCTGTAGAGCTACATCCAGGACCAGTGCATTCCATCGACTGTCCTGGACTGTTCCTCCATCTTCCAGCTCATTCACTCCAGAATTTCTAACGCTGCCGTGTACCTGTATCATCTGCCCACACGTGTGCTGGAGTGTTGGTGGACACAACACTGACATTGTCTCTGAGAAGCTGCAGCAGCTCCTCAAACTCTTTCTGACTGCAGCTGCAATCTGCAAAGATCTCCACCTCATTAGGAACCCGCTTCGAAACCCGGGACTCGATGTGGTTCAGGTTGACCCGCTTCTCCTGCAATAAAGGAACAATCAGAGGGTGATGGGGCAGACCTGGCCTTACATGAGGTTAAGCGGTGGGTGGGTTCGACGCTCTGACCTGAAACAGTTGAAGAGCTTTGACCAGAAAGCCCACTTCATTCTTCAGAGAAAACACCACTGCTGTTTTCCCAGAATCCTCTGCAGCAGCCTCATGGTCTGGCCTCTCGTTGATGGGACAGAAAGACGTTCGCCTTGACTGAAAACACAGAGTCCTGAGTAGACTGTGGCAGAGGTCAGAATCCAGTTATGACACCTTCACACTCTGCAACCAGGGATTAAACAGGAATCACATGATCACTTTAGTGTTTACCTGCTGCCTAAGCTATCAAGGTGGATGAGGACGCTACAAACATGTTGATTTATTCTGATTTCCGACAGTTTTTTGGGTCTGCATGGACAATGTAAGTGCTTTAGAAATAAAGTTTATTATTATCATTATTATTATTACTATCCTCTGTTTTAATGTCAACCCCAAAGCACTAACTGATGGACGAAGCTGTTTGTGTACTTTTGATTTGGCTGATTAATGGGAACTCCCAAAGGTTTGGACGCACAGCCATGAGAGACGTTTGAAATCTGGGGAATGTCTGTGCTCATGCATTAGGGAGTGTGGAGTGTTTAAGGGAACTAAAGAGTCTGAGTGCTGTTTTTGTGACGTTCATATTTTCTGAAATAATGCCTGAAAGCTAAAGACTCTGTTTTGTTTGGGGTTGCAATAATCATTAGTCTTTTAGCAAAAGCTCTTCTTGACATTTTGGATGCTGGTTGACATTTTCAGACTTATAGAAACCATTTACTTATGAGACGCACGCGCACACACACACACACACACACACCGCCCACAACTCAGAGGTGAATTTCTAATGAACTCCTGCTGCTCTGCAGAAACTAGGTCCTAGAAAACCACTCCAGATTTTGGATTATTTCAATAAACTACACAATCATAATAACAAAAGAAAACACTGGGAACGATTTGAAAATAGATTAAAAGATGATCAGACGGGGACTTTAAATAATTACTTTATTTTAGATTTATTGTTTTAGGGTGTGGAAGGGATCGGGGGGAGTTACAGGAGGAGGCGTTGAGGGAGGTGTAGGGTAAGGGGGGGCTGTAGAGGGTAGTGTAGTGTGCGGGGGATAGGGGTGGAGCTGTGGTTGCCTCGTGGTCTTTGGGCCACCTGGGGTGGGGCGCCTGTGGTGACACTGAATCCATCCAGTTCTATCAGATCCCTGTTTCCATGAAGGACTTTTCAGTCGTTTCCCTCAACCTCACCTATCTGTTTAAAGGATCTCCTCCTCCATCTGCTCCTCAACTACAGGGTCACGTGATGGACACTGCTGTCGGAAAACTCTGCTTCTCAACTTCAAAACAAAACCGTCCGAAGACGGTTTCAGCAGGAATCCCCAGCCAGAACTTTCTGGACGTCACTTCATGGTCATATTTGTTGGGAAAAGGTTTGGCTTCTGCTAAACAAACAACAAAGTCAAAGAGGTTTCAACCCATACTGTCCTTCGTCCAGTATCTTATGCTTTTCCATGAAAGATTCAATCTAGTTATGAACACTCTTTCTAGTATTTTTGTTAACTGTGGTAACATAGAAACTGGTCTATAGTTGAAGTGAGAAGTGATGCTTGTTCCCCGTTTTGTACAATGGTAGAACTTTTGCTATTTTCATTTGATCTGGAAATGTTTGGAATGATAAATTAAAAATATATTCTTATGGTGTCAGAATTCCATTGATTACTGGTTTCACCAAAGTCATGTCAATGCCATTAACATCAGTGGAGAATTTACCCTTCATTCCTCTCGCTGTCTTTACTATTTCATTTTCAGTAACTGGGTTAAGAACCGTTGAACTGGGATTTCTGTTGAACAATATTTGCACATCTTTTCCTGATATTCCTGCAAGCAGAATTTGTTTTTCTAATCCAGGTCCCACGTTCACTAAAAAAAAACATTACATCTTTTAGCAATATCCTCCAATTGATGTATTGCTTTGTCCTCACTAATGAAGTATTTTGAATAAGTGTTTTCCTTTTCACCTCTTCTTAGAATAGTAAATGGTAAAATGGTAAATGGCGTATACTTATATAGCGCTTTCTACCCTCTTACAAAGGCCCAAAGCGCTTTACAGTCACAGTCCCATCCACCCATGCACACACACATTCACACACTGGTGGTGGCTCCGCTGCCGAACACTGGCGCCAACCTCCCACCAGAGGCAAGGTGGGGTTCAGTGTCTTGCCCAAGGACACTTCGACACATGGGTGTGCAAGGTGGGAATCGAACCTGCAATCTTACGATCATGAGTCGACCGCCCTACCACTGCACCACGGCCGCCCAAAAGTTTTCCATTATATTCCTTCTTACATGTTCTTATGATCTGCGTAAATTTATTTTTGTATTTTTCATATTTAATTTCTGCCTCTTTGGTTTTCTTTTTTAAGCAGTTTTTATAAAGAGTATTCTTTTTTTTTTACATGCATTTTGCAATCCTTTTATAATCCATGGACAATGGAAATACTTAATTTATTTCTTGAATTTTTTAACTGGACAATGTTTATCATACAATAATCCAAACATCAGTAGAAATACTCATAAGCCTCATCAATGGTTTATTTGTGATAAATTACATCTCAATTCTGGGCTGCACGGTGGCACAGTGGGGACCTTTCTGTGTGGAGTTTGCATGTTCTCCCCGTGCATGCTTGGGTTCTCTCTGGGGTCTCCGGCTTCCTCCCACCATCCAAAAACATGCTTCATAGGTTGATTGGCAACTCTAAATTGTCCATAGGTGTGACTGTGAGAGTGGATGGGTGTGTGATTGTGGACATTCTACCCTGCGACAGACTGGCGACCTGTCCAGGGCGTCCCCTGCCTTCGCCCACAAGCTGCCGGGATAGGCTCCAGCAGCCCCGTGACCCCGAAAGGGACAAACGGTATAGAAAATGATTGAAAAGGATGAATACATCCCAAATCTGTTTAAGGAGAGGTTTCTGCTTTGATTCTTCTGTATCCTATTAAAAATGCAACCTGTGGTTGACATAACTACTGTCACACACAGGAAGATGGTCACTAATGTCTGCAATTAGCAACCCATTAACCTTTTTATTTTCAATGTCATTGGAAATGATATATTATCAATTAATGTTGCACCACTTGCAGTTATCGTACTTGGTTTTGTAATTCTTGGAAATAAGCAAATGCTGTACATGTTATTAATAAATTCTTCAACTGCTTTAGTCTAATGAGGATTCAAAAGGTCGACATTAAAATCACCAAACACAAAAAGAAATAAATATATGTTTTACTTTCTTTGTGAAGACCAAACTGGACAGTTTGGTTCCTACCAGAGGAGCATCATATTTGGAAGGCATATGAGATGAGAGAGAGGACGACTTATGTTCATGGAGGAATTTAAAAAAAAAGTTGTATGAATGTTTGAGCCCATAACTCTGTAATGAGGGTCACTTAACAAAAACAAAAAAAAATAACCCCAGCGGTGAGTAATACATGATTAGGTCAGAGTGTGAGAGCACCATTGCAATTTTGCAAACTACATTTGCATTTTTGCAGGGAGCAAGCACTTGCATTCATAGAAAACATCTCAGTCCTAGGTTGGGGAGGAAGCTAGCAGCATGGAATATTTTCTCTGTATTCATTACGTACCGGTAATCTTCTTACAAAAATGTCATGATGACTTTTGGAAGAAAGGAGATTCCTGGATGTCAAGAAGACACAAACTGAACAGTTGTGACCCATTCAGAAGAGGAAGAAGGAATAATTGCTGGTAACATTTTTTTCACTGAAATCATCATGAAACTTTGGCGCAATTTCAATAAGAAAGATCTACCTCACCTCCAGATACGCTGGGCCGTTATGGTACTATTCACACCGTCATCAACTAGGCCTCCATTCTGACCCAATAGCCTTTTCTTCTAAGTCAATCACAATTCATATTTGTATCTTTAATTTTATGGACGTTTATCTCTATTCCTTCTAGACCCTTTGCTGGACCCCCTCCACCCCGTTCTCCACCTGAAGACAATGCTTTGCCATGTTCTGACCCTCATCATGAACATCCAGAAACCACAGAGATGGTGGTGGACTTCCACAGGCATCTACCTGCTGCCCCCTCATTGGTGATCATGCACAATAGGTACACTGAAGAAATGTGCTGTTACAAGTACCTGGGTGTTCACCTCAGTAATAATCTGGATTGATTTGCTGTGCAGGAAGACCTTATTACAAACATTTTATAAAAGCGTATAATTGCTAACAATCGTGCAATCTCTTTTACTCAAGGAAAAAATTTGACAGAACTTAAGAAAATCTTTGAAAAGCTTACTCCTTAATATCCATTCAGTTTTGACACAAAAACGTAAAAGTCAATTGCTAATTATTGAATGATTGATGATTGATCACCATCAATCACATAAATACCAGGCAGTCATTACAATCATCAGACATCAACAACAAACAACCCCCGGGAATCAGTCAGGGAGCTAAGAGCAGAAGAGTCCCGGCTAAACTGACATCTGAGCTGGAGCACAAGACCCATCCAGTCCTGGAGGTCCCGTCTGCTCTACACAGCAGCTTTGGTGACAGACTGATCCACCCTCACTGTGTGAAGGAGAGGTTCTTTCCCTCCTGCTGCTATCAGGCTTTACAAGAAACATTTTTGATCACTATGTGTGTACATCACACCCCCTTTTACATTCAGAACTACCTTTATCCCTGGTGGCATCGATTCAACAACTGGAAACATTCCTCTGAGAGTTTGCTCCATGTTGACATGACAGCATCACACAACGGCTGCAGATTTGTCGGCTGAACATCCATGATACCAATGTCCAGTTCCACCACATCCCAAAGGTTCTCTGTTGGGTTCTGGTGACTGTGGAGGTCATTAGAGTTCAGAGAACTCACTAGCCGCGTTTACATGGGCAAAAGTAATCGGAAAGAACGCCTGATCGGAAAGAAAATGTGTCATGTAAACGCGCCGTTCGGAATAGTCTGCCCCGGTCAGACTTGTTCGGATCAAACTTTCTTTCCGATCGAGATAGGTGGTTTATACCGATCGTTTATCCGATTGTGGTACATGTAAACGGTCATTCTGATCGTGTGTCACTTCTGCTCTGGTTTACGTCATTCTTAGACGGTGTTTCGCTGAGAGAAAGCTTTGGAGCGCATACAGGACCGACCAGGAGGCCCCGCGTAAAGCGCCGCTCCTCTCTCGCCCCGCTGGCTCTCCCCTCTCTTTCACCCCTCACGAGGGAGATGTAGGGGGGATGCGTGCCCACTGAGGTCTGGACCCGGCACCCGAGCTCTGCGTTCGGGCTCCAGTGCCAGTGGACCGAGTGAACCTCTCTGAGCAGGGCAGCGGGATTTATTAATGTGTTTTTAAGGGGAGGGTGCTTAGTTACGTGTGCGTTTTGTTATTTCGTTATGTGTGAGAATTCGAACTGCGAGCGGACCCGCCGCTCTGGGTTAGCGGCTGCAGGACTCAGGAGATCCGAGCAGAGCACGAGCCGCCAGCTCACACACAGCGGAGCAGCTTGGGGCTTTGTGTGAACTTTTCAGAGTAGAAATGTCGCTCAGTCCTTAGAAACTGTTCAAAAAACCACATGGATTTGTGTTTCCAGTTGTGCCCCGACAAAATAAAGGCTGAGGTTATTCCCACACATTTACGTGTTAAACTGCAGATTGCTGCGTTTCCCGCATGGTCCTGGATTTTGTGTCCATCAAAAGGCTAATGTTGTTAGCCCGTGTTGTTAGCCTCTCCTAACACTGGGTTCTCCGTTTTTCCTCAAAAAAGCAGTGACCACACGGATTAAATATAAAATGATGAGCGAACAGGCGCTTCATAATATTCATAACATTAATAAAAGCCCGTTTGGAAGATCGCCTCGTATATTACTGAGCTGCTGCGTAAATATATGTGACAGCAAAGGTTTGTTTACAACGGGACCTACTTCCTCATATGGGTGTTTTACTACTACTGTGCATGCCCAAATGATTCATTCCGACCAAAACTGTGACCCATGGGAACGCTTGTTCTAATCGGAAAAGGGTTTTCTGAGCCCATGTGCACGGGTGAATTTTAACCCGACCATTGATCCGATCAAGATATTTTGCCCATGTAAACGCGGCTACTGTCATGTTCTAGAAACCAATCTGAGAAGATTCCAGCTTCATGACATGGCACCTTATCCTGCTGGAAGTAGCATCAGAAGATGGTTCACTGTGGTCAGAAAGGGATGGACATGGTCAGCAACAATACTCCGGTAGGCTGTGGTGTTGAAACCATGCTCAGTTGGTACTAAGGGGTCCAAAGTGTGCCAAGAAAATATCCCCCACTCCATGACACCACCACCACCAGCCTTGATACAAGGCAGGATGGATCCATGCTTTTAAGTTGTTGATGCTAAATTCTGACCCTACCATCTGAATGTGGCAGCAGAAACGGAGACTCATTAGATCAGACGTTTTTCCAATCTTCTGCTGTCCAGTTTTGGTGAGTCTGTGTGTATTGTAGCCTCAGTTTCCTGTTCTGCATTCCATCTGCCTCAAGGGTCAATGTGTTGTGTGTTCAGAGATGCTCTCCTGCAGACCTCGGTTGGAACCAGTGGTTCTTTGAGTTCCTGATGTATTTTATTAGCTGGAACCAGGCTGGTCATTCTCCTCTGACCTCTGACATCAACAAGGATATTTTCTCTTTGCTATATTTATTGAGCCCCTAGCTGCAGCAATAAGACAGCATGAGAGCATTAAAGGAATTAAAACCAATCACAGCCATCATAAAATTAGTCTCTATGCAGATGACATGTTACTGTTCTTAAATAATTCACACTCTGTAAATGAAACAGTAACAATTATTAATGAATTCTCCTCCTTATCAGACTACTCCATTAATTGGAATAAATCTGTTTTATTACCATTGAACAGTAATGTGGAGCAAAGACTCACAATACCAGTTAAATCAGGCAATATCAAATATCTAGGTATTTATTTCTCCCCCAAATTATCAGAATTGGTGCAGCTAAACCACACTCCATTACTGAAAAGCATACAAGACGATCTAACCCGATGGACCAACCTGCCTCTGTCCCTCATGGGCAAGGTAGCCACGGTTAAAATGAAAATCTTACCCAAAGTCAATTATCTCTTCTCAATGATCCCCACACACCCGCCACTAAAATGGTTCAAAACATTAGACTCATCCATATCAAGATTTCTATGGAACAATAAACCTGCAAAAATTAGTCTAAAAACTTTAAAATCTGCAAAAAGCTGTGGAGGCTTGGAACTACCTAACTTACACAAATACTTTCTTGCAAATAGATTACAATACATCTTAAAATGGTTAAAAAATAATCCAGAAACCAACTCATGGTTAGACTTGGAACAGGCGTTATGTGGAAAGATCAACCTGTCAGATCTACCGTTTATTAGCCAAACAGTTAAAAAACAGGATTGTTTCAAAAGTATTAATATAAACGCCACTTTAACAGTCTGGTGGGAATTTCTAAAAATATCTAACTCATCAATCCAACCGTGCAGAATGACACCCATCTGGAAAAACCCTGACATCCTCATAAACAAAAAGATGATACACTTCCCAGCTTGGCAAGCAGGGGGCGTGACGTCACTAGAGCGCTTAATTATTGACAAAAGATTCATAAATCCCCAGGAACTACAAGATAAGCATGGAATAAATAACTTCTTGGAATATCAGCAACTTAAGTCCATTATTACTAAAAAGTTTAAATACAGAGACAACGATTTAAAGCTACCAGAGGTAGTTACCGCTCTGATTAAGTTTTCAATGAACAAAACTCTCTCCAAAATATACAAACTTTTATGTAAATTAGATAATAATATTTCACTTCCAATAACAAAATGGGATGCAGATTTGAGCATCAGCACAGATGGAAACTTTTGGTCAGAACTTTGTCTAAACACCTTTAAACTGACTAAAAGTCCAAATCTGCAGCTAATCCATTTCAAAACTCTTCACAGGATTTACTACACTGGACAGAGGATGTTCAAGATGGGTCTCAGTAACTCAGACATTTGTGAACACTGTGATAGTAATCTACCTTATAGTTACATGCATGCACTGTGGTTCTGCACGCCTGTCCAGGCTCTCTGGCAGCAGGTATGTGCCGATCTATCAGCCTGGCTTAAGGTCTCAATGACGGCTTCACCATCAATTTGCGTGCTTGGTGACATGAGTGCCATCGAGGTAGAAGGAGAATTATTAAATATCATTTTCATAACTCTTTGTATTGCTAAAAAAACAATCTTAATAAATTGGAAAAACAAGAAAAATATAAATATAAGTCAATACAGAAATCTGCTTTTTGATCATATCAGCTTGGAAAAAATGTCAGCCCAAAGTTCAAGTAACTTTGAAAGAATTCGGTCTCTCTGGTCTCCCATAGCTAACTCCATGACTTAGGGGGTGGGGGGCCTGGGCGTCGCTGCTCCCGGCCTTCTGCCGTGGTGCGGGGTGGGGGTCGGGGCTTCCGCTGCCCGGCGGTGGCTGGTGGGGATCCCATTCGTTGGGGGGTCGGGTCCGGTGCCTGGGCGGGGCGGGCGGGGGCGCTGCGTTGTCTTCTGGGCTTGGCGGTTGGGGGGTGCGTGGTGGGGGGTTGAGTGGTGGTCCGGCTTGGCTTGGGGGGTGGTCTCTTTGCCCGTGCTGGGGGGGGCTGGCTGGGGGTCCTGCTCGGGGGAGGCAGGTCCAGCGGCGCTGGATGGGCTGCCCATCTACACCTGGGGCTGGGATCAGCCCTTCCCTGGCTCTGGGATGGGGCAGGGCAACCCTCTTGGGGCCCCCGGTCGCTCTGGGCGTCACCCGCTGCGGCTGCGGGGTCTTGGGGGGTGTGGGGGGGGGGGCCTGTCGGCCCTGTCTTGTGGGGGGGCTTTCTGGGGGGGGGGGCACCATGGGTTCGGGACCTTTGGGGTTTGACGTGTCGGGGTCTCCGCTGGTGGCAATCGGCGGTTGCCCCGGCCGGCTGGCTGTCTTGGTCCCGTCGAGGCCTGACCAGAGCTCTCTCGGGGCCTGCGCCTGGGGGTGGGGGCCTGGGCTTGCTCCGGGGGGGACGGCGCTTTCTGGCTCCTCTCTCTCTGTGTGGGGTGGGTCGTGTGGGGCCTGGGGCGTCGATGCCTTGGGGGATGGGGCCCCGAGGCTGGGGGACCTGGGCCCTATACTGGGGGGGGGGGGCTGGGGGGGGGGCTGTTTGACCACCGGGAGACAGTCTACCAGCTGTCCCCAACTTTCCCCCTTCCTCATATAATCTCATATTAGGGTGAGGGGGTGGGGGGTTTAGCCTGCGTTGCGCCTTGGGGGGGGGGGCTACTTGGCAGTGGTCCCCCTCCCATGGTTGCCGTATGGAATGGGCCCCCCCTCTCTCGGTTTTATTTGCACCTTAGACATGTAGGGCCCTTGGTAGGGGGGGTGCTTGGACATCACTGCCAGCAAGCAGCAGATGTCCTCCTAGCACCCTACCCGCCAATTTTAACCGTACCTTAGACATTTAGGGACCCTTGGTGGGGAGGGTGAGGGGACATTACTGTGAGTAATCAGGGAATGTCCTCCCTGTGCCCCACCCACCAATTTTAACTGCACCCCCCTAGTACACACACATTTTACTCCTCATAATATACATTCAAACACAAACATGCACACATACACCCTCACATACGCACGCACACACATTATGCAAGGAAGGTGGGTCCTAGGTCCATCTGTCCCCTACCCCATCCCTGGTGGGGGGTACTGGGCCCCTGACAGCGGCGGCCGTGTCCCCTGGGTGCCGGTTTCCTGGGCCCGGCGGGGCTCTCTCCGCACGGGGAGGGGGTTCACATTACACCTGAGCCGGGGGTGTCTGTCTCCCGGTGGGGTGGGTTCGGGTTTTTGCCCCTGGGTGCTGGTCCCCAGCCACATTCCAACTGTGGCCGAGCCTGGTCGGGCAATGTTTACAACACCCCTTGCGGGCCCCCCTCTTCTCCGGGGTGCCCCCCTCCTGGGCGGGGCCGGCTGTCCCCTACCTTGCTCCTTCCTGGACCAACCGTAGGCCGGGTGGGTGGCTGCTTGGAGCGCAGAGCGGGTCTCCCTTGGGGGGTTCTGGCTCGTACCTGGGGTTGGGGCGGGGGGATGCCCAGCACTCCTGGGTGGTGATGAGGTGCTCGTCTGGGGCTGTGGGCACTCTTCTCAGGTGGGGCCCTGCGGTGGGCCCTCCCGGCGCGGCGGGGGGGCTGCTCACCTGGTTGGGCGGTGCTCTCTTCCCCCCGTGCCTCCCTGCCCTCTGGCTCTGGGGGCCTCGGGGTGGTCCTGCTAACCCAGGCCTGGGTGGCGGATGTGGTCGCCCGGGGGGTGGTTGTTCTCTGCCTGCTGCCGTGTGGCGTTGGGGGTTCTGGCTGCCGCTGCTGCTGCGGTGGGGGTCTGGGGGTGGGGGTGGCTGGGCGTTCTCCCTCCTTCTTTTCACATTCCGCCATCCATATAGAAGAACATAAACACTTACCTGAGCACAGGGGTTAGCTCATCTTTGCACTAATAGTTTGCATGATGGAACGAATGAAATATTTCACAATAGTTTGTTTAAAGGCATGAGTATGCGTGTGTGAATAATATCTGTATTGTGTGCATGTTTTCTATACATGTTGAAATGTGGACATCTTTGCAGTTAACAGGTGTGTTTATAACATCTGAATGTGTGTGTGGACAGGCCCCGCCCTCTGAGATTTGTTTTACACTTGAGCCTTACCGTAATGATAAACATCCAGTAAAGTTGTTGCCTTATGCTGCTTTACGGTTTTACCCCCCCCCCCCCCTACTATTATCACCCTCCTATCCCCCCTCCTCTCTAACACCCCTCTCTATTCTTTCCTCCTTTCCTTTTCCGTCCGGTCCAACACCAAAGATTTTCAAACATGATGGAATCTAATAAAGTATGGCCTCAATTACAAAAGGGGTTTATTCAGACATTCCTCTGGTTTGTCTGAAGATTAATAACCCCTGCTGTTAAAGTAAAATCTGTCCAACACAAGAGGCCTTCAGCTCTCATCTGTTTGCCCAGCTGTTGGACAGGACAAGTAAAAAAAAACAACAAAAAAAAAACAAGGATATTTTCTCTTTTTCTGACCCTTCTCTGCAAACCCTAGAGATGGTTGTGGGTGAAAATCCCAGATGATCAGGAGTTTCTGAAATCCTCAGACCAGCCCGTCTGGCACTAACATCCATGCCACCTTCAAAGTCACTTCTATCCCCTTTCTTTCTCATTATGATGCTCGGTTTGAACTGCAGCAGACCGCCTGGACCACAGATGTATACAGCCTAAATGCATTGAGTTGCTGCCGTGTGATTGACAGGTGTGCCTAATAAAGTGGCCAATGAGTGTATGTGTTCATGATAGCAATGTTGTGTGTTTGTAGTAGTGTTGTGTCATGTGCAACATGCATGGATCATTCAGATGGCAGCACAGTACTCTGGCTGAACCATGAAGAACAGGATCAAACAGGATAAAGCAGCTGCTGCCTTTGTGGATCTTCTCATTTTAAAAGGACCTCTTTTGAAAAGGAAACTGACAAACCTGGGCATCAGCTTAAAGAAGAACACAACTTCATGGATATCAGAACCCTGACAGAGCAGAGGGCTAACACTCCCACAGCTGCCCACAGCTGGGGCAAAAGTGAGCACAGCCTGCCCTGAGTGTGGACTGGAAAGCAACAGCTGCTGCTCAGGTGGTTTGGTTTTAGAAAAAACAGATCAACCTTATTGGCTATTATTGATGCTGTGGATGAAATCACAAATGCTCTGAACAAAAAGAAATATGCAGCTGGAAGTTTCATCGACTTAAAAAAAACATTTGACTCTCAATCATGACATCCTGATTGACAAACTGGAAGTGTATGTGATAAGAGGACTAGGGCCAATGTGGGTCAAAAGATATTTAACAGGAAGAAAACAATTTGTCAAGATTAATGAATTTACATCAGAAACCAAAGAGATGAGTTGCGGTGCCCCACAAGATCAATTCTGGACCCGCTGCTATTTAATATTTACAAAAATTATGTATTCAATGTTTCAGAACTTTTGAAACTCATGTTATTTGCTGATGACACTGATGTATTCTATTATAAGGCGGCTGGGTAGCTCGGTTGCTCCCCAAGGAGATGCATGCAGAGAAGAATTTCCCATTGTGGGATAAATAAAGTAAAATAAAAATAAAATAAATATGCAAGGGAACTTATCAATGTGGT
Source organism: Oryzias curvinotus (assembly GCA_023969325.1). Taxonomy (NCBI): domain Eukaryota; kingdom Metazoa; phylum Chordata; class Actinopteri; order Beloniformes; family Adrianichthyidae; genus Oryzias; species Oryzias curvinotus. Next base: position 7,013,631 of record CM043711.1, read on the forward strand.
AAATACAGAGTTAAACATAATAAAATCATGGATGGATTACAACAAATTATCTTTGAACCTAGATAAAACCAAAGAGATGTTTTTTGGTAACTACGCCAAAACCTTGCTCTCAATAAAAAATAAATAATGTCTCAATTTAGGAGTTGTTATCGATGACAAACTAAGTTGGAAGCCACACATCAGACACATGTAACCCTTGTGCTATCCTAGGCACTTTAACATTGGGTGTTGGGTCATCTAGACCCACTAGACAGTGCTCTGAACCTTTTTTTCTTCAATGATTTGTGATCTTCACTGGTGTCCATGGATTACATGAAATCCTCTCCACCTTTATCCACCTTTGTCATGGTAGGGAGAACACGTCAGTGTAAGGGTGGGGTCATAGGATAGCACAAGGGGTAAACTGAAGTCTCATAAAGTATTTCAATCATAAATAAATCTAAACATGTATTAAAATACTACAGTAAATATTTATTGTACTGCACCTTAATATTATCATATTTCAGACATTAGGGGGAATAATTCTATGATTCTAGTACTCTACATCCTCTCTGCTTACTTCAAAAATGAGCCGTGAGAATTGTACATAAAGCAGGCTATCTTGATCATACAAACAATTAATTTTATCAATCCAGACTTGTTGATTTTTACACCAACAACTTCTATCCAGAGCCAGTAGGAAATCGTTACCATTTAATATCTAGAAACAGTTCTTAGAAAATGGAGGAGGAACAAACTGAGGGGATGTAGGAACTTCAAGATCAACCTGATAAGAACCACAAAGAAAAGTTTCTGTGTGTCGGTGTTTGGCTCTAAACTTTGGAACGGGTTGAGTAATGAGCTCAAACAATGTTCAGATATCCAGATATTCAAGAAAATGTAGAAAGAAACTCTGATTTCAGGATATGAAGATACGAGGATTTAAGAATCAACAAGTGTTTGAATAATTCTAAATTATTTCCAAAAATGTGTAAACTTGATTGTGGTAAAGTAATCACAGCTCTTTTAATTAAAATAAATAAGTATTGCATTGTGTAATAATGATTACTGAAATGTTTAAATTACAGTCAATAAGGTATTGATTTTTTTTACTTGATCTGTAATGTGTAGCAATATAATCAATAATTATTCCATAACGGTTACCATTACTGTTCACTGAAATCATGAGTTAATGTTTTCTGAAGATAATCAATCATTTCTAGGCACTGGATTTTGTAACTTGAAAATAATCTATCTGATCAGAACCGGATGACAAAAACTGTAAAACTATCTAATGAATTAACACAGTAGGGGTGGGATTATATAAACTCGCTTCTTCCCAAGCAATAAATCCAGATCTACTTGACTTTAGTTACTGATCACTATATTAAGCAAATGTGATTTAAGTGACTGTTTTTGGTTTATGTTTTTGCTTTTTTATCTATGCATTTTATCATTTCTGTAATTAGTTTGATAAATCTGTGTACATTCTTTATTGCTTTGACTACAGTGCTTGAAATCAATCAATCAATTTGAATGTTCACATCTTTAAATAGACTTCAGTGGATCATTTAGCTAAAAAACGTTTTAGACAAGTTCCCCTCTGTTATTTAGTATTATTTTTTTTTCTCTAATGTCACTGATGTGGGACTGTAACACAAAGTAACACTCCGCAATGACAATAAAGATTTATCTTGTCTCATAATCGCAGGAGATACAGATGCCCCCAACACGTAGCTGCAGGTTCTACCAAATCTTTCTTGGTGAGGAGCATTCACAGAACCGCATCATGAGAGGACAGGCAGCACCACACCCCGGGAGGAGGTGTGGGATCAGGACAGAACGAGAGGAGGAGGAGGATGGAGGGACCTTCTCTTACCATCTGCCCGCCAGTGTGCTTCTGTTGTGGCAGGTTCTGGTTCCGGTGATCAAACATGGCTGAGTCCAGTGAAAGTCCCCTCCTGGACCAGTACTTGCTAGAGAACATCATCATGGCCGGCTGCATTCGGGGGGGTGGTGGTTCTGGCCCGCCATCCTTCATCACATGGCCTGAAGCCATGGGGAACCAGTGGGTGTAGGAGTACCAGGGCTCCAGTGTGCCGTTCTGCTGCTGCTGCTGCTGCGATGCAGGTCGGCGCCGACCCGCCTCCACATAAATACCTGAGGGAGGGGGATGCTCCTCCCATTTGCTCCTCCATGAGTTGTGGTGCTCATTTTGCCAGCTAGGGAGGGTGGGGCCCACTCTGTAGGGAGTCGGATGTGGCAGACTAGATACAGACTCAGCTTGAAAACAGAACCTGGAGTCCAGTTGGGTTCTGAGTCCGGATTCAAGAGCTGAAGGTCTGAAGGTCTCAGTCTGTAAACCAACAGAGTTCTGGTTCTTCTGGACCTTGAGCGGTGGTACAATAATGTTCAAGTTCACTGTAATCCTCAGATCCAAACATCAGTAGGATGAAGACCTTCCTCGAGATTGGAGAGTAGCAGATCTTGAAGATCCATTCATGACTAAAGCATCTCAGCAGGTCCACTATGGATCAGTTCTGCTGGTTCAGCACCTTTGTGCAGTTTTATCTACTAAGACCTAAACCGGGTCAGTGCTGACCCGACTGAGTTTCACAGAAATAGACAGGACCATCCTTCAGCACAGATATTGAAAGCACCTCCTTTCTGCCTCTGGTCCCGTCCAGACTCCAGTTCTGACAGTTTGGGTCAGAACCTGGACTGCTTGAGCGTTCTGTTAAGCAGTTCTGTTCTGATCCCTCGTGTCCAAAAAGGACCTTTCAGCAGATGTTTGGAGCTCCAGTTTTGTCCTTGTCTGAGACTCTTCCTCCTCAGCGAGGATGAGGAGTGCAGCTCGCCTGCTCTGAAGGTGAGGCGCTGATAAGAAGCAGCCGCCAATTTCCTGCCAGACAGGAAATGAAAGCAAGAGCTTTGTTGTGGTTGTGATGCAGCTTTATGAGCAGATGGCAGAAGATACCCTCCTCTTCCTCAGTCTTCAGCTTAACGCTTGTGAGGAGGAAGAGGGGACGTCCATCACTCACATGAAAGCAGCTGACATTTGCAGCAGCCGGCGCATTTCAAAAATGAAAGAGGTTGCTCCTTCCTGGAGTCAGAACCATTGCCGTACCTCAGCATCTTCATCACCGGGTCGAATGGGGCCGGCTTATTGCTCTGCATAAAGAAGACCAAACTGATCTGGACCGTCCTGCAGGGACGAACAACTCACCGTTCTGTTCTGGTGCCTCATCATCTGATGTCCGACGATGGAGATCTAACCTCATAACCATTCTGGTCATGTATCTTATAGTGAGCTGAATGAACTGGTTCTGCAGAACCAGACTCCAAGGCCATTACTGGTCCTCCAAATCAAACCTGAAGGCCGTTGAGCACCACTACAAGCAGCATCCCTCAGAACCAGAGGAAGATTCTGGTTTAGTGTTTCCCAAGGAGGCGATCAGTCAAGCTGGTTTGATGATGTCATCAGAGGGCGGACAGCAGCTGCCAGTCAGTGAGTTCAGATCAAGTTCTGATCACGACTTCCTGCCATCTGATGACAACACACAGCCATAAAGCCCTGCATCCTGCACTGGTCCCACTCAGGCTCCGCCCCCACGACAGGAGAGAAAACATCTGAAATGAGTGAACTCGAGCTGAAGAAAACATTGGTCTTTTATTACATAGGTACACTTGACAGATCTGTTCTGACCCACTGGATCCGTTTAGAACCAGAACTCTGTTTCAATCAGAACTCAGAGGGTGGAGACTGCCGGGCTCCTTCTGGTGTTTAACTCAAACTGCCAATCGGGCAGCAGATGTGGACCCAATCCAGCAGGAGGTCTGATCCAGAACCAGCTGACTGCCTTTCTTCAGGGTAGCCTGCCAGTCGGGCAGCTCCTGAACTGGGCCCTCTGGGCCGCCGACCTTGGCTCTGACTGGCTGCAGAGGTGCGTCGTGTCAGAGAGCACTTCCTGTCCAACTTGTAGAGTTTTTATAAAATATGGCAAAAAAAATCCAGCAGCTGGACAGATGTGCAGCAATTTACAAAAATAAGATTTTCATTCAACCCCCCTCCCCCTCCCCCCAAGGACGACGCCAGCTTGTGGGACGTCACTGTGACGAGTGTCCTGTGTGTCCATTGGAACAGGCTTCCCGCCGGTCAGCCGGCCCATGTGCCACAGCGGATCCAGAATCTGAGCGGTCCGATTCTCTGCTCTGCTCCTGAAGACCAAGGATGGTGTTGACAGAACGAGGCAGGTCCTGAGGACAAGAACCAGGTCAGACACACACGCATACACGCGTGTGTGCACAGAAACACGCATGTATGCAGAGGCGCACACACGCACGCACAAACACACGCACGCACACACGCACAGACACAGGCATGCACAGACACACGCATACACGCATGTATGCACAGAAACACGCATACACGCATGTATGCAGAGGCACACGCACAGACACACGCGTGCACGCACAAACACACGCACACACACACACGCACAGGCACGCACAGACACACACGCGCACAGACATACATACACACACGGACACAGGCACGCACAGACACACGCATGCACGCACAGACGCACACACAGACACACGCACAGACGCAGGCACAGACGCACACACAGACACACACACGCAGGTGCCAGACTCACCTTGCAGCTCTTCATCTGCAGGAAGAGTCCTTCCGCCTTCTGCAGAATCTCCTCAATGTCCAGCTTCATGGAGAGCTCGTTGATGTGCTGAAACACACACGTGCACACATCGATGACTCGTGCATGGATGTTACAGCTGGTGCAGATGTGACCAATAGATTGTTCAGCTCAGACGAGGAAAACAAAGACGTTCATGGATCTATGTGTCTGCAGGTGGATGCATCAGAATGGAGCGGGGAGTCTTTGGCCTGCTGGTTGTAGTTTGTACGTAACAGCTAGAAGCTTTTTCTAACAGCTTTTTATGTTTGCTTCTGATTCACTATGATTTGACAGAAATACTCAGAAATGCAATTTTAAGCTTAGTTTTCTTTATACGTGTCCTCCATCATGAGAAGAATGCCACAAGAACATGTTAAAAACACCATTCTCATGGGAGTGGGTCTGTCACTAATGCTTGCTTCTTAATCCTGGCTCCTCCTAACCTTTGACCTACACTTGGAGGCCTTCAGGCTGGACTCACCTTCAGGATCTCGCTGAAGCCAAAGTTCTCCTCCATGATCTTCTGTTTTTCTGAATCCAGGATGGCACAGCACACCAGCAGGTGAAAGTTCTGGCAGGGAAGCCCGGTCCACAACACCTGAGGGAAAGCAGAGAGCAGACGGCATGTCAGAACTCAGGAGGATCCGAGCCCTGATCCATCAAGTTCTGTACCTTCTAAAAACCGTTATGAAACACAGCTTTACACAACAATCCATGCTCCACAACAACAAGCAGCCAGAGTGAGTCACAGCTTGGAGAGCGCGAAGGTTCGCCTGGACAACAATCTCACTGATGCTGTGAGTGTTTGAGATTAAGTTTGATACACAGATGAAGACATAGACAACAATGACTCTGAATAAATGAATAGTTGGCATTATTTACACTGTTCATATGGTTTTAATTTAAAACTGCATTCAGTGTGAGGTTAAAATAACTAAAATAACCTAAAACTCTGTTTAAGCTACATCCTTTTTTATTTAACAGAGACTTCAAATATGAAATCCAGAGAATATTTGGGAAGAGATTTATTTATGCTCTATGTAAAGAAATGAAGGACACTTCAAGTAACTTTGATTGTAATAGTTTAAAGCTTCACTCCAACTACATTTGTATCTATTGTAAAAGTGTTCCCAGTGCTCATGTCATCATGATGATGCAGTTTTTAGACTAAATCTAAATGCTGTATCTTTTCCTAGGACTTAGTTTCTACAGAGCAGCACGAGTTCATCAGAAATTCACCTCTGAGTTTTGGGCGGGACCGTGAGTACAAGCTAACATTAGCGTAGCAAAAAACACAATATTGTAGCTATCCAGCTGTACAGCTTTGATCCGTGTTCCAGCTCAGACCAGGAAACTTAAGACTTTATGGATCCATTCGTCTGCAAGAGCAGGAAGACTCCACAGTTTGAATAAAGTAAAACTCATAAATACAATTTAAATAAAGTTATACTCATAAATGCAATTTAAATAAAGTTATACTCATAAATGCAATTTAAATAAAGTTATACTCATAAATGCAATTTAAATAAAGTTATACTCATAAATGCAATTTAAATAAAGTTATACTCATAAATGCGGTTTTAAACTTGATTTTTGTGTCCATGTCTTCCATGAGAAAAATGCTCAAAACACACAAAAAACACCATTTTCACTGGGGTGGGTCTCTAAAAATGTTGGTCTGGATGGTGGTCTTTGCCCTCTGAGGTGGACTTTCGTGTCTTTGAGGAGAACTCTTGGGTCGTGGTTTGAAGATTCTGCGAGGGCCGGCCAAAGAGAACCTTTTCAGAACCACACTCACCTCCCAGAGCCGCAGAACGTCCTGAAAGCTGAACTCTCTCTTAAAGCGGATAAGCAGCCAGCGAAAGCAGAAGTACAGGTAACCCGACTCCTGAACCTCTGGAAGAGACCGGAACCAACAGTGAGCATGGCCAAACAGCAGAAGCTCCAATCTCCAACATCCACACTAAATACCCAGGTAGTTCCAGAAGGTCGGGTCCAGTAGTCTGAGCAGTGTGCCGAGCTGGATCAGCTGTGTCTTCATGCCCTGCATCTGCTCCTCAAAGTTCTGGTGCTGTGACACACAAGAGGAACCCTCAGCGAGGTCAGTCTACCCTGGCCTGCTGCTGACTCTCACAGAACTCACCATCTGGTCCATGACGGAAACAAAGCACCAGAATGCATCCACCTCATTCTCCATGACGTAGAGGATGGGGGAGAGCAGGTCGCTCATGCCCTGGACGTAACCTGGAGGACGGACACACAGTTGGAAACGCATGAAGCTCCTGCAGCAGGTGACTCACCCCATCTGCCAGCTAAATGGATAACCCCAGAAGGGTGTCCTCGGGCTGGCAAGTGGACCCGGGTTTGAATTATTTCAACTGCCACCATATCGTGATGGGGAGGCTCGAGGGGTTGAGTGATCCTGGGGGTTTTCATGTTTGGGGTAAATGCTCCTGGGTGTCCTTTGGCTGACAGGTCTCAGGTGAAAACCAGACTTTATATTCTCCTGAGCGATGCCAGCAGGGCCCCTACTTGGAGCCCTGCTGGACCCAGCTGCAGTGCTTCACTCGTTCTTTTCTGAGCTACAAAGCACAGCAATCCGCGTTTTCCTAAGATGCTGGCAGCAACATGGCAGTTTGGGTTCGGCACCCATCCCTAGTAAAAACTAAGCAGTACATGTCTAATGGAACACAAACTGCTAGGCTGACTGAACCTTTAACGTAAACTGCTTCTCGCTGCCAACCAGAGGTTTAAGTAGAAAACAAGAGTCAGAAGCTGAAGGACCCTCCTAAATGACTAAATAAATATCGCCATGACAGCATTTGAATTATCGCGATATAATCGGCAAATCGATTTTTCCCTACACCCCTTGGTGCCAGTGCTTGTTGGACAGGCAGCACCTAGACATTCTGTCCTTTGCTGCCGGTTCTGGACAGACTCGCCAGGCGCAGCCAGGCCCCGGAAGGACTCTGGTTTGGGGACCGCACCCATTTTTTTTTCAGATGATGTTGTTCTGGTGGTTTCTGTGTGAACCAGGTCTTTCAGTGTGCTCTGGGACAGTTTACCGCCAAGTTTGAAACAACTGAAGCAGGAATTAGCACTTAAAAGTTGGAAGCCATGGTTCTCGTTCAGAATGAGGGGTGCACCCCCTTTGGGTAGGCAGACAGCTCCTGCCCCAAGTCAGGGAGTTTTAGCATCTGGGATCTTGCTCACAGGTGAAGGATCGAGCTTTGGATCGACGGGTGAATAGGTGTAGCGGCTGCAGTGACGCTGATCCATCACTTATAATAAGACCGGACCTCGCGCTGGAGGGACTGTGTTGATTGGCTGGTCTGGGAGCACCATGTGGTTCCCCCAAAAAACTGGAAGAAGTTCCTGTGGAGAGGGAGGTCCTCGGATCTCTGCTTAGACCGCTGCTCCTCTGGATTAGAGGTACAAGATTCAATCGGCCGGATTCAGATTTACTTCTGGTTCATGCTGCTTTTAATTGGATCGTGGAGATTTACATGAGAAGTTCCTCCTCATGCTGAATTCCACTGTTGGTCTCAAAGTTTATAACGTGGGAGTCACTCAGTGGTGTCCTCCTTCAGAACGGGAATGAAACATGAGGTGGGGGAACAGTCTTCCTTCCGCCAGCTCTCACCCAGGTCGAAGTCGTACATGCAGTAGGTCATCAGGATGTCGTGCAGCAGAGCCAGGCCGGGGTTGTCGATCCCTTCGTAGAACCGGTTGGTTCTGTCGGTCCGATTCACATCTTTCTCTGGAAACAGAGACAGACAGCCATAAAGAAGCTGCAGCGTCAACAGAACAGGCACAAGACTCAGCAGTCTCCACATCCTCCATCCTCATTAAACCAAAGAGTCCTCATGAGGTCATCTTCCGGTCATCTGATGCTTGGGTTGGGGCCTTCAGTCCCAGAAAGACTACTCTCTCCAAACTTTTAGACCTTTTAGGAAGAAACTGAGGCGTTCACTTCTGCCCTTGGGTTGTTTTGGTTTTTTTGTCTTTCCCCCAGGACCAGTGCGCTCTAGACCAGCGTTTTCCAACCTTTTTCGAGCCGAGGTACACTTTTTTCTTGAAAAAAATCCTGCTGCACACCAGAAACCAAAAATGGAAAAAAAGACAAACTCTGTCGTCTGTACTGATGTTTAGTCTCTACAATCTCGCGTACATTTTTGTAATGATTGAGGCACAAAAAATTGGAAGTTTCAGCTGTTTTCCTTGATGTTCTGACAGTTTTTAATACAAATTTTCAACTAAATTAGATAAAGATTTTTCCAGGTTTTAGCTTGAAATTGTATGTAATTTTATGTAAACCTCACAAAAAACAAATAAAATGACATTCTTTCTAAATGGTAATTTAGAGAAGAGGAGGAGGATGAAGAGCAGGACCGGCCGACACAGAGCGTCTCCTCACCAATCAGACTCCTGTAGTCTCTCAACCTGGAGTTTCTCCTCTCCTGCTCCTCACTCACGGACTTCCACTGCAGCTTCATCCTGAAGTACTCGTCTCTGTGGCGGACACAAACAACCACGTTTCCATGGGAACAGCATCTGCTGCAGATGCAGTCAGCTGACAGTGGTAAGGTCACCAGTGTACGTTTTGTTCCTCTGCAGGAGCTTCCTCTCCTCCAGCGTGCTGCTCCACGGTGAATACCCCAGCAGAAACTTCCACACCTCCTTCCTGACGGCGTGACACAGACCCTGCAGATCACACAGAGGTCAGATGGAGTGACCCTGCAGGTCACACAGAGGTCAGACGATGTGACCTGCAGATCACACAGAGGTCAGATGGAGTGACCTGCAGGTCACACAGAGGTCAGACGGAGTGACCTGCAGGTCACACAGAGGTCAGACCGAGTCACCCTGCAGGTCACACAGAGGTCAGACGAAGTGACCTGCAGGTCACACAGAGGTCAGACGATGTGACCTGCAGGTCACACAGAGGTCAGACGGAGTCACCCTGCAGGTCACACAGAGGTCAGACGGAGTGACCTGCAGGTCACACAGGGGTCAGACCGAGTCACCCTGCAGGTCACACAGAGGTCAGACCGAGTCACCCTGCAGGTCACACAGAGATCAGACGGAGTGACCTGCAAGTCACACAGAAGTCAGACGGAGTCACCCTGCAGGTCACATGGAGGTCAGACGGAGTGACCTGCAGGTCACACAGAGGGCAGACGGAGTGACCTGCAGGTCACACAGGGGTCAGACCGAGTCACCCTGCAGGTCACACAGAGGTCAGACCGAGTCACCCTGCAGGTCACACAGAGATCAGACGGAGTGACCTGCAAGTCACACAGAAGTCAGACGGAGTCACCCTGCAGGTCACATGGAGGTCAGACGGAGTGACCTGCAGGTCACACAGAGGGCAGACGGAGTGACCTGCAGGTCACACAGGGGTCAGACCGAGTCACCCTGCAGGTCACACAGAGGTCAGACCGAGTCACCCTGCAGGTCACACAGAGATCAGACGGAGTGACCTGCAGGTCACACAGAAGTCAGACGGAGTCCCCCTGCAGGTCACATGGAGGTCAGACGGAGTGACCTGCAGGTCACACAGAGGTCAGACGATGTGACCTGCAGGTCACACAGAGGTCAGACGATGTGACCTGCAGGTCACACAGAGGTCAGACGATGTGACCTGCAGGTCACACAGAGGTCAGACGGAGTGACCTGCAGGTCACACAGAGGTCAGACGGAGTGACCTGCAGGTCACACAGAGGTCAGACGGAGTGACCCCGCAGGTCACGCAGAGGTCAGACGGAGTCACCCTGCAAGTCACACAGAGGTCAGACGGAGTGACCCCGCAGGTCACGCAGAGGTCAGACGGAGTCACCCTGCAGGTCACACAGAGGTCAGATGGAGTGACCTGCAGGTCACACAGAGGTCAGACGGAGTGACCCTGCAAATTGGCATTGCAGTCATACTTTTTGAATCAAAGACGTTTGTCAGTCTAAGATTCAGCTCTCCGAGCAGGACTGGGATTGTGTGTCTGTTGTGTATTTTGCTTTGTGTTGTATTCGTTGCTGCGAGATCGGCTGGGAAACTCACTCCTTTGAAGATCGCGTGTTTGACATGTGCAACGTCCAAGACCCGCCCCTCTGCGTCCAGCTGGTTGGTCCAGTCTTCTGCACTCAGCGGTTCCCAGCGGCTCACCTGAGGCCGCTGTCCCAGATCGGTCTGACAATGACACAAACGTCACTGCTGCTGGGTGTTTGGAGACGTTTCTCCCCCCAGTATGAAGGGGAAGCATAAACAGCAGCGTCCCAGAGTGCCTAACACCGGAGTGTGGTAACAAAAACAAAGCACACGCTTTCATGACTGCTCAGCTGTCGTGTCATTCTGTTCATCAGTCCTTCCTCAGATGAATTTCTAAGACTCCATAGTGTTGAGTAACAGCACTGAAAGTCAAAAAGGACATTTTTCATTCTTCTAATTTCTTCCCAAAAACCTTTTCATCCATTTTAATTGATCAAATTGATTTTTGATTAGGATTATTTTTAGCCAAAATAAAAGCAGCTGTGGTCTTTCAGAGTTACCCCCCCCCCCCTTTACCCTTCCTGTAGCTGAGAGATCTAACGTTACTGGTTCAACAAAAATGTTGAGCACCATGGGAGCTATCCAGCCGTACAGGTCAGAACCAGATTCCAGCTCAGACCAGGAAGCCAAAGACATCCATGGATCTATCTGTCTGACAGAGGATGATCAGAATGGAGCAGAGCTGGAAGCTTGAGGCCCACCCAGCATATTTTCTATTGCCAGCAAAACAGTTGAAGCTAAACTATTGAAACCAGCTTAAGTGCATGTGTATGTGAGCCCGCAAACATTTCAAGTCATGAAAGCATCTGAATGGGTGTCACTGTCCCTTCTGCATTCGTCTCGACCTCTGACCTCAGCGCTGCAGTCTCCATTTAAAGGTGTTTAATCAGCGGTTGTGTTGCCCTTTTCGGAGTCTCTTTGTGTGTTTCTGCAGACGGGGCCGTGAGCACCTCTTACCCTGGTGATGACCTCGAAGCCTGGCTCCTCCTGCTGGTTGATCTCCAGGCCAGGGATGACCTCACCCAGCAGTTCTGCCACCTCCTCTGGGGGGCGCTGTTGCTGCTCTTCCGCACCTCGCAGAGCATCGTAAATGTAGTTGGTAACTTTGGAGAAGCTGCCAAGCGTGGCCACGTATGGATCTTGTCTGAACTTCTGCAGTAGGATGACAGAGCAGAGTTCAGCTTCTGTTCTGCAGCAGCTTCAGACGAACAAGGTCTACCTAAACCCCCAGAGGAAACCTGATGCACAACCCCCCCCCCAAATTCCCCAAACCACACATTCCCATCACACCTGAAGCAGCCAGACTCTTACATGAATGACTCCAAGGTTGTCTTCCAGGAGATTCTCAAAGGACTGCGACAAAGCTTTGTTTGGGGTGCTAACCAGCAGACATGAGCCATCCTCTGCAGACCTGGGGGGAGACGATTCCAATATCAGTGGGACAACAAGGGGTAGTTGTGCGTGTGCGAGGCCTGCATACGTCATCAGCTGCTGATAAGAACTGTAATAAGATCCGTCGGTGCTGCAGATTCAGTGCCTGGCTGAGCATATTAATGAGTCCAGGTCTGCTTTGCAGCAGACGTCTGCATCAGCCCTATGGTCTGCATCCGGACCACAGAGTTCACATCAGTCTCTGGAACCCATGCTGGACACGCAGCAGCAGCTTTCTGCATTTCTACAGCTGTTGCATTCCTCTAGTTGGATGAAATTCTCTGAATACTACTTTTAAGATGAGAATACTGAATACTATTATGAGACGCATCAATACCATCCATGACATAATGCTTCACAAAGAACTGAGCTTCTACTTGAGCTGTAATTTGTGAAAATCCGACACTTAAATCCTCTTATGTGTACTATGACATGAACATGCACTTCTGTAAAGAAGTAGAACTAAAGACTAGGGGTGTGCCAAAATATCAAAATGGCGATATATCGCGATATTTAGTCCCGCGATTGATTCTTGAGACGTCTTTGTCAAGTATCGACCTTTTATTTACGTTTGAAGACCCTGTAGAACGTTATATTAACCATCCTTTAGTAAGACGATTCTTCGGAGGGTCGATAGGGGGCACTCGTTGCGAGATTGGCTGTTGCGGGCGGACGAAGAAGAACACACATTCAAACATAGATGGCGGAGGGGAAAAACAAGGATAGCGAGAGCAGCGAGTTAAAAGACACGACGGCAGCATTGAAGCTGCATCACTCGGAGCATGTGAGAAAGCCGTGGCTGTTGCTGGTCCGAGCCGACAAAACCCGGCGGTGATACATTTTTCCAGGCGAAGCTACCACCGTCTTCTGCAAGAGCAGTGGTGATAACGGATACGGTCTCCGTCCGTCCGTGCAGCGAGGTGGAGAACGAGGGATTTGGGTTTTTATTGAATGCATTAGAGCCACGCTTTGACATTCCCTCTCGGAATGAAATACTGAAAAAAGGATCCCTGCACTGTACGCCCAGACCAGAGCAGAGCTATGGTTGAGATGCAAACAGCAGAAAGTGGCATCCCTGCCCTAGACCCCCCTTCTCCTCTAAGCAGCGGTAGATGAGCGGCGTCTTGATACTAAAAAGCCTGTGGTTCTGCAGACAAACATGAACATTTAAACATACATCACATGCAGCTTTTCCCCAAGCGTGTTGTTCACAAAGACGTTTACTTTTAGATGCATTCTAAGTTCATGTATTTTATCTCTGGTAATTTATTTTGAAAGCAGTTTATTTCTTCAATAACTTAAAGGAAAGTTCCTAGCTACTTGTTTTTTTCTTTTCGGAGAATTTTATTTTTGTTTACACCACATTTGTACTAAATGGTGTCATTTATTTTTAACAAAGACTATAATTTGTTCACAGAATTAATATCTGATTTTCAGCTATTTTTTAAATTAAGCGATGGCTATGGCTTTGTTTTTCAAAAGTTAATACCAATGTGTCTGGCAGCTACTTGACTTATTTATTGTTATCCTGTTTACAGCAATTTTGTACTAAATAATGACACTGCTGTTCATGTTCACTATTGTTTAAACCAAATTTTACAGATATTTCCAAATGAAAATTGTCATTGTTTGTCAAAGACAGAGTATTACTGATTTCAGCAATGTTACACAAAAGTCTGTCATTCATTACACCAAATAGGACACAAGTTGTTCATTATCATGGTGTTTAAAAACAAAAAAATAAATGGGGAAATATTTTCCAAAAAACTAGTTTTTCAAGTTCTTGTTTCTTAAAGTTTGATATATCATGAGTTGTTAGAGACGAGATATATTGATTATCACATTATCGCCATATCATGATAGTATCGTTATCATGAGCAATGTATCGCAAATCGTATCGTATCGTGACGTACCCAGTGATACTCAGCACTACTAAAGACTGAGCAGTCTGTGAACAGCAGCAGCTGCTCAGTCTGGATTTGCTTCTTAATACATATTTGAAGCATTGAATTGTATTTTTACTACGAGTGTGAGAGAAACTAACAAAACTAATGTAAAATAATTAAACCAAAGTTAAAAAAAAAAGAACTTAACTAGTATAATACACTAAAGTAAAATCAAGTAAGGTACAATAAAGTAGGGCAAAAAAAATAAAGTACACAATAGTACAGTAAAGTAAAGTAAGTTGAGTTACATGTGAGTTTAGCGTCAGAGAGGTGATGAACAGTGATGGGACTCACTCTGTGAGCAGGGCAAACCTCCTGAGGTTGTCCAGGAACTCTCTACTGCCGCCCTGGTGGAAGTGCAGGGGCGGCAGGGGCGTGGAGGACTCCTTCAGCTGGAGGATGAGGAAGGTCCACCCTTCGTCTTTCACAGTGATGGACCTGAGGTCACTGATGCTGACCGAGAACGCCCAACGGCTCCTCTCATGACTGTGGTTCAGAGAGCCTGACAGACAAGATGCAGGGTTTATCAACTCAATAGTGGTAAAAAAAAAGCAGTCAGATCCAGACACCGGATGCTATGGAAGCATATCTGTTTCATGATTCAAAATAAAGGTCAATACCCAAAATGCTTTTTCATTCTGTGACGTAATTAAGCGATAAAGCAAAGCGGGCAGGGCTCCAGACTAGCTTTTTTCACTAGGCGCACAGTGGCCCCCAACGGAAAATTTTAAGGGCACAACCAGAAAATTTAGGGGCGCATACCGTAAATCAACATGCAAACCAAATCTACTAATTTCCACTGTATTACTAATAAATACTTTAATAATAGATGCAGAAATTACAATGTGCTGTTTCAAATTCAGTGTCACATTTTAATCTGCACTTTTGAAGATGCAACAACAAGTTAAACTGACAGCACCATCGCTGTCATGACGGTACAAATAGTAAACAAAACTGATGGAAATTCATGTTGGTGACACCAAATAAGTGCAGCCAAGATGCACAATAAGCGTGTTTGAGATCACCCAGGTGGACGCAACGCTGCGCCGATCACCTGGTGTGAGACATATATTTTTGTTTTTGCTCCAACATCACCTGTCAATCATCACAAAAATGTCACCAGAAAGGGGTGGGAGCAAGGCCCCAACCTGAGCGAACACAGCTGGAAATTTAGTACTGAACTGACTGAAAGCTGCCCAGATGACTACAAAACAATGCATTATGGGACATGTGTCCTGATGGTTTTTGTAGTTGAGTGATCAACTAAAAATAATTTAAAATACCAACTGATTAAAAAAAGGCTACATACATTACAAAACATTCAAATAAATATAAAAGATATAATAACACAGACCATACTAAGGGGGAGAGGCTTACTAAAACTAAATTGAATGTTAATGTTCCTGTTCTCCTTCAGTCTCCCTGCACCTTCACCTTCACCCCCCCACCCCCGTCTCCACCAATGATCCAGGCGAGGTGCTGGTTCATCTACGTGTTTTAAGTGCGTCTAAGACTAAATCGCACGTGTTTAATGCTAAAGCCCCATTAGCTGTCACGCATGTAGGTGTGGGACATGTATTCTCCTCAGCTGACACGACTCTCGCGGGAGCGGTGTGCTGCCGTGACAGCCGTGCGTGAGAACCGTTTGATACGCCGCCGCGGGCCTAACCGTAACCATAACCTTAACCCTCCTCCGGGTCTGTGCGTCCCACAGAAAAGTTCAGCACGGACTGCATGTATGTAGAAAATTACGAGGGAATAAATACGTTCTAAAAAGGAAAGTAAGGAACTCCTTATTGTGGTCCAGGGAGGGGGCTGTCAGGTTTCCTGCCTTAAATGTTCTCCTGCTTTCAAGCCCAGTCAATGTCCCGCCCTCAGGAGTCATATAATCCACTGTGATTGGTTGCTTTGTCAGTTCCGCGCAGGACAATGAAAAGGTGTCATTCATTAAAATTAAACTTTCATATTAAGGCGGGGGCCGCAAAATATCATCGCGGGCCGCGAGTTTGAGACCCCTGATGTAGACTCTGGGACTGGTAGCCGCAGGTCGGAGGAATGAATCAATAGTTCACTTGCTCATAGCTCAGACGCACATATCAGGTTGTGAGGATATTTGTCTCCGTTTCCTTCCCACAGATGTTTACGCTCGATTATCTCTAGGCCCCTCCCCCTCCACGCATTTTAGCCACTTACACGGCTTTCCCTATTCTTCTCACACGCATCTCTCAATGTAACGCGAATGAGTGCTCGCGTTTCATGAGTATGTGCACGAGTGTGTGTGTCTGCCTGCGTGCGTGTGCACTCGCGTCTCATTGGTCATTTCATTGATCATTGACGTGCCCCTTCCACGTTTAATGTATAAAAAATATGGAGGGTGGGGGAGGCAAATTTACTGGTAGCACATGTGCGACTGGATGTAAAATTCAGTCGCACACTCTCAAATTTTGAGTTGGTCGCAGTCTGGAGCCCTGGAGGGGATTGCATTTTCGTAATCACATCCACCACGTAAAAAGTGTAGCAAACGCAGCTTTATTGTGAAAATAAAAAAGCATTTGGGGTATTGACTTGACAGAAATGCTTCCATAGGATGCCGGCTGGGTCCCACGCCCCAGCACTTTGGTCATGCTTGACAAGAAAGGTCATGCAGCTGTGGATTTATGAACCCTGCATGATTCCATTTAAACCTCAGTCTTTCCCAGCCATCTCAGCACAACTGGGTCATGAGCCTCTCTTGATTTGATCTTTTGAAAGAAGTCTCACCGTCTCCGTTGGGGCAGGGCTTCTTCCTGAAGGACACAGCATTCACCATGTCCCACTCAGTTTCATAGCTCTGCTGGCTCTCCAGGTGCTGGCTCCGCTCCTGAGGACTCTGAACCCACTCCACCACTGAGCTGGAGTCCTGGAGAACCAAACCAGGAAGCATCAGAGCCCTGCAACCGTCACCTTGTAATGACTGTTGTTTTATGATAAAAAGGTCTAACACTGTCAAAACAGGATGAGGAAAAACAACCAGCATTCCGAAGCAACAGCCGACATTCAGAATGAGTCACAACATGTGATATTTACAGTTTGGAAGAAGGCATCAGCTGCTTTTAAGCCTTAAAGTTTGGGTTAAAATCAAACTGCTGTTCTTTTATTTAACACAGTCTACAGTCATGCCAGGAAAACAAATCTATGGATTGATACTGATATTAAAAGAAATGTTAAAAATATCTGTAATAACTGAACTCATTTTAAAAGGGTATCAATAAGTTATTTATTTAAGTTTATTATTTTATGTTGTTCTATTAAAGTTTTGTTTTTAATTTGAAGAAGTGATCATTTGTCAAGTGATCAAAATGTTTAGCTAGATAGTCGGCCTACATTCTTTAGCACCTCTCCAACTCTTGTAAAAGGTTTGTACCAACATGGCGGTGTCAGCATCGAGAAAAATGGCGACTGAATTGACGTCATTTGGCTGGAGCTGGACGTAATGTATGATGTCATCATCCATGACATGTTTAAGGTTTTTTTTTTACCAGCATGGGTCAGCCTTGGACCAGCTTTTCCACCAACGTAGTGTTATTCTACCTGCTGGATATTTGTCTGTTTGTGAACACAACAAAGGCCTGCACATCTAATTCAGGCTTCAAAGCGCTTTAGCTTAGTGAGCAGCAAATGGATCAAACCAACCTTTCCAGCACAAAGCATGTTGGATGGATCAACGGCGTCCTCCAGGGGCCTGAACTCCACCACCATCTCAGCATCCTGGGAAGAGAACACGGTTTGAGGTCATCTGTTATAAGAGAACCACGCCCCATGTGGGTGAAAAGATGACATAGAATGATGATGACGATGGTTTCAAACAAGGCGCCAAAGCTTTGGCATGAAGTAACGATAGTTGTTGTACATGTTTATTATCATCCTTATCGTTATCATGTCTGTCCTCCTTAGAGCCAGCCTCTACACTTTTTGCAGTCCGCCTCCTGTTACCAAGATACCGTCACAGTCACCAGAACCTCCCTCCAAAACGCAAGGTAAAGCAGCATTTCTATGGCCACGATGCCCCCGACCATCTCATTACTGACCTTGTCAAGGATCCTGAGGGAACCTGAGATCAGAAGATCCTGCTCTCCGTCTTCGGTGCTCGGATGGATGAAAACGCCGTCATGTTCGAAGATCACCTGGGAAAAGTACAGATACAAATGTACACACCTGTGTGAAAACTACATACTTTAAAAGGCACCAGTGTAAAACTACACACCAATATAACACACCTGTGTAAAACTACACACCAGTATACCACACCTGTGTAAAACTACACACCAGTATACCACACCTGTGTAAAACTACACACCAGTATACCACACCTGTGTAAAACTACACACCAGTATACCACCACCTGTGTAATAAAACACCAGTATACCACACGTGTAAAACTACACACCAGTATACCACACCTGTGTTTTGCAAACTACAACACCAGAGTATAACCACCACCTGTGTAAAAACTCCACCACCCGTATTTACCCACCACCTGTGTAAAACTACACACCAGTATACCACACCTGTGTTAAACTACCACCCAGTATACCACCCTGTTAAACTACACACCAAGTATACCAACACCTGTGTAAAACTACACACCAGTATACACCAACCTATGTAAAGCTACACACCCGTATACCACACCTATGTAAAACTACACACCAGTATACCACACCTGTGTTAAAACTACACACCACGTATCCCCACACCTGTGTAAAAACTACACACCAGTTATACCACACCTGTGTAAAACTACACACCAGTAGTACCACACCTGTTGTACAACTACACACCAGTCTACCACACCTGTGTAAAACTACACACCAGTATACCACACCTATGTAAAACTACACACCAGTATACCACACCTGTGTAAAACTACACCAGTATACCACACCTGTGTAAAACTACACACCAGTATACCACACCTGTGTAAAACTACACCAGTATACCACACCTGTGTAAAACTACACACCAGTATACCACACCTGTGTAAAACTACACACCAGTATACCACACCTGTGTGAAAACTACACACCAGTATACCACACCTGTGTAAAACTACACACCAGTATACCACATCTGTGTAAAACTACACACCAGTATACCACACCTATGTAAAACTACACACCAGTATACCACACCTGTGTAAAACTACACACCAGTATACCACACCTGTGTAAAACTACACACCAGTATACCACACCTGTGTAAAACTACACACCAGTATACCACACCTGTGTAAAACTACACACCAGTATACCACACCTGTGTAAAACTACACACCAGTATACCACACCTGTGTGAAAACTACACACCAGTATAACACTCCTGTGTAAAACTACACCAGTATAACACACCTGTGTAAAACTACACACCAGTATACCACACCTGTGTGAAAACTACACACCAGTATACCACACCTGTGTGACAACTACACACCAGTATACCACACCTGTGTGACAACTACACACCAGTATACCACACCTGTGTGACAACTACACACCAGTATACCACACCTGTGTGAAAACTACACACCAGTATACCACACCTGTGTGAAAACTACACACCAGTATACCACACCTGTGTAAAACTACACACCAGTATACCACACCTGTGTAAAACTACACACCAGTATACCACACCTGTTTAAAACTACACACCAGTATACCACACCTGTGTAAAACTACACACCAGTATACCACACCTATGTAAAACTACACACCAGTATACCACACCTGTGTAAAACTACACACCAGTATACCACACCTGTGTAAAACTACACACCAGTATACCACACCTGTGTAAAACTACACACCAGTATACCACACATGTGTAAAACTACACACCAGTATACCACACCTGTGTAAAACTACACACCAGTATACCACACCTGTGTGAAAACTACACACCAGTATAACACGCCTGTGTAAAACTACACACCAGTATACCACACCTGTGTAAAACTACACACCAGTATACCACACCTATGTAAAACTACACACCAGTATACCACACCTATGTAAAACTACACACCAGTATACCACACCTGTGTAAAACTACACCAGTATAACACACCTGTGTAAAACTACACACCAGTATACCACACCTGTGTGAAAACTACACACCAGTATACCACACCTGTGTGACAACTACACACCAGTATACCACACCTGTGTGACAACTACACACCAGTATACCACACCTGTGTGACAACTACACACCAGTATACCACACCTATGTAAAATTACACACTAGTATACCACACCTGTGTGAAAACTACACACCAGTATACCACACATATGTACAACTACACACCAGTATACCACACATATGTAAAACTACACACCAGTATACCACACATATGTAAAACTACACACCAGTATACCACACCTGTGTGAAAACTACACACCAGTATACCACATCTGTGTAAAAGTACACACCAGTATAACATCTCTTTTTGAAAACTACACCTGTACAATGCACAGTCTATGTGAAACTGCACAGCATAATATCTGAGTGAAAACCTGACACTTGTTTATAAAACCATGAGCTGTAGAACACGCCTCTGTGGAAACTACTGAAGTGTAAATCCTTCTTTTAAAAATACTTTGCTTAAAGAACGTGCTGTCCTTCACCTCTCCTGAACTGACAGCAATGGAACTAAAACATTTGCAGAGAAGAACATCCAAATGTGCTGAATAATCCTCAAGAACAAAACATTCACAGCTTACTTAATTACAGTCAGCTCTCAACGTCCTTTCTTTCTGCAATAACAGGAGGTCTGAAAGTGGACATGAACGGTCCAAAGTTTCATGACTCGCTGGCAACACTTCACATTTATTTGAGGACTTTAAATCATTTTTGCAACATGTGATGTTAAATAAGGGGGCTCAATAACCCAGATGGCTGCATGTAGGAATGGCACAAGGGAAATCAGGGTTCGATTCCCAGGGGGGGTCAAAGAGCTAATCCAGCGTGGGTCCTTGGGCCTTTGCCCTCCCACAAGGGGGCCTTCTCTGGGTTTCCCTGTGCAGGTTCCTAGCCCGGATAAAAGTGTCAGGAGGGGGCAAAGATCAAAATCAGTGAAAGTGGATTTGCTGTGGCGACCCCTGAAGGGAGATGCCGAAAGGTGAACGAGTTACGTTAAACAAAAGCATGACGTGAATAACAATGCATTGCTATCAAATGCAGTTCCTACGTTTAGCAGCTACTGGCTGCTGACAGGAGTACGGTTATAGTGGTCCATGAGATCAGACTGAATACTTGTGACTGCAGTTTGTGTTTGTGGAGTTTTGTGTTGATGGGCTGTTGTGAGATCCCATAAATGATTTTCTAAAGACAAAAGGTTGTGACTCATTTGCAAAAAAACAGCAATTGTTTTGCAAAAGGTCACCATTGATGCATTCTGCACTTCTATTTTTGTACACATTTACACACATTTGTGTGCTTGTGGTCATTGTAATGTCCTGCCTGTGCACAACACGCCTTTCCAACTACACAACAGTGGACAGCTGTGTCACAGTTCGTTCTGCAGATGTTCTGTCATCCTGACAGCTGGGTCACGTGTTCACGGGTTCTGGACCTGAGGAACAGCAGACTCATCAGGCCTGGAACAGAACAGAACCAGAATCTGAGCAGTTTGGTTTAGGTGGAGGGAAGAGCGTGCGTGTTCTGCTCTCGCGCGTGACTTTTGATGGCAGTGACACGACGGTTAGTCACTGGTGACGTAAACGGAACGAAGCAGGTTTTAGACGCACAAACAAACGCAGCGGCTCACCAGAACTACTAGTAGAACTTTAACAAAACTTCACATCGACTTCCGGTTCGACAGAGCTGGTGGCGATCACTTCTTTGTACTCAAACTTTTTAGATCGGGTTTGGTCTGGCGAATCTGGTGGCCGCTGAAGACTCGGTCTGTCACTTGCGGGTCAAAGGACCGAGGCGGACATCTGGATCGGGTCTGACAGGAACGCCCGCCTCTATGACGTGACTCCGCCGCGGAAAGCTAACACGGCGGATCCGGAACCCGACTGCGTGGTTCTACCTGGTGACTCGGGTGTGATCTGGCCCGGTTGTGAGCACGGTTACCTTCGGCGCGAACTCCGCCGCCATGTCGCTGCTCTGTCCCGTGACGACGAAGCTCACGTGACTGATACGGACCAAAACAACAGCGCCAGATCAGCTTCCGGTTAACAGCACGTCAGCTTCCGGTTAAATATGACAACAAAGATTCAAGCTGAATTAAAAAGGACATATAACACAACTCAAACAAATTTTATTTTACGTTAAATGAAGCCTAATTTTAAAATAGACTTAAAAAAAACTCACACAAGTCTATTTTTAAAACTCTTTTCCAAAAGTCTTCTGTCGTAGTTTTTGTAGATTTGGTCTCCAGACAGACAAAAACAATTTGTCGGAACCTGCGTCTTTAAGTATGTTTTGTGTGGAATATTTAACATATGATGGGTGGAACGCAAATGTCTTTCAATTATAGAATGACCCTTATATCAATATATAGCTGTAATTCAGACAACAGTGTGACGTCAGAGACATGATTCTGACCACCGGTACCAATGAGTTATATCGCTAGAGGAGACATCACGTGATTCCTCATGGGAGGAGAGCACCGCCATCTTGGTCAGGTCAATATACTGCTGCAGTGCATGCATGTGAACACATTTTTTGCAAAATGCCAGTTCATTGTGCGGGTTTCAACTGCCAAAATCGGAAAAATTAGTCCATGAAGGAGGAAGGCAGAACATTTCACAGGTAAGTACTATATATTTTTTTCTTTTAAAGCTGCAGGGGCTTCATTAATAGTGCACATGTTGACATGCATGATGCTGCAAGGCTATTATCAACATGCTGCATGATGTACGTATAATTTGCTGTCGACATAAATGTAAACTTTATTGTGTTAAACCTGTATACAATATACTAGGACTAGGCTATTATAGTAATATAGATTTATACATTTCTGACTCAGTGACTGAACTTTTCTTGCAGGTTTCCAATGAAAAGCGATATAACTCATTGGCCGGAACTACTGGCAGAGTTTGGGACAGACCCAGGAGTGGAGGGCCATGAGTGACAAACCACAACCTTGACCAGAACCTAAGGTGTGAGGGGTACTAGGGTTTCCAGACAAACCACTCACAACCAACTCCACAGCTTTGACTTGATGACAGGCGACCGTTGCAGGTGACTCCATTGACACAACCATGAACGTTTGCGGTGGACTCAAGACCCTTTAGGCTGCATGGTGGCGCAGTGGTTAGTGCTCTTGGCTCACAGCAACAAGGCATGCGTGGGTTTCTCCAGCTTCCCCCCACCGTCCAAGATCATGCCTTATAGCAGGGGTCGGGAACCTATGGCTCGCGAGCCATATATGGCTCTTTTGATGGTCACATGTGGCTCGCAGACAAATCTTTAATTACACTTTTTTTTATTTATTTTTTTTTATTAGACCAGTCCTTCTAGGGTGCGATGCGATGCCAGAGGCGCGCAGTAGTAGCGGTGCTTGGAGAGAAAAATCTGCGCCAGCACTGTCAGTTTACTATTATTTATTATTTCACAGACTGATGGAAACCTGTGAATTGCCGTGCCTAAAACTGCACGCTCCCGTCTCTGAGAAAGAGCGCGCAGTTGCAGGGACGGGGTGTGTGAGGAAGAAAGCAGAGGGTGGGGGGTTGTGGGGACAGGCAGCAGGTTAATCACACAGGGATTGTAAAAACGTACAACCCGCTGCCCGTCACTCACTGCAGTGTGAGTGTGTATTTGGCTCCGCGTCTGCATGTGAGCAGTCTTTGTCACATCTACAGAACATTCAGACCTACGATCACGTTTAAAGTCTCAACGCCTGCATGAAGCAGAAACTCACCACGGATCAACCAGACTAGAACATCAGCAAAACTACCTCGAGAAATACTCATCATTTATTAGAAACAGCATAGCAATGTTATTAAAAAGAATCCACAGAGTTATTGTACTTTAAAGGTGTTGAAATTACATCAAATGCTCACATTCACTTGCATATTTAGTTTTATACATCGTTGCTTACTGACTTGGACTGGGTGGGTGTTGGGCCGCGTTAAAAAGTTCTGGAGTTCATTGAACGCATCAAGCAGAGATCTGATTGGCTCTCAGTTCTGTCCTTCAGCCTGTTGTTAGGTAGTTTGGACCAATGGGGTTCAGCTATGGGCCGAAAAAGAGAAATGGGAGCTCTGGAGTGGGAGCAGGGGAATAAGAAGTTGGGAGAAGCACTCTCGTCTCGGCGGGAGAGATTTAGGAGATTAGTTGTACGGCGTTTGTTCTGGTCTGCAGTAACCAGAATAAAGAACCTTAAAAGAGGTTAAGTCTCCATGCCTCAGTGTGGGGAAGGGACACTACATTATTGTATGGCTCTTTTGAAATTACATTTATAAATATGTGGCGTTTATGGCTCTCTTGGCCAAAAAGGTTTCTGACCCCTGCCTTATAGGTTCATTGGTTACTCTAGGTGTGAATGTGAGTCTGCATTAGTGTGTGATATGTGTGGCCCTAGGACAGACTGGCGACCTGTCCAGGATGTCCCGGCCTTCGCCCGCTAGTAGCTGGGATAGGCTCCAGCAGCCCAGTGACCTTAAAAGGGACAAAACGGATTAGACCAGGGGTGTCAAACTCATTTTTACCGAGGGCCACATCATCATAGTGGCTGTCTTCAAAGGGCCAGATATAACTTATACATGTAAATAAATGTAATGAAAAATACACGTAATTAGTCCTCAATGTTAAATAACTCATTTATTTATTTATTATAACTTTTTGAAGTGACAATTACAGTTTCATAGAAACATATGTTTGCTTGTTACTTTAGCATAAATCCTTTTACATTTAATTCTGTCAGGTTTCAAGTCAGATTCCCCCTAGATATGAATAAATACACATCAATTTTTATTTTAAGAAATTAAAAACTTTTATGCTCTCGCGGGTAAAGCTGTGACGGTGTCTAATTTTTGATCATCGCAGTGATGAACCACCAGAGGGCGCAGTGTCACGGTTAACCGCAGCCCCCCCCCCCCCCCCCCCCAAATACACAAAATCCCCTGGCGGCCGCATCAGAAATAAATACAATTACAAGGTACTATTCTTTATTAACAAATAGCAGTAACAACTAACTACTACCTATCTAACTAATGAACCCCCAACACAAAATCCTGCGGTGGGCGGCTGTGTGGGGCACTCAAGAACGCACGCAGCTTGTAACGGAAATGAATACAATGGAAATTAATAACAAGAACGCAGTAAATTTGTCGTATTTCCTCGCCAGAGGAAACTTCTGTTGTGGAATGAGAATGTGTGCTTCTGAAAGCGAGCGCCTGTGTGTGTAAGGGAGCCGCGTGCCACGTGCAGCGCAGAGGCAGACGGTGAGAGAGCGTGCGAGGAGAGAGAGTGACAGGCGTGGTGGGAGAGAAGGAGAGAACAGTCTGAAAGAAAGAAGGAAAGTCTGAACACAGGACTAGCAGAAAAAGTCAATTATCAGCAAAGATGAATGCGTTTAATGTGTTTATTATAGTTTCAATCACGCACTATATGCTGAACTTTAAAAAAAAAAAAAAGTGCGGTGATGCGGTGATGAGGTCATCGTCACAGCCCTACTCGCGGGCCACATAAAATGACATGGTGGGCGGGCCTTGAGTTTGACACATGTGGATTAGAAGATGAATGAAGGAACGAGACCATGTGACATGGCCAATGTAGCAGCGATCGACTGGGCAACAGTCTGGACATCGTAGATGCTTCAGTCACTGCAGATTCTTACCTCAGAGACTTCAGAGAACCATTGTCCTCCCCAATTCCATCAAAATATCCCCAACTTTCTGTTCATGGATTACAATGCTCCACCACATGGTGCCAGAATCGTCACAACTGGACTTCAGGAAGTGGGAGGGCCTTATATGGCTCACCTTGCAATGACCCCTGACCTGAACCCCATAGACCACGTCTGGGACCAGCTAAAGCAATTTCAGGCAATTTAACGAGGAAAATGATCAGTCATTGTATACCTTTAAGATGATTAGATGTGTACCTTGTAACTTTAGCTGTCATCAGCTGAGATGCAGTTTAGCACTCATAGTATTCCAGAGATAGTGGTGTCAGCCAGAACTTGGTATTCTATAACCCAGGTGCTCAGCTTCATATCACCTCTCATCTAATGCTTTAGCGGAGAAAACTACACAAACATTGAAAAACTTGTCAGAATGAGCACAGGTGATGCTCCAAGGACAAGTTAAAGAGAACCCTTTAGTTATAACTAGACATGCTGTCTGATAAATAAGATTATAGTTAGGATGTTGAGATGGGCACTGGATTTCATTTACCCCCAGTTTAAAAAAAAAAAGAGTGCCAAGAAACAAAAGGAAACTAAAAACCAAACAACTCTCAACTCAACTTTGGAACAGAAAGTTTTTATCAGAAACTATGGCAGTGAACCTAAATGGATACCGTAATAGAAGGAGGGGCAGGACCACTTTTCTGTATTATTAGGAAATACAAAGATAACAAAGCACCACGTTAATCTTCATCCAGCTATTTAGTGTCCACAAACAGGATTTTGCTGGTGCTTCACCTGATGTCACATCAGTGGATGTGAGGTATTCCTGTCCTCTGCTGTTCACTGACAGATGGACAACAGAGGACAGGACTTTGGGGGGACATAAAGAACTAGATCACCTGATCAATTGGAGGACTTTGGTACTCAAATCACAATGGTGCAAAAAAAATAAAAGAAAAAGCAATAGTAAATACTTGTTTAAATGATTAAATATTTGTTTGTAGTGATCTATGGCTTGATGAAACTTTAGTATATGTATTTAAATATATCCTGCATAAAAAGCATTCCTATTTTATTTATATTTTTTTAAATACTCTTAATTTATTTTTCCTGTTTGAATTGTGGTCCGATTGTTTGCAGATTTGATAAAGGAGCTAGTTAGACATCTGTGCGTTGGAGGTGACGAGTCGTTTTCCTTTTACCTGCAAGAATTGTCATGTAGTCATCAAGCCCCTACGGGGGGCAAAAGAGAGCTTGGGGGTGCACATGGGGTCCCATCATGATGTATGGTGTTATGACAGCAGGCAAATTCTCAGCATCCGCTTTCTGTAGTCCGCGATGCAGAGGTCAAAGGTCAGTCTGTGGTCATAATGGAGTCCTCTGCTCACATTCCTCTGATCTCCCAGTATTCCTTCAAGTCTTCAGACCAGATGTTGTTGAAGGTTCTTACTCATCCAGGCGGTGGTGACTTGACTTTGAGTCATGACGTCTGGACTTCAACTCTTCTTTCTTTCTTTGAAGCTTCCTGGATGAGCGATTAAACATTTGAAAAAAGAAGACCAAGTCCAGATGCCACACCTCAACTTCAAGACCTTTGCAGTGAGAAACGTCCATTCGGCTGACCCTACTTCCTATCTGACATGACCTAGAAAAGATGAAAAACGATCGGAGGCGTGTCCAAGTTTGTAGAAAATAATTTAATGACATCTGAAAACAACAAGTACAAAACAGACGCACAGATGTGTCCTTTGCTCTGTGACAACCCCAGCGGGTAGTCTGGCTGAGTCCAGCGGCGCTTGGCGGTGTCCGTAGAATCATTAGTCTCTTACACTCATTCATCCAATCAGAAAACACTGCACAGGTGGGCGGCCACGCCCACTTTTTCAGCAGATCAGTGACCTGATTGCTTCTTTGATCAGTTTAAACAAAAGTCCAGGTTTTCCAACTCAAAAAAACAAAAGGTGGGGTTCATCCCTTCAATCAGACGTGTCAGGTTAGCCCTCCCCTGCCCCACCCCCCTCAGGTGAGTGAGATAAAAGGGGAGAAATGAATCCAACTGAAAGGGGAGAGCAACTAAAAGAAGGTGATGAAGAGCAAAGGCGTCACTCAGCAGTCGATACTTACAGACTCTGCAGCTCCGCCCACCGCTGGAGGGGGTGGGAAAGAGGAGGCGGGGGTGTCGGCCTTACCTCATCCCTCACTGACAGCTGATCAGTTCAGTTCCATCACACATCATCAGCCAGCAATGGGCCGACTCCCCCCAGACTCACGCTGACCCCCGTTAGCCGGCAGCGGTCCACCAGCCGCTGCAGGCGCTGCGAAGCTCCTCCCTCTGCTGCCTCGTACAGCAACCGCTGGGAGGGGGGCAGAGAGCAGACAGAGACAAAGGTGGTCAGAGGGGAATACAGAGGAAAAACGGGGTGGGGTAGGTGGAGGAGCGGAGGTCTGATGAAAAGGGAGCACGTAGTGAAAAAATATGGGGGATGGGGGGTGCTCACACTCACACCTGTGGGTACTCAGTAATTACACAGGGGGAGGGGGCCTGCTCCTACAGTGTAAGGGGGGCCCAACTTTTGCAAAATAGAAAGTTTTGGTGAAAATGTAGGACGATACTTCTGAAGCATCCTCATTACTGTGACCAAATAAAATAATGTATTTACAAAAACCTAACGCTGCGTTTCAGTCACAACTCCACCTATGAATACTCTACAGTCACAACTCCACCCATGAATACTCTACAGTCACAACTCCACCTATGAATACTCTACAGTCACAACTCCACCTATGAATACTCGACAGTCACAACTCCACCTATGAATACTCTACAGTCACAACTCCACCTATGAATACTCTACAGTCACAACTCCACCTATGAATACTCTACAGTCACAACTCCACCTATGAATACTCTACAGTCACAACTCCACCTATGAATACTCGACAGTCACAACTCCACCTATGAATACTCGACAGTCACAACTCCACCTATGAATACTCTACAGTCACAACTCCACCTATGAATACTCTACAGTCACAACTCCACCTATGAATACTCTACAGTCACAACTCCACCTATGAATACTCTACAGTCACAACTCCACCTATGAATACTCGACAGTCACAAGTCCACCCATGAATACTCTACAGTCACAACTCCACCTATGAATACTCTACAGTCACAACTCCACCTATGAATACTCTACAGTCACAACTCCACCTATGAATACTCTACAGTCACAACTCCACCTATGAATACTCTACAGTCACAACTCCACCTATGAATACTCTACAGTCACAACTCCACCTATGAATACTCTACAGTCACAAGTCCACCCATGAATACTCTACAGTCACAACTCCACCTATGAATACTCGACAGTCACAACTCCACCCATGAATACTCTACAGTCACAACTCCACCTATGAATACTCTACAGTCACAACTCCACCTATGAATACTCTACAGTCACAACTCCATCTATGAATACTCGACAGTCACAACTCCACCTATGATTACTCGACAGTCACAACTCCACCTATGAATACTCGACAGTCACAACTCCTCCCATGAATACTCTACAGTCACAACTCCACCCATGAATACTCTACAGTCACAACTCCACCCATGAATACTCTACAGTCACAACTCCACCCATGAATACTCGACAGTCACAACTCCACCTATGAATACTCGACAGTCACAACTCCACCAATAACTCATTAAGCATAGGTAGAGTTGTGAGTTTAAATGAGGTAAAGGTGAAGTTCTGACTGCTGATGAGGTAACAACTCCATAGTCAGTAACTCTGCAGCCACAACTCCACCTATAGCTAACCTGCAGTCATAAGTCAGCACACACCTGACCAGCAGTACACAAACTGGAATCAGATCAAAAACTTTGTGCTGCAGTAAGTTCAAACATCTGTGAGTGTTGTGCATTTTATTGTGTTGTAGGGAGAATTACATGTTTCCACAGGGCGGCGCACAGCGGCAGGTGCTGCAGAGCTTGGTCGAACAGAAGTCTCACCTGAAAAACAACACAGACAACATGAAGGAAGAAGTATCAGAGACATCAGGGCTCATTTTGTCTACAGAGATCCTCCACACCGACAGGAGGCTTTACTACGTGTTTTTTTTTTAAAACAAGGAAGGGCTTTTTAAAAAAAGTAAAAAAAAGTATTAGTCACATCCATTTGTGGTATCCCTTATAGGATGTTTAACACCTGCAAATTTACTACCAACCCTCCTCCTGAAGGGGAAGTAGTAGAGCCACCAAGTCTTTAAAAAAGTGTCAGGACTGAACAGACACAAACCCTGACAAGACACAGCGATGTCAATGGGATTGATGGGATGCCAGTCCACCAGGAAATGCTAGGACACAGATGCCCTTATGCAAACTACCTTCCTTTTTAACCCTTGTGCTATCCTAGGCACTTTACCGTTGGGAGTTGGGTCATCTAGATTCACTAGACAGAGCTCTGAACCTTTTTTTTTTCAATTTTTTGTGATCTTCACTGGTTCAATGGATTACATGAAATTTTTCCACCTTTATCCACCTTTGTCATGGTAGGGAGAACACGTCAAAGTAAGGGTGGGGTCATCCAAGATAGTACAAGGGTTAAGGCCCGTACACACCGGGATGAATATTCGCCAGGCGTTATTCGCCAGCGTTTTTCGCCACGTCTTTTGTGTTCACACCCAGGCGATTTTCGCTGACAATGAGCCGACTGAACATGCAATTTCATTCCCTGACATTAGATGGCGCTGTACACAAGGTAGTCGCTTGTCACTCAGAAGAAGAGAGCCACTATTTACGCGCTTGTCAGAAGAACATGGTGAGTTTTATCGACTGGTACAAGAGCTGAAAATGTATCATGAGCGTTTTCGGGGATATTTTAGAATGTCCGTCATTATTTCTTTGCAGCACTGTAGCCGCTACTTGCCGTCTATCTTCTTTGCTGGTATGTGTGCTCAGAAAGGCAGTGTTGTGTTTGAGCGCCCCCAAGTTGTGTTTTACTGTAACTTCAGAAGCTCCAGACATATTTGTTTTTCCTTTTTCCGGGACAGTGACCCCTAGTGGTGACTGTCAGAGCTGCTCATTCAGCCTTGAAACCAGTGACAGACGTGGTCTGCCTCTATGCTGGAGGTTGGTGGCGGCCTTAAGGTCACAGTGCTGTCAACAGAACAGACCCATAGAGGTCCAGAGCTCACCTCAGCCCGCTCCCTCAGCTCCTTCTCCACGGCAATGGCTCTGCACAGAAAACCAGAGAAAGCGTGAGACGGCTCCTGCTCACCGCCTGTGAACAAAACCCACAAACAAACCAGAACCACAACCATCCTGACCAAAACACCTGTCCCCGTCTGACATCCAATGACTTTAAATGCTTGGAACCCCAGGTGGGAGGGGCTTGTCCGACACAGTTTCTGGTTTTGGACTTTTTCTGGGATGTTTTGAGTCTCACCATTCTGATCCTGAGCGTTACACACTTACATTCTCCAGCTGGACAAACAGCGGGGGGCGCAGTTGCTCAGCATGCGGGCCTGGAACTTCACCTGTTCCAGGTTTCCGTTCTGCCACTCTTGAAGCAGAAACCTGCAGACAACAGATGCAGGACTGAGCACTCACAGCAGGAGCACAGCCAGCTGAATCCTTCTGGGTTTCGGCGCGAGCACCTGAGGCCCAGCTCGATGTTGTTGGGCATGGCGTCCCTCAGTCTCTCCAGAACCAGTGCTCGCTGTGGTTGTGGAATGTGTCTCAGGTATAGAGTCACCACCTGCCAGCAGATGGGACCGGTTAGAACCACTGCAAGAGCCCAGAACATTAACCGGGATGTGACTTTGGACAGATGCAGCTCCTACCTTGTTGTGAAAGCGGTAGCTGCTCCAAAACATAGCGGGGTTGAAGGGCAGCTCCAGCCGGGACGGGATGGTACTGAGGCAGCGATGAACAAGATCTGGGAACAGCTGTGCCGCATCGGCACCGGCCTGCGGACTGCAGCTGAAGAGCAGGTAGCTGAGGGGGAAGCGGACACAGCGGCGTGAGCGCTGGACAGCGTGGTTGGTACCTGGGCCAGGCCAGCATCAGCAGACTCACTCCATCCACAGCAGGTGCAGCTCGTTCAGCTGCAGGGGGGAGCCCAGAGCGCGCTCAAAGGCTTCCACCACCTCCTCCAAGCCGCCTTGGAGCCACTGCCACCGACTGCAAAACAGGAAACACAGAACCTGCAGCTAATCAGGAGAGGTGGGTTCACCAGCATTTGACCCCGCCCACAGCCTTAGGGGAACCGCATAGAAACCGGGTTGGTATAGAAACTCATCATCATGTGTGTGTGGGGGTGCGCGCACCAGTGCAGAAGGTGCAGCATTGGTATCTGCTGACGGAGCGGACCCTGAAGCTCCTTCTTTATGACGGCGCCGATCGGCAGCTCTTTGGTGGGGAAACCCAGAATGTGACTGAAGGCAAAGAGAACCCCATCAGAGAATCAGAATAAAGATCCAAACGCCTGAGTGGGAGGGGGGCAGGGCGTCACCTACCGTAGGATGTCCACAGGGGACATCCGGCTGCTGTTGTCCTCACAGAGCGACAGCATGAAGGCTCGCAGCAGAGGAGGAACGCCACTGGACTTTTGCTGGAGAGCAGAAACAGAAATCAGGGGGAGGGTTGTGGACTGAGGCAGGTCCTGCGAAGAGCAGCTTCTCATCCGGTCCAGCACAAGAACAGGAGTCGCAGGTTCTGACTTCAGAGGCTATGACCTGAGACGGTCAGCATACCTGATTCATAAGGAAGCAGCAGCAGTGGTAGAAAACCTGTGCGTCATGGGGACACTCTGCCAGGGAGCGCAGCCACATGCTAGCCGCACTCTCCGCATCGCCCTGACTGAGGTGGAGGTCGGCGAGGGCGCTTCGCAGCGTGCACGAGTCAGGACACACCTCCAGGAGAGTTTCACACAGGGACACACCCTGCTCGTACCTGCAGGGACAAATGTTTAGGGTGAGCATGCTGAAGCTGGAGGCGGGGTCACTGGAACGATCCCCCACCACGCCGCTCTCCCTGTGATGTCACTCACTTTTGCAGTAGCTTGTAGAGAAGAATGAGGTTGGAGTGCAGGGGCAGGCACGCCAGTGTGCGCTCGCCGTCTGACGCCGACTCCTCGCTGCAGCGCTGAACAGCGTCTGAAGGGACCAGAGGACGGTGGTTGGGGAGAAATGGGCTGATGTTCACGGGGTGAAAAAATCGTACCTTGAAACAGGGCGATAAGGATGTCAGGCGGCGTGCTGACATCTTGTGACGTTCTCCAGGGAAGCAGGAAAGGCTCTTTGCTGACGATTCGGCCCGGCCCGGACTCAGTCGGGTCAAACAAGCTTGCTGGCAGCTGGTCAAACTCAGTCAGGTGGATATAGGACAGCCAGAGGAGGGCGCGGTCAGCGGGGGTCATGTGGTCAGCAACGCTCCGCTCCTGAGATGACTTCAAAGCATTCTGGAAGAGACGCAGGTCATTCCGCACCTGCTGGTGGGCAGGGTCGTAGAGAGTCAGGACGGACGGGGCCCCCACCTGCAAAATGGCCAGGGCACTCTCCATGCGACCTGTGAACAGGCTGAGCTGCACCCTGTAAAGCAGGGCCTCCATCAGCTGAAACGACCGCCGCTCTGTTCCGTCGCAGGAGGCCTCACCTACAAGGTACTGTAGCAAACGCTCGCACACGTAGTCCCGCCCCTCAAAGGAGCTCTCCAGGTTCAGGTACTGAGGGGCAAAGGCAAATGATAACTACCCACACCAAACACCCACTCCGAGCACAGCAGGGGTGCTGGCTGAGGACACTAGCAGCAGCTGGACATCATGTAGACAGGCGGAAGAAGGTCGGACAGGTGACACAGATGCGTCTGTGGGAACCACAACTCCAAAGGTAGGAGGACGGTGTCACACCTCTAAGGTCGAGGAACACATCTGCAGGCACGCCTGTGGGGGCCACTTACGTTCCACCACACTCGGTAGTCGGGGGCGTGCTCCACAGCCATTTCACACATCTCCTGCACCTCCTCTTGACTGCCACGTCTGGAGAATAGCAGCAGGTAATGGCTCCAAACCTCCGGGTCCTCGCAGTTGCTCTCCAGAGCGCGGGACAATGTGTTGAGAGCAGCTTCCAGGCTCTCTGCGGTGGAGCTGAAGGAAAGAGGAATGCCGATCAGGCTGGGATCAGAACCGGAACCGGAGCAGCAGATGGACTAGACACCTACCTGTCGGTTTGGTTGAGGTATTTGAAGGCCAGTTTGATCCAGAGCTGCGTGTCCCGGGGACTCTCCAGGACGCTGGCTTCTAGATTGGCAATGTCATCAGTCTCACTGATGAAGTAGCGGCGGTCCTCTGAAGTGACACAGGTGTCTACAGGGGGGGCGCCACTCCTGCAGATGCCGTCTGGATGAAGACACACCAGGATTTAGTGGTAAAAGACCAGCTGGCTACCAGTGGAACAGGACTGCCATGAGGAGGCGCTGTTGCGTGCCTCACCTCCTGCAGAGGTCGGCAGAGCCTCCGGGGCTTCGTCTTCGCTGTCCTCCTCACCGTCTCCCCCCATATGCACAGAGGGCTTCGGCTTCCATTTGCGGGCATCTTTGCACGTGGTAAACGGGGGGACTGAAAATCAACGAGGGGCCAGAGGTCAGGAGGCGGAGTCTGATAGACAAATGACCACAGAAGAAGATACTGACCATGCTTCTTGCTTTCGTTGACTTTGCTGACAAGAAGAACGGCCATTTGGTCCACAGACATGCGATCTTTATTTGGTCCAAACAGCTTCTTCAGATAGCTCTCTAGAAGACAAGAACCTTCAGAACCAAGACCACAAACCAAGCGGACCGCTGCCTTCGCTTATCAGAACCCGCATGAAGAACCCGGCTCTCATGCAGTGAGTGATCAGCTGCTGTACAATCAATGTATCCATACATGCACATTCAACGCACAGAAAAACACTTTTCACCTGAAAATATTTACAACATGACTTCATGTAAAAGAAGGTTTAAGCTGAAATGGATGAAACTATTTGGTGAACAGGAAATGAGGTGAGTGGGCGTGTCTGGGCGACACTAACCTGTGGCATCACTGATCTCCTGGTCCGAGCTGGTCTCTGAGCAGCCAATCAGTGACAGGTTGTAGGACAAGATATCCTGGTAGACTTGGTTCCTGCTCAGAGTGCAATTCCTCATATGCTGCCTGGAGAGAACGGCAAAAACAGACCCTAAATCATTTTCTTTTGTAGCTTCAGAAGAGAGTTATATCTGATTTAAAAAAAATACATACATATCCCCATTTGTTCCTTATAAACTGGTTGCCCTTTGGCAATTGTTTCTCTGCTAAAAACCCCTAGAGGGCACTGTAGGTCAACACAGAAGAAGAAGCAGATGCTGAATCAAAGCAGATCCTAAACTAAAGCAGATCCTGAAGCGAAGTCAATCTAGAATCAAAGCAGATCCTGAACCCAAACAGATCCTGAACTAAAGCAGATCCTGAACCCAAACAGATCCTGAACTAAAGCAGATCCTGAACCCAAACAGATCCTGAACTAAAGCAGATCCTGAAGCGAAGTCGATCTAGAATCAAAGCAGATCCTGAACTAAAGCAGATCCTGAACTAAAGCAGATCCTAAACCCAAACAGATCCTGAACTAAAGCAGATCCTGAAGCGAAGTCGATCTAGAATCAAAGCAGATCCTGAACCCAAACAGATCCTGAACTAAAGCAGATCCTGAACCCAAACAGATCCTGAACTAAAGCAGATCCTGAACCCAAACAGATCCTGAACTAAAGCAGATCCTGAACTAAAGCAGATCCTGAAGCGAAGTCGATCTAGAATCAAAGCAGATCCTGAACCCAAACAGATCCTGAACTAAAGCAGATCCTGAACCCAAACAGATCCTGAACTAAAGCAGATCCTGAACCCAAACAGATCCTGAACTAAAGCAGATCCTGAAGCGAAGTCGATCTAGAATCAAAGCAGATCCTGAACCCAAACAGATCCTGAACTAAAGCAGATCCTGAACCCAAACAGATCCTGAACTAAAGCAGATCCTGAACCCAAACAGATCCTGAACTAAAGCAGATCCTGAACCCAAACAGATCCTGAACTAAAGCAGATCCTGAAGCGAAGTCGATCTAGAATCCAAGCAGATCCTGAACCCAAACAGATCCTAAACCAAAGTAGATCCTGAACCTAAACAGATCCTGAATCAGAGCAGATCCTGAACTAAAGCAGATCCTGAACTCAAACAGATCCTAAACCAAAGTAGATCTAGAATCAAAGATCCTGAAAGCACACTCACCATCTGCAGCCGTCGTGGTTGCAGGTGCCCATTAGGTCAAAGCGACAGAAACACTTGTTTGCTTGGATGGCATTACTGAAGGAGACTGAGCTCAGCGACAGCTTCTCCTTGGTCCTGTAGTACGGGCTGAATCTGTGTAGAGGGGGGGGGTTTACAAGCGTCATGAATGTTCCAATGTGCTGGGATGTTGACAGAAGCTAAGGTCAGCTGATCCTTAGGTGTCTTGAGCTCACCTGTAGGACCGGAACGTCAAAAGTGGGCTGTGGTACGCCTTAAAGGGAACAGGCTTCAGCTCCGAGCCTGCTGATTGGCTCGTCTCCCCCTCTAGTGGCAGCACCTGCACAGGGAACTGAACAATAGCCCGGGTGAGGGTGGTCCCAGGGCAGACGGTGTGGCAGCTAAGCAATGATGTTAAGACTTGAAAAAGACGTGCTGTTTACCTGCTGGGCGGGGGGGTCACTCACGTCCCCCCCAAGCTTGTGCACCTCCCTGTGCAGCAGCTCTCCCAGCTGGGTCTGCTGCTGGAACCTCTGCCTCAGACTCTCCATGTTCAGACCAGAAAACATCTCTGCTGGGAGCTCGCCTCCACCTCCTGCCTTGGCCAGCTTGGTGCAGCTCCCATCCTTGGAGTTGGTGGAGTTCACAGCATCCAGATGGGGTTTGGTGAAGGAACTGTTCGACTGTCTAAGGGAGGAGCGGCGGGCATCTTTAGAGATGGGGGCAGCAGGAGGTTCTGGCTCCTGATCATCGCCATCCAGGACCTCCTCACTGTCCAGGGCCAGCTTATCCTGGGACAGGTCATGCAAGGAGGGCTGGGGTGGGAGAAAGGAGGCGGGTGCGGGCAGCGGCTCCACCGGTTCCACCGGCGGGTCTGGTGGGGGGATGGAGGCTGGTGCCTGGGGCTCCGCTGGGCCCGTTTTATTGCGAAGCGCCTGAGCCTCCTTCAGCTTTTGAATCTTCAGGGCGTACTCCGCCTCCAGCTGCTGCAGCCGCCTCTTCTGCGCGATCAGCTCAGCAAACTGCTGTTCGGAGAAGTGGCGGGAGGCGTCCGCACGGTGCAACTTACTGGGCTGTGGAGACAGGAAAGGGTCAGAGCACACCCCTCCCCTCAGCGTCAACCAGACAATGGGGCACATTTTCTTTTATGAGGGGGAAACGAACGGACAGAGGCTAACTGATCAGCATTAAAGACAGATGAGAGCAGCTGAACCTGAAGTGGTCCAGACTGGTGAGGCCTGTGCTGAATGTCATTAAAAAGACTAAATATATATTTTAAAACGTTTGGAATCTGAATCTGTTAAACTGCCTAAAAAATGCGTTGCTGTAAAAAGATTTCTCAGACTCAGATTCTGCCAGTTTTCCCAATAACAAAAGCCAAGTCTGGTCTGTAATGTTCATCAAGGAGACACTTCAACTGGGAGAGAAAGAAAGTAGAAAGGAATCCAGGAACTAACTCACTGTTTGATTTTTAAAGAATTTATTATTTGGTCAATAGCAAGGTTCACCTGTAACCCTGGTTGTCAGTGACAGAGGTCAAAGGTTTCCTGTAGGCCTTCAGCAGGTTCAAACACACTGCAGCTGCTGTTTTGGTCCATTCCTCCATGCAGATCTTCTCCAGAGCTCTGGTGTTTTGAGGCTGTTGCTGGACAACAAACTTTCAATTCCCTCCAATTCCCTCAATCCATTCTTTATTGGCTTGAGGCCCAGAAACTGGCCAGTACACAAATTTTTTTTAAATTTTTTTTAAACATAAACGCTTCTTGGTTGCCTAGGCGATGTGCTTGGTTGGGTTCATCGCCGTGCTGGTAGATCCAGACGTGTTTCATTTTTAATGCTCTCACTGCTGGAAAGAAGTTTTTGCACTAAATCTCAACATTGGTGGATCCATTCATCCTTTCCTCGGAGCGGGTCAGTCAAGAAAGGAAGCTCCAAACCATGATGTTTCCACCACCATGCTTCATAGTGGGAGTGGTGTTACTCAGCGCTCTATGGTAACCTTTGTAGGTGTGGTCCCTGCTCTCTTCAGGTCATTGACCAATTCATCTGTACAGTTCAGGGCTGTTTCCTCACAGGTCTACAGATTCCCTGGACTCCACCAGCTGAGATCCTTCATGGAGGGAGATGTTCTTCCATTTTCTTTCCAACAGTTGAGCTCTTCTCATTGAGCTGCTTGTTGATTGTAGATTGGTTCATTCCAGTCTTGTTCAGGTCTACAATCCCGGCTGTCCTTTGACAGCTCTTTGGTCTTGGTGGACAGGTTGCAGTCTGACTGTTTAAGGGTGTGGACGGGTGTCTTTACAGACAACCAGTTCAGATAGGTGACAACTATTTGATTTATTTATACAACCAGGAAATATATCCTATTCAGATCCACGGATCTCTTTTTAAAGGAAGTCCAGGCCAAGAAGCAAAAGTTACCCCCCCCCCCAGACATTTCATAGGATTAACATACATTTAAAAAAGGATAAATAAAATAAACGTCACTAACTACTTAAAGGTAGTTACAGGTCAGTGCTTTCATTTCCAGATCCTTCAGAATAACATCAAACTGTAGAAACTCATGAGCTTGAGAGTTGATTTGTTTTTTGGGCAGAAAGTTCTCCAGTCTGTAGGTGCCTTAACCTGAAAAGCCATCTTTCCTTCCTCTGTTGGAGCACTCTGGACTGACAGCGAGTCGCCTCCCTAAGACCGGGGAGCATCAGGTCCATCAGACCTGCTCTGCAGAGCCACATTCAAACATGAAGGCAGCAGCCCGATGAGTCCCTTTGTGCCATTGTGTAAGGCAGGCCAACCAACTCGCCAATACAATTCACGGTGACGAGTTAGAGCGCCGCAATTTGTTACGACGCAAAGAGGCATGAAAAACAGAGTCCGATGTGGGCGGAGCCTCGACTGGGGCATGTGTGTATGAAACATCCTCATAATCTGAGGCAGAAAGAAATGTTGCAGCAACAAGTCTGCTTCTTGAATGAAAAGAAAAACACAGATCGTTTCTGAAGTGGATAAAAGGGTTTGTTAAGGAGGAAGAAACAGAAATGGACGTGATTCTTGATTGTTTGGAGGAGATACTGATTTTCTGCTTTACTGTACAAATAAATTATTTTAAAAAAATGAAATTTCCTGGACCCTCATAGTTTCTATGATGAACATCACAGACCAAACTCACTTTTTTTAGGGGAACAACTTGCAGACCAGAAAGTGCTCTCCAGCAGACATTCTCAGTCTAAGCTACAGAGGAAACTGCGAGCGTGCTCATCAGTTTGTTTGTCTGAGGACGTCTCAGCGTGGTGCATGGCCTCATGGTGGTGTCAGTTAAATGTGTGCTGAAGCTCTACGCTGTCAAAGAGCATGGCAGTTAACCGGAGAGGCTGTTTTAAAAGGTCAAAGCAAAAATTGGCCCCTATTAAAGCTAACCTCTTAATTAGCTTAATAAAGTGAAAGAATTGCTGCATGACAAAAAGGCTGACGATCGCTCATCTTTGACTTGAAGCCACTTCACAGCAGTGAAGGCTCTGCATCTCACCACAGATGGGGTGGAGTCTGCGGGACGCTTGGCCCCCTGTCCCGCTGCCAGTTGAGCCTGGATCAGCTCCTTCTCCAGGTGGACGGCCTGAGTCTTTTTCACCGACACTCGCTGCTCGACGCGCTGCACCTGCGAGGGGCGAGGACATCCACGGGCATGAGCGCGCGCGCTCCTGCGGCAGCACACGTGCACGGGCGGCTCACCTGTTCCTGTAACTTCTTCAGCAGAGTTCGATTGGCCACCACGACCCTTTCTGAGGCATGCAGCTGCTCCCTGAGTTTGGCCACTTTGGCCTCGGCCATCTTCAGAGACTCGGTTTTCTTCAGCTCCTGCTGCAGTAGGTGTCTGAGGATGACCTCGTCCCTCTGCAGGAGCTCTCTGTGGCAGACGGCAGAAACTCCGTCACGTTTGGTCGGCTGTGCTTCCAGCAACGCTCAGCTGCTTGAAGCTTTGCTCACCTGTGCTTGCTGAGTCTGTGCTCCACCTTGCTCAGCCGCAGCTCTGCAGCCGGCCACAGAAATGGATCCAGGCCGGGTTCCGGAGCAGGATCAGACGGGTCCTTCCTCGGCCTGTCCCTGTTATAGCACAGCGTCAAATGTCACCGTCGGCTCGGGCTTCTCTGAAGAAGCCGTGTTTCTGGAGGTCATGTTACCGGGAGAGCTGCTCGCTCTGCAGGAGAAAGCTGGCCTTCTGGGCTTCAGGAGCTTCTGCGCTCCTCACAGGGTTGTTCTCCTTCTCACATCCTGAAGCAGCTTTGGGTTTGGCCGCCTGTGAAACATCAAAACTGAGTTTTTATCGAGGTGGAGGAGAAGAAAAAAAAGTCTCCTAGCCCCTCCTGGTGTTCCTTAAGGTTTGTGGCTCACCTCCACCGTCCTGCGGGCCTCTTTGATCATGAACTCCAGACCGCCAAACTCCACCTGCGAGGAGCTGCAGGCGTCCACGTCAGAGTCACTGTCATCCGAGTCATTGAGGGAGACCACCACTGACTTGTGTCTCGGCAGCTGCAACAACAAGACAGGTGAGGGGCCCA
Organism: Oryzias curvinotus; assembly: GCA_023969325.1. Lineage (NCBI taxonomy): Eukaryota > Metazoa > Chordata > Actinopteri > Beloniformes > Adrianichthyidae > Oryzias > Oryzias curvinotus. Next base: position 7,054,435 of record CM043711.1, read on the forward strand.
TCGCGGGTGGGGCCGGTCATGCCTCTGGTGTGGGGTGGGGGCTCACCACCAATGGAGCTCTGGCGGCGTGGTGTGTTCTGGAGAAACGTCCACCTCTTCCTGCGGGCACAGTGTTCAGGCTGACCACGCTCAGGTTTCCTCTGGCAGGGGGCTGAGCGTCTGCAAGAAGTGGGCAGCTTGGCGACGGAGGGGCACTGGAGCTTTTCTGCAACAGGTTTGAGACACCATCATCATCATCATCATCATTCTCTGTCCACACAGGCCCACTTCCAGCCTGGTTCTGGTGGGGGGTGGGGTGGGGGCACCCACCTCCGCTGCCACACGCTTGTTCGCCATCGACATCAGACAGGTCTCCCTCAGCAGCATCTCCTCCTCCTCCTCTTCGTCAGCAAACGGCGGCTTGGGGGGTGGCTCCAGCTCATCTGGAGGAGGGAGGGGTGGTGGTGGGGGAGGAACACTTTGCAATGTAGAGGAGAGAAAGGGCTGGGGTGGGGGGTTTTAAAATAAAGGATAAGAAAGCAGAGTATTTTCATGTTTTTAAGGGTAGACAGAGTGTTTCTGTGTGGGGCGGGGGGCGTACCATTTCAAAACCGATGGATTCGGCCCGGTAAAGGCCTGATGGGGGGAAACGTCCGGCCTCATGTGCTGACAGCAGGTCGTGTAGGGGCGAGGATGCTGACAGGAAAAGGAAATGTGAGTGACATCGAGGGGAAACTGGAACTCAGGTGCAGCTGAGGTCGTCCTGCTCACCTGGGGAACCTGTCTCGCTGTCTGTGTCCATGGCAACCTCATCATAGTTGTCATACTGGTAAAGGTTACCCAAGGTATCCAGGCCTGGCTTGCCAGCAGATTTCCTTTGGTCCTGGTCCCTGGACTGGAAAAAGGCACCGGTGAAGATGCTTCAGAGGACGACCGGGCTCACCTGGGCACACGTGACCCCAGCTCCTACCCCGCTGCGAGTCCTCCTGCCTCCCACCAGCCTCATAAAACGGTTGTACTGCTCATCCTGGTTGGACAGATCCCGGATTCGGCGGATTTCTTCCTCCCTTTTTCGTCGGTCCTCCTCCTCCTGTCTGCGTTTCTCCTCCAGCTTCTTCTGCTGCTGCTGCTGCTTCCAGGTGTGCAGCTGCTGCTTCCTGAACGTCTGCTTCACCGCTGAGCCTGATGGACAGACGGAGGCGGTCAAACCAGAAGACGCTGAGCTTCGCAGGAAGCGCTGAAGCAAAGTCTTTGAAGCTTGGATCAAACCCACTGACTGAACTTGATGAATGATGAAGGTCCTGCTGATATTCTCTAGTTTGGTCCTAATAAACCTCCTCCCTGTCAGCTGTAGACGATCATGGTTTGTGATCCATCATCTGTTTCTGTGTATTCTAACCCCAGAATTAGCAGACCTTTATCCAGCCTGATCAGACTGACGTGAACAAGAAGACACTCTGATCTGGACCATGTAAACTCTGTTGCAAATCATCAAACTGAATGTGACGTCAAGATGGGGCTAAAGGTTCAGTGCCACCCTAGCAGTCCTGGATCAGGTTCAGGTTCACTTCTAGCAGGGTTTGTTGGCACAAAGACCAGCTGAAACTGCAGGGCGGGGCTTCTCACCTGGACCAGTTATCTTCTTGGAGCTATGAGGTCTTGCTGGAGTTCTGCTCCTCGCTGGTGCAGCTTTGGATCCCAATTTTGGACTCTGCTTTGGTCTCTCTCTGTCTGCAGGTCTGGGCCTGGTCTTTGTTCGCTCCTTGTCTGCAAGCTTGGACCGGCTCCTGCTGTTCCTGTCCGTGGCGGCAGCAGCAGCTGCAGCCGCGGAGGCGGACCTGGTGGTGACCCTTTGCTTGGTAGGCAAAGTCAGTCCAGAGCCAGAGTTCTTGTCCTGGGCAGCTTTGGAAATCCGGTCCTTGCTCTTTTTCATCACCTGCTGCTCTTTCTGCTGCCACTTCTTACTGGCAGACTGCAAAGCGAGGAGACGCAGCTGCAGTTCCGACAGCTCCTCCTCCTCCACCTTTTCCACCTGCGGGGATATGTAGAGTAAAGGCTGATGTCCACGGTCCGTCTGCAGTGGGTCTCCGTTGCGTTGACACGTAAGAATAAAACGTTTATGGATCAAAGGGAATGTCTGCGTCTGACGTCAGACTCTCCGCACCGCAGCTCAACCTTTACGCAGGACTTCCCCGTCTGCGGACACGTCAATGTCGCAGGAAAACCCGGAAAAATGGGAAACAGGCCTGGGTTTCAAAATAAAACTATTGTTGTACTTTCAAAATAACATTTTATGAATGCTATTTTACATTTAAGGTGACATACCCACATTTACACCGGCATCTACTTTTGGCACGGACGACAAAAGTTTAACTGTGGAAGTACGAACACATAACACCTTTTATGACACAGAACATGGGGGGGTCTGTGACACGTCTGTCACGGCTTCTCAGGGTCTGTTACTCAAGGTTTGGATGAGCAAAGAGAGCGGGACGAACTACTCGACATGGGGTAGCAGGACAAAACACCCCTCTGAGAGCCGGGGGAGGGGGGCCGGATAATGTAAACTAACTGATGGTCATGAAAGAGACTAACCACACAACCCAATGCAGACGGACCGCAGACGGACCGGTGGAGATCCGGGGCAGAGGACGACGGATTGAGGCCCTTCATTCATAAAGGGGGATGGGACCTCACCGTCCACATGACGGACAGGAGGCAGAAGCTCACCTTGTCAGGTAAAATGGCGGACTCCTCGCTGGAGGCCGGTGATTGGCTGGGACACGAGCTGACCGGCTGAGCGTCCTCACTGCAGCACCCGCACCATCCCTTCACGCCAGCTTCAGTGACACCCCTTTCCGCTGATGACACACAACACAGGAAGTGACATCACAGACGGCCCGCAAAAGGTGGAAAGTGCTCTACTTTATACGTCACAACTCCAATCCACATTCACTTGAAACGAATACATACCATTCGCTTTAAAAGAAAATACTGAAGTATCTGAGGGAACAGTTACTCACCACTTGCCCCCCCTGGTGGCAGTGGAGAGACTTTGCTGCAGAAAACACACAGCTCCCCCGCTGCAGAAGCCCCTCCTTCTACGGTCTGCTCTAAACTTCCTGCAGCAGCTGGAACAGCAGAAATACAAATCACAGCATTGAAGGCCTCCTGCAGACACGCGGGGCTTATGCACCAGTCCAAGATCCAGACTCACCTCCACCTGCTGCACCTGGATCCACACACTCTGTCTGGCTCTGGTCCAGGGTGGCCGGTACAGGAAGTTTCTGACGGAGAGGCTTGATGTTGAATGCATGAAACACTTTTTTCTCTTTCCTTTCGTGGTCTACCAGCTCCTCGGCTCCTGTGGGTCCTGGACCCAGTCCTGGTGCCGCTGCGGCCTCTGGGGGCCCGGCAACACTGTCTGCAGCACCCTCTCTGAGAGGAGACGCTGCGGGGCCCAGGACCATGGTCTCCTCCTTTCGGATGCATTCCAGCTCCAGCTGGATCTGCTTGTACTTGGACAGAAGGTCCTCAAAGCTTTCGTTGGTGCCAGCATCCACTCTGGAACCAGGAATCCCAGAACCATCTTTCCTGGCCCGATTCCGGACCGGCGGCTTCTCTGAACCCCAATGTTACAGAAAACCTTGCTCAGTGGAACGCAGGCAGAAAACCACAAACTAGCCAGAAACCAGAGACCCGCAAACTCTGAGTGAAAGCACACGTTTCTATGTTCGTCCCTGAAGATAAACGTGAAGATTTGACTGAGTCCCCCCTGCAGTGACCGTCACCACAGTAGGAGGCATTTGTTTACAGTCAATATCATCCACATCAGCACACAAAATGTAGGCATTTAAAAAAAAGGCAGGTGGTATAATTGTGTGCTCTTGAAAAACCAAATCTGCTCATCTGTAAAAAAGATTTACGGCTGTAAAATTATTTAATCCTTTGAAAAATATAATAAACATAATAATAAAAATATTTGTGGTTGTCATAACAGCACATAAACATGCTAAAGTGGACACAAACACATCTACAGGCTAAAGTTACAACCTCAGACTTCTTTCTGAACGTATCAACCAATCAGCACCTTTTCTGTCAGCAGCCAATCAGATTGTGACACCCATTATATAAAATGGATCTTTGTGTTTATTTTAGTCAGGATGATTTTCTACCATCACGTCTTCATGAGAAACCACTCATTACAGTTATCTGTTGTTATTACTACTTTGTTCTACAGATAATTAGGTTTGTAGATGTTTCTAATTTTTCTGATTTAGTGTTAAGAATATACATACACACACATATACATACACACATATGTATCTGTGTGTATATATATAGACATATATATGTGCGTGTATGCATGCATACATATATGTATTATACACGTGTATACATACAGACACGCATATTTATATTATATGTATATATATATATGCGTGTGTATGTGTATAATACATATATGTATACATACATACACGCACAGATAGATAGATAGATAGATAGATAGATAGATAGATAGATAGATAGATAGATAGATAGATAGATAGATCTTTACTTGTTCGGGCTGTTACGAAAACCTGAAAAAAAACTCCTTCTAAAAACTAACAGGAACATTGTTTACAAAAGTTCAAAGGTTTTAAAGTTTTACAGCTACTTTTCGGTTAAACGTGTCTAAATCTAAAGAAGACACAGACTGTCAGCGTTGAACAGAAACTAAAGGTTGACATCATTCACAGCAGCTACAGACTACAGGAATGTGACTACCGGACACCGGCACCGAAGGATACGTTTTCTCAGCGGGGATCCGTGAATGTCTGGGGGCCCATAACGACTCGGGGGGGCTCGGAAGTTCCCCCTGCCTCCCCGTCCTCTGTTTGGCAGGACCCGGTGGCGAAACCTGCCCAGCGCGTCGTGGCTACGCTCCCAGAAGTTGGATCTCGGACTCGGTTCGCCAAGCAAACCGAGTCCCGGCGGCGGGGGAAGCGGCAGTCCATGTGCAGCGGGCGGAAAGGGAGGCCGATCGGGCCCGCTGGGCCCACACTGCTGCCTATGGCTGGGGGGGAAGGGTCCGTGGTTGTAAGGCAACACATGCAGGAAGCCCGGCGGCTGGTGACCCAGGAGCGGCCCTACATTTTGCGGGTGCGGCTTCCGAGTCCTCTGACCAGCACCGCCACGGAGCCTGCTCCCTTCCCCCCGCCGCATCGGCCAATTCTCCTCGATTTCATCGTCGCAGATCTCCCCGTCCTCCAGCTCTCCGTCCTCCGCTGGCGATTGATTGGGTCTGTACGCGTTCATGACCGCCGGTCAAGCTGTCACCCTTCCGGCCTCGGTCTCAGCTGGCGACCTCGGAGAGGCTCCTCTCCGGTTCAGTTTCGGTTAGCTCCTTGCTAGCTGTTCTGTGGCTAACGACCAACTATCGCGATAACACAAAATCCAACGAGATTTTCGCAGAACCGAATCAGCTCGTACAAGGAGCGTGAGTTGATAAATTCAGATAAATCCTGATCTAGGTAGCCTGAAACAAATAAGCTTTGCCTAAAAATAATAAAATTTAATATAGATTATTCATGGAAAACTATTTGTAGAAAGTTTCTTCAAAAAGTTTGATATTAAAAAGCAAAGAGGAGAACACAAACCTGTGAAAAAAGAACTCACAAAATAAGGAAAGTCAAGATGAACTTTTGATTGTACCTTTAAAAAGTTAATACGAAAAAAGGTTCCACCTGAAAAAACAAGAACAGAAAGAGACACAATAGAAAAGGATAAACATCTTATCAAAACGAAATCAGGAAAAAATGTAAACTTAATTAAAAAAAATACCTAAGAATTATTTGCAGTGTGGTCCTTCTAAAATTTTGATAGTAAATTTAAAAAGCAGAGAGAACACAAACCTGCAGTAAAAGAAAAAGAAGTCACCACGTAATAATGAGGAAAGTTGTTATCATTCAAAGTGGGGTCAACCGGAGGGGGGTCTGGTTTGAGGACCACAGAATTTCTTCTCTACTCTTTGCAGATGATGTTATCCTGTTGGCTTCATCGAGCCAGGACCTCCAGCGTGCATTGCTAATGGTATATCTCGTATACCGTACTTACATAGCGCTTTTCTACCTACAAGGCCCAAAGCGCTTTACAGTCACACACACGTTCACACACTGGTGGCGGCTCCGCTGCCAAACACAGGCACCCGCCTACCACCAAATTCAAATTCAAATTAATTTTATTTATATAGCACCTTTCATGACAACAAAGACAGCTCAAGGTGCTGTATATAAAAACAAAATCAAATGCAATAAAGTACAATAAGATACATTAAATTATCCCCACACGATAAAATACACAAAGACAAATACCAGTGGAAAATAAATAAATAAATAAAAAGAAACCAGAAGGCGCCGTCTCCCTGTCCTCCTATTGGCAGGAGTGTCAGTATAAAACCCAAACACCCCAGCCAAGGGTGAGAAAACAATTGTAAACAGTCTAATAAAATAAATGTGTTAAAATATCATAAAAAGTATACAAGTAAAATTCTAGATTAAACAGATATGAATATGATAAAATGTCATAAAATACAAGAATAAAAAATTCTAGATTAAGCAAATAAGATTATAAAATGATGTGATAAAACATCATAAAACATAAAAAGATAAAAAATATATATATATATATATATATATATATATATATATATTTACATATATAGATTAAACAAGTAAAATGCTAAAATTATGTAGTAAAACACCATAAAACATAAAAAGACATAAAATCTAATTAAAAGCTAATTTAAAAAGGTGTGTCTTTAATTTCTTTTTAAAAACCTCCACAGTAGATGAGGCCCTCACATCCTCAGGTAGGCTATTCCACAGATGAGGCCCATAGTATCTAAACGAGGCCTTGCCATGGTTTTTTGTCCTGACCCTGGGGACCTTCAGCAGGCCTGCACCTGAGGACCTAAGGACTCTAGGAGGTTCATGCGTTAAAAGCAAGTCTGATATAAAAGGCTACGTTCACACTGCAGGGCTTAATGCTCAATTCGGATTTTTTGAAAAAATCCGATTTTTTTGCAAGACCGTTCACATTTCCAAGTAAATCCGAACTTTTGTGGTCTCCAGTGTGACCGTGACATCGACCCAAACGAGACCTGCATGCGCAGAAGCCAGAAGAATACTCAACGGTGAATGAACGACGTCACTCGTTGTTTGCGGAGCCAACTTTAACAATGGATGTCAACAACAGTGTTGTCAACAGCGGAGCTCTTTTGTAATATTAAATTTATTTTCATGAAGGAGCAGCACAATTACAATCTTATCATTTTAAGAAGGCAATGGAGTCGGGATCGTCTGTACCCACTGTTGTGGAATAGGAATGTGTGTGCGTTGGAGCCGCGCGCCCGCGTGTGCAAGCGCGTGCCGCGATAGAGAAGGGGGGGGGGGGGGGGGGGGGCGCAGTGTGGGCAAGCATTCATGTTGTGTGTTACAGAGGAAGGAGAACGGTAAAAAAACGAAGGTTTCCCCCAGAATAAATGCTATGGACTCTTTATTAAGCCGTTCTGGAGAATCCTGGAGAATCTAAGGATCAGAACAGGGAGGAGGAGGAGGATCCCCTCGGGTCCCCCGCGCTTCTGAGCACGGTCGGAAAAGGGGAGAAAGAAAAAAAAAGTCATCGCGGGAAAGGTTCAACACCATGCTCGGCCATTTAGCTGGAATTTTTTTTTCAAAAACCGCCCAGTTGCGATGAGAGCCCTGGAGTTTGGCCTGAATAGAGCGATCACCCCAAATATTAATCCAATCCGTCACCTGCTTCCCTTCACTGACTGATCTCAGCAGCATCGTCTGCCACGGTTGTTGTTTATGTTCGGATACGGATACGTTTTTGAATCAGGCCGGCAAACCCACGGGGCCTGGGTCGCATTTGAAAAGAGCGGATCTGTGTCGTTCAGACTGTCATGAAAAGATCGGAATTGGGCCACTTAGGGGCAAAAAATTCGGAATTGGGTAGTTTCAGCCAAGGCCATGGACACTCTTAAAAACTATTAAAAGAATTTTAAAATCAACCCTGAAGCTGACGGGGAGCCAGTGCAAAGATTTTAAGATTGGTGTAATGTGCTCCCTCTTCGTAGTTCTCGTCAAAGGCGTGCAGCAGAGTTCTGGACTAGCTGCACGCGATTGATAGTGGTTTTCTTTACACCAGAAAGGAGGGCATTACAATAATCTATCCTAGATGTAATAAAAGCATGGATTAAGACTTCAGCACTGGCTCTAGAAAGAAAGGGTCTCACTCGGGCGATATTCCTTAGAAGGTAAAATGCAGATTTAGTTAGTTGATTCACGTATTGGTCAAAGCTAAGATCTGCATCTAAAATCACACCGAGGTTCCTTACTGTATCACGTGTAGTCATAGAATTGGTTGACAGATAAGATTGGACCCTATCTCTCTCAGCTTCAGAACCGATAACCTAGACTTCAGTCTTGTCCTGATTGAGCTGCAAAAAGTTCTCTCCCATCCACATTTTAATGTCTAAAATACAATTTAAAAGGCTATCCAGGGGTCCAGTGTCATCAGGAGGCACGGCTACGTACAGTTGAATGTCATCAGTGTAGCTATGAAAGTCAATGCCATGTCTCCTGATGACATCACCAAGCAGAAGCATGTAAAGATTAAAAAGTGTAGGACCCAGGATGGAGCCTTAGGGCACCCCACATGTCAGTTTATGCCTTTCTGATGAAAAATCATTTACATTAATAATAAATTCTCTGTTTATGAGGTAAGATTTAAACCAACTAAAAGCCGTCCCAGTAATTCCAACCATGTCATGAAGTCTGTTTAAAAGGATAGAATGGTCAACTGTGTCAAAGGCTGCACTCAGGTCCAGTAAGACTAAAACAGATACTTCCTTCATGTCAGCATTGGACCTGAGATCATTTAAGACCCTGACAAGTGCCATCTCTGTTGAGTGATGAGATCTAAAACCAGACTGAAACTTTTCTAAAATGTCATTTTCATTAATAAAATTATTCAGTTGAGTAAAAACGGGTCGGGTTCTAAATGACAGTCATTACGTTCGGGTCGGTTCGGGTCGGGCTTCTCTCTCGCTGACTTTTTTAATAAATATATTGTAATGTCTGCAAAGAAGCTCCTTAGGCGGCGGTTGTCAAACAGTTCTTTATTAATCCTGGATGTCAGAACGGTTACCGCACGAACCGAAAGGCACAGCCAGCTTCTTCTGACTCAGAGGGAGAACGTTCCCCTAGCGCACACACACACACACACACACAGGTAGACCCCGCCCCCTCCACCAGTCACCAGCCCACCGTTGATTGACATACACTGTGGTCCCGCAACTGGCAGAACGAGGGGGGGGCGCCGGCCACCCGCAGCGTGTCGTGAACGTAATCCTCCCTCCCCAAGTCTGCATCTATTTAGTTTAGGTATCCCTGATATGGAGCAGCAGGAAGTCAAGGATAAACTTCAGACAGAGGAACTGAAAAGGCAAACGCGCACCGCTGCAGCTGCAGTATTTCCTGCGTAATGAAGCGAGTGCTTATCATCCAGATCTCTCTGTCACTCTCTCTGTCTGGCCTCGTATTCTGTGTTCCAGCGTTATTTCATTGATCAAATGCATTTATCATGTAGGGAGGAACCTATGGCAGCGCTTCCAGCGGAACTCTATGCCACAACAGAGAACTTATACGCACGCGGCTGCAGCGACCACTCTCTGTTCGAAAGAAAAAAAACTTTCATGATCATAAAAATATGTAGATTATTTTACCTTTAAGAAATCTGGCGATTTTTTTCTGCCAAAAATCCTATGGGATACATTGAAATTTCGGGTTTGCTTCGGGCTCGGTCCTGCAAATCAACTTAATTGGTCGGGTTCGGTCCAAGTTCGGCTTTAATGCCAGCGGGCCTGTGTCGGGTCGGGCCGGATTTTTTAGGCCCGATCTTACCTCTAGTCTTTAGGGATGCAGGGAAGACTCCAGTCTGAAGAGAGCAATTCAAAATGTTTAGTAACTCTTCTTCACATGATGTAAAAACTGACTTAAAAAGTGAGGTGGGGATGGGATCAAGAGAACAAGTTTTTGGCTTCATTTGGGACATCACTTTTCCGAGTGCTGCAGCGTCAATCAAGACAAAACTGTCGAGCGTTTTCTCACTGATAGGAGGACGTACAGTGGAAAGGTCAACGGGGGGTCGTTGATCCCTCCCCTGTAAGATAGATGATCTAATGCCATCTATCTTAGCGGTGAAGTGGACTGCAAACTCCTCACAGGTTTTACTGTCAAAAGTGGATGGTGGGCCAGAGGTTGGGTTTATTATTTTGTCTATTGTGGCAAAGAGGATTTTTGGCTTTGACTGATTTTCTGCGACGAACTTTGAAAAGTAGTCTTGCCTTGCCTTTTTAATGGAATTATTGTAATGCATTGCAGTGTTTCTAAAAATTTGGTAATGTATGGTGAGTTTTGTTTTCCGCCAATGTCGTTCTGCCCTCCTTGTCGTTCTTTTGAGTTTCCTAATATCTTCAGTTCTCCAAGGAGGTGGAGCTTTCTCCTTAACTGTTTGCAATTTTAATGGGGCAACTTTGTCCAGAATTGTGGTGAGTTTATTATTAAAGTGTTGAATCGATGAGTCCATAGATGGATATGAAAGAGATGGTTGTTAATTTTCAAATGTGAGATAAAGTTTGCAGCCACTTCAGGATTTAGACGGCGCCTTCTAATGATTCTCTTAGGGAGCTTCTCAATTATGCAGTCATGCACCTTAAAAAACAGACATGAATGGTCTGAAATGCCTACATCCACAACAGAAGTCACTGTGGCCTTCAGGCCATGAGTAATGATAAGATCCAGAGTGTGACCTCTGTTGTGGGTGGGCACGTTCACATGCTGAACAAAGTCCATAACTGTTAAAATATTCCCAAAATCACGGACATACATTTCTGAAGGGTCATTAATGTGTAAGTTAAAATCCCCTAGAACCATTATTTTTCTAAAATCCATGTATACCAAGGAAAGCCGATCAGAGAAATCAGAAATAAAAGATGAATTATATTTAGGAGGTCTGTACACGATCAAACACAACATGACGGAATTATTAAATACAATGGCCTGATATTCAAAAGAAGAATATTCATTAAATATGGTGTCTTTAAAACCAATACCTGCAGATAAAATTGCAGCAGTCCCACCACACCTGCCATGTTTTCTGTCCTTATTTGTGAAATTAAAAAGGGGTGGTGTTGCCTCTGACAGAGATTGGTGCACCAGAATTCCAGGTCTCTGTTAAAAACAGGCCATTAAGATTGTTATCTAAAATAAAGTCATGTATAAGAAATGATTTGTTTGAACGTGATTGAACGTTTAATAGAGCCAAATTCAGTTTGGTTGATTTATTGCTCTGATTGGGTTGGTGGTGACTGGATGAGTTCCGGATGTGCACTGTTTTAAGATTATAATAGTTCCTGTTACGTTTCTTAGGGTAGATAGGTCGTGTGGATATAACAGAGGGTATGGTGAAGGTGACATGTGGTGGTGATGGCTTGTGGGATATCTGGCTGGGGGGTCTGAAGGAGGGGACAGAGTTTTGCTGTGGCACTGCAGATATTGGTTTTGAGGGAGTTAATAGTCAGTCCTCTTTAAAACAATGCACAGTGTGTTGAATATTAGCAGTTATTTAGCAAAGTTAGTTAGCAAATATTGGTTCCGAGAGGGCTGGGGTGAAGACCGTCAGGTTGATAAAAAGAGGGGCGGTTCCAAAAATGATCAAAATTATCAATAAAACCAAACCTGAATTTGCAACAAGCAGACTGCAGCCAGGTGTTCAGGGAGAGGATTCTGCTGAATCTAGCGGATCCTCTAAAGAGTGTGGGGATGGGTCCAGAAATGAAGACAGTTTTCCCAGTGTTTTTTAAATAGAGAAAGAGGTCCAGAAAATCCAGTTTTGTTACCTCCAACTGCTGCAGTGTGGTGTCGTTAGTCCCAACGTGGACAATAATCCGGGTGATGGTGGATGGGAGGGAAGGCAGAAGGTCTGGAAGTTTTTGAAGAATGTCCATCACTTTGGCTCCTGGAAAGCATCTGGTGACTGCATTAAAGTATCTTATATTCCTGGTGATGGAGTCTCCGATGATCAAGGTTGTTGGGGTGAAGAGTGGCAGAGGTGGGGGGGAGTGGGACTTGACAGGTGTGGCAGCAGAGCCATCCCTCTCCTCTGCTGCTGTTCTTCTGCTCCTGTGGCGGGGGGGCGTTTTCGGGGCCGCACGGATTGTGGTGGATCGTGTCCAGCGCACCGTTCAGTCACCGCGTCCTGGAGGAGTTTTATCCTCCTGTTTGAAGCTGTTTCTTCACGCGCCAGGCGTCGGGTCTGAGCCGCTTCCGGGGTTCGCTTCCTCGCTTGGGCCCCGGTGAAAGAAACGACGGCTGCGCTGTCTGCACCAGATCCCCCAGTGTGGTTGCCAATTGCAGCTGTGGGAGAGCATTTCGCTCTGCTGGGCAAACGTGCCGATGGGGCGGGAAATTGTCCTGGTTCGCTGCCCGCTCCAGCCACGAGCACGTCTTCATTTCCCAGAACGGTGAACCGATTGGAGAGGGTGAGCTGGGGAGGCGTTGATGGTGGTGTCGGCCTCGTCTGGGATCTTCTTGCACCCTGAACAACAACCTCAGCCCAGGATAGATGGTCTCTCGGAGTGGAGCAGGAGGGAGGCCGCACACGTTCGGGGTCCCACGGAAGCGTGTCCTGGGCCACAGTACAACGGGTGATCGCCTGTGACTGCTTAGCAGGGAGTTGATAGGCACTGGAGAGAAGAGTCTCTTTCTCGGTGAGTGCATCAGCAAGTTTTACTAGTTCGTCCTTAAGCTTAGGGAGTTTCATTCATTTCGTCACAGCAGCAGTTTTGACAAACCGTAGAAACCGCCATGAGTGATAAAAAAAGTCAGTGTCGTGTGTCACCTGCTGACGCTGCATCCAGAGGACGAGAGAAGACAGAGGTCCTGGAGTCTGGTTCTGCTCAGCAGCTTCACAAACACAGAAATATCTACAAACTGTTGATGTGTGACATCACTGAAGGTCATTTAAGGTCACCTTGCCAGAGGCAAGGTGGGGTTCAATGTCTTGCCCAAGGACCCTTCGACACATGGGCGTGTAAGGCGGAAATAGAAGCTGCAATCTTACGATCATGGGTCGACCACCCTACTACTGCACCACGTTTGCGGCCGAGTGTTTAGCGGATGGGATGAGGGTCAGCACCGCTAAATCTGAGGCCACGGTTCTCCACCGGAGAAAGGTAGTTTGCCATCTCTCTGTGGGTGGAGTGTCCTTACCCCAGATGGAGGAGTTTAAATACCTTGGGGTCTAGTTCACGAGTGAGGGAAGATCGGAGCTTGAGATTGAAAGGCGGATCAGAGCCATTGTGGTGAAGAGAGAGCTGAGCCAAAGAGCAAAGCTCTCATTTTACCGGTTGATCTTTGTTCCAGTACTCACCTATGGTCATGAGCTCTGGTTCATGACCGAAAGAACAAGGTCCTGAATTCAAGCGGCTGAAATGAGTTTCCTCCGGAGGGTGGCTGGACCCTCCCTTAGAGATGGGGGAGAAGCTCGGTCACCCGTGGAGAGCTCGGATTAGAACCTGTTCTCCTCCACATCGAAAGGAGCCAGTTGAGGTGGCCCAGGCATCTAGTCTGGATGCCTCCTGGGGAGGTGTTCTGGGCATGTCCTAGGCGGAGGCCCCAGGGAAGACCCCGGACATACTGAAGAGACTATGTCTCTAGGCTGGCTTGGGAACGCCTCGAGGTCCCCCCAGAGGAGCTGGAGGAAGTGGCCGGGTTGAGGGAAGTCTGGGCATCTTTGCTTAGACTACTGCCCCTGAGACCCAGACTTGGGCCCCCTTGTGGCTACATAGTTGGGCAGCGGTGTAAAGGGTCTTGCCTAAGTTCTCGGACTGGAGTGAGCCGACTGGTCCTTCTGGGAAATGAAGAAGTCGGCTTAACCTCTGGTCTCACATGCAACAGTCCAGCATGCAGCCAACTAAGCTGTGCAGCTGCTATAAAGTCTTAAGAAATAGTTATATAACAAGTGCTTTGTACGGTGGCCCAGAAGGGTCACAGCACTTTCGCAACACAACACAAAAAAACACACTACAATTCATCACAACACTGAAAAAAATTAACTCACGACAAAAAAAAACTCACAACACAAAACAATAACTCACAACTCAAAACATAACAAGTCACACAACAATAACTCACAATAAAATTACTCACAACACAAAAACTCAACACAATAACTCAAAACACAACAACTCACACCACAATAATTCACAATAAAATGCCTCACAATACAATAACTCACAACACAATAAATCACAACACGAAACAAAAACTCACAACACATTAACTCACAACACATTAACTCACAACACATTAACTCACAACACAATAACTCACAACACAAAACCTCACAACACAATAACTCACAACACAAATATCTCACAGTATGATAGAAAAACTCACAACACATTAACTCACAGCATGAAAGAAAAACTCACAACACATTAACTCACAACATGAAACAATAACTCACAACACGAAACAATAACTCACAACACAATAACTTACAACACGAAAGAAAAACTCACAACACATTAACTCAAAACACTAAACAGTAACTCACAACACAATAACTCACAACATGAAACAATAACTCACAACACATTAACTCACAACACATTAACTTACAACACGAAACAGTAACTCACAACACGAAACTACTACTATACATGAAATTATCTAAGATGTGATGGTCCTGTTCTTCCTGATTAAATGACCCACGTTCATGTCTGCAAATGTCAGTTTTCAATAAAAATAGGCTCCATGCACTGCGAAGGCAGAACTCCTCTGTGACAGCCTTGCGCCGTGACAGACTAATTCTCCTGCTACAGAAGTCTAACAAAAATGTTCATTTCCTGTGTGATTCATTTTTTTGTTAAGGTAAGGTCATAACCCTGCCAGTGTTTTCCATTGTCATATTGTAAGTTGAAAAGTCAAAACAGTAAGAATTTGAGCAAAAAGACTTTTGTCACACTTTTGACATTTTTGACTGAGAAAATTATTTTTTGAGCACAAAACGCTCTCAAATATGGAAGCGATTCTCTAGCATAATTAAAAATAAAAGTCAATACCAGAAATGCTTTTTCATTGTCTTCTTCAACACTACTTATTCTATCACGTAATTAAAATGATAAAGAAAATGGTATTTGACATTTCATTTTCAAAAAGTTCTCTGGTAAATGTGTAGCAAAATTAATTTAGAAATGTTTAATTTGACAATTAAAATGCATTAACAGAAATGCTTTTTTATTTTCAAAAAGTAACTGCATCAAATGAGTAAAAATTAAAATGAAAAAGCAATACTTTAATATAATTTTTCCTTTTCTACTTAAAAACAACTTATTCTGTGTCATAATTACTAGAAAATGCAAAGAGGGGATTGCATTTTCATTTTCACATCCACCCTGCGAACACTGTCGCATAATTCAATTCGAATTATTATTTCCAGAGGGGAGGTGGGGCGATGACGTCAGTGCTATCTCCGTCTGTCCGGCTGCTAACAGACACAGACATGTCTAGGAGCAGTGCAGCCAGGCCTGTAGCTTTGTGTTGGCGGCAGAGGAGAGGGCTTTGTAATGGTTGTGAACTCCTGGTGATTGTACACAGCTTCTCTGAACTACGAAGCAGCATTTCCGCCTTCTGTGGTCCTCCTTCGGACGCACCGCAGTTCGTCGAAATCTCCGAAGCTCCAAATCACCGAAGGTGGAAGTACTGCTACGCAGTGAAGGAGAAAATATCTAGTCGCTTTGTAGATATTTTCTTTTGCGTGTTCAAAAAGTTGAAAATAAGAAAACCACAGATTTGTTCGGATAAAAGACAAACAAAATTTATTTCCCTAACAATATTTCTAAAGCATAGTAAAACACCCAAAATTATAACGAGCGCCCGGGTTCCCTAGAATTTTCCAGGGCTGGCAAAGCGCCTAGTTACTGGCGACTTACCCTGCCAGCCTGTTCAGATAGAGAACACAGACCATCCCCCTAATCAGCGGTTTTGATGCGTGGCTGCAGCCCCCTCCTTCAGAAAGGAACATGGCCGCTACACTCTTCCTTCTGCATGCTTGGATTGGCTGGTGAACGGTCTGGTCACTTCCTTCAGTCCATATTTGGAATCCCAGCCTCTTGCTCTCGCAGGAAAATTTCCAGGGGCCTCCTGACCGACGGACGTGTCCGACCCCCAACTGTGTCCCCATGTGAGACCAACACTCGTCCGGAACCTTCTCCACAGGCAGTCTGTCTCAACTCTTTGGTTTCCACATGTGAATCTGCATTTTAGAGGGTCCCATGCCATGCTAATTTTATGATCCATTGTCAGGCTGCAGCCAGCCTTCAACTGGCCTTAGGAAAATCCAGGTGTCTCTGCAGGGGGTGAGTTCTGGAGCTTACAGTGAAAAGAGACAGAGAAATTCAAAGGCCCGGTAGCCCCACAGACTTAAATCTGAAAACAACCTTCGCTGAAGATAAGACAGAAAAACCTAAATAAAACCATATTTAATATAAATTCCTTCAGCAGATCTGAGAATTTGTGTTTCCCAAGGTGTCCAGACAAAATAAAGGCTGATGTAATTCCCACATTTTTACATCCAAGATACTCATTGCAGCATTACTCACACGGAGTTTAAAGTACCTCCACGGCCAATGTTTTTAGCGCATATTAGCCTAATGCTAACCCGTCTTTCGAAGAGAAAAGCACTGACTGCACGGATTAAAAAAAAATATGAGCGAGCAGGCCCTTAATAATAATCATGACGGTAATAAAAGCACATTTAGAAGGTAGTCTCCTGCAGCTTCCCGCTGAGTACGTGTTGGTCCAACCAGCAAACGTTTAGCATGACGAAATCTACTAGAGATGTTGATGGCTCCAGCTGTCATTGAACAGCAAAATCTGCAGGAGACCTCACTATAAACAAAAAAGAAAATAGTTTACTGCCATATCTTCTTGGGTCTAAATGACTCCACCAAAAAAAAACAAAAAAAAAAACAAAGTTCCATGACCTGTCCTTGCGGGGTCCATATGACCCCACCAAAATACAAAAAAAAAAAAAACAATTAATTTACTGGTCGATCTTCGTTCCAATACTCACCTATGACCTATCACCCATCACCGAAAGAACAAGGTCCCGAATTCAAGCGGCTGAAATGAATTTCCTCCGTAGAGGGGCTGGACGCTCCCTTAGAGATGGGGGAGAAGCTCGGTCACCCACGGAGAGCTCGGAGTAGAACCGCTTCTCCTCCACATCGAAAGGAGCCAGTTGAGGTGGCTCAGGCATCTAGTCTGGATGCCTCCTGGACGCCTCCCTGGGGAGGTGTTCCAGGCATGTCCCACTGGGCGGAGCTCCCCGGGGAAGATCCCGGACACGTTGGAGAGATTATGTCTGTCAACTTGCCTGGGAACACCTCGGGGTCATGTTGCTTCCTATTTAAGTTCTGTTCTCTCTGTGTTTTGTGTTGGAGCATCTTCTCTGTTTGGGTCTTGTTTGGTTCAAGTAAAATCTTAAAACTTGATGGATTTGTTCGAGTCTTCCTGCTCCTGGGTTTATCCTCTCTGACCACCCGTAACATTATGCTCCAACCATGTTAAACCCAGTGGGAAGTATGGAGAACAGAAACTTACCCCAGCCATCTGGAGATCTGGACTCTGCTGCTCTGTACCAAGAACTGCAGGGATATAAAGCCGGATTACAGACACTCCGTGACCGTCTCTCGACATTAGAGCCCATTTCCCCATCTTCTTCCGACCAGATCCAGCTGGGATCTCCTGAGCCATTTGATGGGACAGCTGAGGATTGTGAAGCATTTTTGTCCTCCTGTCGGCTCCATTTTGAGTTTAGACCAAGTGACTTCCCCTCTGAGCAGAGCAAAGTGGTTTTTGCTCTGAGTTTCCTGACCGGTCGGGCCAAGCGCTGGGGTTTGGCAGAGTGGGACAGACGTGCCGAGTTTTGCAGCTCTTTTCGAGTTTTTTCCTCTCACCTGCTCTCAGTGTTCAATCCGACCACGCCCCACCGAACAGCCGCCGCCGAGCTCCTCCATCTCCAGCAAGACTCTCGTAGTGTCATGGATTACGCGGTGGAATTTCGGACTTTGGCCGCCAGGACCCGCTGGTCGGACGAAGCGCTGGTGGACATTTTCCTTCAGGGTCTCTCCTGCGCACTCAAAGACGAGCTGGCGGCGAGGGAGGTACCAGACGAGCTGGAGAGGCTGATCGACTTGGCGGTTTTGCATTGATCGAAGAATGAGGGAGCGAGGACCTGCAGAGGCCCATGCTGCAGGTGCCCCTTCTGCATTCCCCCCACGTTCAGGACCTCTCTCCCCAGCTGAATGAAGGAGGCATATGGAGGCGGGGCTTTGTTAGTACTGTGGACAGTCTGGGCATTTCCTCGGGAACTGTTCGGGATGCCCTGAGTATAGGGGGGATCTGGTGAGTCGTGTTTCATCCTTTACCCCACCATCACGGCCATCCTTAAAGGTCCTAGTGACTCATGCAGGAGCGAGGGAGGAGTTCGAGACCCTGATCGACTCCGGTTCTGATGGTAATTTGATTTCACAAGACTTGGTGAACAAACTGTCCATTCCTGTCGAGCCTCTGTCTACTGTGTTGTTAATTCATGCCATAAATGGCTCAATCACGTACAGAGTTTCTGCACGTACTGTAAATATAAATGTGACTGTCTCAGGTAACCACAATGAACTCATGTGGTTTTATGTGGTGGACTCTTTGAAGCCCCCGATTATTTTAGGTTTTCCTTGGTTGTGTAAACATAATCCTCACATTGACTGGGTTTCCGGACGTGTATTGTCCTGGAGTTCCTTTTGCATGTTAAATTGTTTGGTTGTGGCAGCTGTACGATCTTCTGTTGATAGGCAACCGCTTCCTGAACCTCTAGACCTACGTATGGTTCCTTCTGAATATCATGACCTGAGTGAGGTATTCAGTAAGGTTCGTGCTAAGTCTCTGCCTCCCCACCGCCCCTATGACTGTGCAATAGACCTCCTACCAGGGACTCAACCACCTAAAGGTCACATCTACCCTGTGTCTCTACCTGAACGGGAGGCCATGGAGGAGTATCTACAGGAGAGTCTTCAGGCTGGAATCATCCGTCCCTCCTCCTCTCCAGCAGGGGCTGGGTTCTTTTTCGTGGGAAAGCACGATGGAGGACTACGACCTTGCATCGATTACAGGGGGTTGAATAACATTACTGTCCGGAACACTTACTCCCTCCCTCTGTTACAGTCCGCTTTTGATCTGGTTAAGGGGTCCCAGATCTTCACTAAACTAGACCTGCAGAGTGCATACCATCTGGTTCGCATACAGGAGGGGGATGAATGGAAAACTGCATTTAACACTCCCAGTGGTCATTTCGAGTACCTTGTTATGCCCTTTGGACTTACAAATGCTCCCGCAGTTTTTCATTGTCATATTAATGACATACTCAAGGACATGATTAACAGATTTGTGTTTGAATACCTTGACGGTATTTGTTTTTTTCCCCAGACCTTAACACCTACGTGCAGCACGTCAGAGCCGTTTTACAACGCCTCCTCGAGAATCAGCTGTATTGCAAGGCAGAGAAATGCGAGTTCCACACTACTCGGACTAAGTTTCTCGGGCATGTGATAACCCCAGGGTCTGTTCAGATGGACAATGCCAAGGTTAAGGCTGTTCTTGAGTGGCCAGTTCCTTCTGGACGTAAGCAGTTACAGCGCTTCCTGGGGTTTGCCAATTTTTACAGGCGTTTCATTCGAGGTTTCAGTGGCGTGGCTGCACCTCTTCACAGACTCACCTCGGCTAAGGTATGTTTTGTCTGGGATGAGGGAGCTGATAAAGCGTTTGTTGGGCTAAAAAGACGTTTCTCTGCAGCCCCTATCCTGACTCAGCCGGACACCTCTAAACAATTCATTGTGGAGGTAGATGCGTCTGAGTCTGGGGTGGGGGCTGTTTTGTCCCAGAGGGCGTCTGATAACAAAGTCCATCCCTGCGCGTATTTCTCCTGCAAGCTCACTCCTGCAGAGAGAAACTACGACATAGGGAACAGAGAGCTGCTAGCTGTGAAGTTAGCCTTGGAGGAGTGGCATCACCTGTTGCAGGGGTCTGATCAACTGTTTTTAGTTTGGACTGATCATAAAAACCTGGAGTACATTCGAGCAGCCAAACGACTTAACCCACGCCAGGCCAGATGGGCCCTGTTTTTTGACAGATTCAATTTCTCCATCTCCTATCGGCCTGGCAGTAAGAACATCAAGGCAGACGCTCTTTCACGCCAATTTCAGCGGGAGGAGGAATCCGAGGATTCTACGGCAGCTGCCACCATTGTTCCTCCGCATCTAGTGCTGGGAGCATCTCGATGGGCCTTGGAGCGCAGGGTCAAATCTTCAGTCCCTGATGTGACTACCATTCCTACTGGATGTCCTGCTAACTGCCTGTTTGTTTCTCCCTCTCTTCGCCCAGCAGTTCTCAAGTGGGGGCACTCCTCCCGGTTGGCTTGCCATCCTGGAGTGACAAGGACTGCGTTTCTGGTGGCCCAGCGGTTTTGGTGGCCCACAGTGTCCTCAGACATTCGGGCTTTCGTATCCTCATGTCCTGTGTGTGCCAGCGTCAAGATACCTAGAAAACCACCCGCCGGTTTCCTACAACCTCTACCTGTGCCCTCCAGACCTTGGTCCCACATCTCTATGGACTTCATTACTGGGTTACCCAATTCTACGGGTAATGTTGTCATCCTCACCATCATTGACAGGTTCTCCAAACTGGTCCATGCTGTGCCTCTGCGGAAGTTGCCATCAGCCAAGGAGTTGGCTGTTATTGTCTCCAAGCATGTGTTTTGTTTACATGGCCTTCCGCAGAACATTACTTCTGATCAAGGAACACAGTTTGTTGCCGCCTTCTGGAGAGAATTCTGCAAACTCCTTGGGATCAAGGTCAGCCTAAGTTCAGGTTTCCACCCCCAAACCAACGGGCAGGTAGAGCGTTACAACCAGGACTTGGAAACAACCTTACGACCCATGTGTGCCAAGAACCAAGGCACTTGGTCTCCTCAGCTGCCCTGGGCTGAGTATTCACACAATACCCTTCAAGATTCCTCTGGTTTTTCCCCTTTTCAAGCTGCCTATGGCTATCAGCCACCTCTTTTTCCCCACCAGGAACAATCGGCTTCTACCTCGGGTCCCGCTGCTTTTGTGAGGCGTTGCCGACGTACATAGAGCAGATATCGTCACCTACTTCTGCAGAATCAGGAACGGTTCACTGCTGTGGCTAACCGACGCAGATCGGCAGCTCCTGAATACAAGGTGGGGGACAGAGTGTGGCTTTCTTCATCCGATGTGCCGTTGAAAGGGGGAGCTCGGAAATTGCATCCCCGGTACATTGGTCCTTTCCCCATCACCCGGATCATCAATCCTGTGGCAGTCAAACTGGATCTTCCGAGCAGCTTGCGGATCCACCCGGTCTTCCACGTGAGCAAGCTGAAACCTGTGAGAGACAGTTCCCTCCACTCCACTGTCCCGTCTCCTCCAGCCCCCCGTTTTGTGGATAGGGGACCGGTCTATACCATCAGCAGTCTTCTCACCTGTAGAAGGGTTGGTCGGGGGATTCCAATACCTCGAAGACTGGGAGGGGTACGGTCCTGCCGATCGACAGTGGGTTCCGGGACGTCATATTCTGGACCCGGATCTAATTGATCACTTTCATCGGGACCATCCTGATCAACCATGTCGTCCGTCTAGAAGCTGGACTTAGTGTGGGGGGTTATGTTATGGTTGCCCTCTAGTGGTATTTCTTTTGGTTGCATTTCTGGCAGGTTAGCTGTGGTCCCTCACTAATTGATCACAGCTGCCTGCAATCATGTTGCTTCCTATTTAAGTTCTGTTCTCTCTGTGTTTTGTGTTGGAGCATCTTCTCTTTTTGGGTCTTGTTTGGTTCAAGTAAAAGCTTAAAACTTGATGGATTTGTTCGAGTCTTCCTGCTCCTGGGTTTATCCTCTCTGACCACCCGTAACAGTTCATGCCTTAAAATCTATGAAAACGCTTTAAAGAACTTGATACGTGACTCGTGAGTGAAGGATGGGCACATCTGTCTAGGTTGTCGCCGGCTGCAACTAATCTAAATGGGCCTACGGTGGTGATTGACAAGTTGACAACCAGCCAATATGACTGAGGAGGCCGCATGGCACCGCCCCCAGACCCTTAATGCAAATATGATTGGCTTGTTCAGCCTCATCAGCCCCATTTATAATAGCTTACAATTCAAACGTGATCTGGCGGGAGCTAGATCTAAGTAAGGAAGCTCGAGTGGTGAGTGAGTGGAAAAACAGAGAATAAGAAAATAAGTAGACCTTCTAAACCAGGGGTGGGCAAACTACGGCCTGCAGGCTGGATCCGGCCCGCCTCCATGTTTGGTCTGGTCCACTGAACAATATCAGAGACCCATGTTTTTATTTTTATCTGGCCACACGATCAAGACCTGAAACCCTCTAAAATCTCTGTCAATCAGAACAGAAGACAGTCTTTCCTTTCTACATCGCGGTTCATCTTTCCCGGTTTAGCTCATTCTTTTAGAGCGATTATGCAGCTTTTTTTTAAACAGCGCTCCCTGTTTTGTGCCCTGATTGGCTGAAGACCCTGTCAATCAGTCTCCTCCGTCCGTGTCTCCTGTACAGAAACACGGAGCTCTTCAGATCAGAAATCTGTGATCCATCAGATCTTTGTTTTCATTCTAAGATCCTGGAGCTAATTTCTATGAAGGTTTGAGAATTTAAACAAGA
This sequence comes from Oryzias curvinotus, assembly GCA_023969325.1. Taxonomy (NCBI): domain Eukaryota; kingdom Metazoa; phylum Chordata; class Actinopteri; order Beloniformes; family Adrianichthyidae; genus Oryzias; species Oryzias curvinotus. The sequence continues at coordinate 7,077,274 of CM043711.1, forward strand.
GAAAAGGTTGAAAATGTTCATGTCTGTGTGAGAAAAGTGTATTTATGCAGTAAGGAGTTTTACTGCCCTCGTCTGTAATCAGACTCCATCTTGGTTATTTTAGAACGTAAGTCCTGCAATTAAAGAGGGAACTCTGTACTGGTAAAAAGGTAACGCAGATATATGTGTAGCTGCAGCAGGAGACATAGAAATTTGCTTTTTCATTATTACTGGTTGAGAAACAGACGTGCAGGACACAGCTGCTCAGTTTTAGCACAAATTGTGAGAAGTGAGGAGCTACAGCCTCAAAGTCTCAGCGGGACGAAGATGGCAGAGGATCCACTAGTTATTGGTTCTTCTTTTTAATGTATCAGTACTTTTTTTCTTTAAAAATCACAGTTATTTGGTCATTTTTTAATTTCATAAATATTTTATTAAAAGGATCATGAATTAATAAAACTTCATTGTAGGGCTTTACAAGAAAAGAAAGATCAAAGAAGTTTAAAGAAAGACTTATTGTGGTCCTCACAAGAACAAGTTTGAGGACCCGCTCTAGAATCCATGTGGTGTTGGAAGATTTGTTGTTTTTCATTCTTCCGATCATTCAAACACCACATGAACGCAGCATTTCTCCAAGTTTTACACAAGGTGCATCAAGCCGTTGGTGCAAATGACTCTAAAATTAGAACAAAAGTTTGAACCTAAAAACTCTAGAATGTTCTGTTTTAAAATATAATCCTCCAAATGTTTTCATCCAGATTCCATGTTATTTCTTTCTCACTCCACGCGTCTGCTCCTGGTCCGGCCCTTCTATCCAATTTTAGAGCCCTATGTGGCCCACAAGTCAAAATAATTGCCCATCCCTGAACTAAATCCTTCTAATATCTTAGCAAAAATAATGCCTGGTTTATCCACTGCGCTAAGACAGCTTATTGAAGGAGAAACTAAATGTCAAAGAAGACACAAAGTCTTAATCAAATGGCTGCAGAAGGAAAGGCTACCAAGAAGACAGATGAGATGCCAAAAATGCAAGCACAAGATAAAATTCAGGGAATCAGTCTGTGTGGATCACTATGCATGGTAAGATTCTTTTTATTGAATGTAATGACAACATACATTGATATTTTGTAAAATATATGGGGATGAGGGTAACTACACAGTAAACCAACGTTTATTTGGCTATTTACCTGTATAAAAGAGACTTTAAAATTGCTCACTGTTGGTTCTTGAAAATATTTGACAATTTAAAATAAACTTGTTTAACGCCTGAAATCATAGTCTAAAACCATCTGTGTTCTGCCCCTACATGAGGTAGTAAAGTTGAATTTCGTGATTCATCAACTGAGTCATCGTATCTGGCAACTACAGTCACCATTGCCATAGATATGATGACTCAGAGCAACTGATTTCAACATGGCGGCGTCCGCATCAGGAAGCAATGGTGAGGGATTGTACCTCCTTTCACAGGAGTCAGATGTAAGGCATTCTCTATGAGTGACGTCACCTCGATTCCTCCATTATTTTTTATAATAACAATGGATTAGATTTATCTGCGCCTTTTCCAGATGTTCACAGTTCTTCCAGTGTGTCCATCATTCATTCATTCTTGGTGATGGTAGCTACTGATGTGGCCACAGCTGCCCTGGGGCAGACGGACAGAGGCGTGGCTGCCGGTTCACGCCTACGGCCCCTCTGACCGTCACTGGGACATTCATACACCCTCACACACCAGTGTGACTACACTGGAGGCAAGGATGGGGAAGTGTCTTGCCCAAGGACACAACGACAGGGGGCTGGGGGGAGAGGGTATCAAACCGCCGACCCTTTGATCATTGGACAAGTCTATGAGCTAACGTCAGTCAATCACAGATCCAGACCACATCTCCCTAGCTCAGCCTGCCTGAACTAGCCCCACACCCTCAGCCTCCAACTGTCCTGTTGGGTTACCCTTTAATTTCTAGATATATACTACTATAAACTACACAACTAAGTATTCATTTACATGATCACAACACGTCAAAAGGCTGCACTAATATCTGCTATTACAACAATACAGAAGAATGTCAACACTTTTGAAATATATTAATTCATATTTTATAGTGTTCCTGGCACAAAATATTTTTAGATGAGGTTTATGGCCACCCCCAAGGGTGGCAGCTTTCTGTGTTGGTGTGATTTCAGCATTATTGGTGTTGTGAATTTTGTGGTATTGTTGTGAATGACCTTTTCAGGCCAGTGGTGAGTCAGGCCATGTGTGATTATGTCTTTTATCATTTCCTTTGCTGATTAAATTGCTATTTTAGTTACATGTGGATGCGTTCACTCGTCGTAACTTCAGCATCTTCTTTTTGCACACTCCAGCAAAAGGTCCCATCTTGTTACATTTTCGACATCTTTTATCACGAGGAGGGCAATTTCCTCCTTTTCCACGATCGCTGTCGCATCTTTGACACTTTTGCTTGTTATCACAGTATTTTTTGTGCATAAACATGTGCTTTCTAGTTTTCATAGCACCGCCTTGCGTTCCTGCTGTTGCTCCGTGCTCTGCTATTTCCCCTGCTCACGCTAGCGGGCGAGTTGAATGGCTCTCTCTAGCGTCAGGTCTGCCTCAAGCTGCAGCTTCTGTGACATGCCTTTGTCCATCAGACCAATAACTATCCGGTCCCGGATCTGCTCGTCTTTGCTAGCGCTGACCTCGCAGTGCTGCGCGAGCTCGTAGAGGCTGCACACCACTGCTTTCCCCGGCCCTTTGGCTTGTGAAAACAGGTGCGGCCGTGAATAACGTTCCTTTTCGGAACAAAATGCTCATCAATCTTCGCCAATACTGTTATGTGAAGGCCTGACTTCTGCTCAGCTGTCCTGCATCTCTGTTGATTTGATTGTCTGCCTATTTAAGGTGTGTTTGTTTCTATGCTCAGTGTCAGAGCGTATTCTGTTCTGTGAGCCTTCAAGCTTGTGTTTTCTCTGGCATTAAAGCCCTTCTTCGGGATTTCCTTCTGTTTTGAGTTGTTCCTGCCTGCGTCTGGGTTTTCTCCTCTACCTGACCGTAACAAATACGAGTGAAAAGTCAAACTCTGGATGTGGCCTGGCCTCAGTGGCAGCAGGAAACACTAACGATCCATAGTTTGGTTTAGAATCTTTCCCCATTGAGTACAAAAGCCAGTTAACTTGCGCATCACAGTCTCTTTGTCAAGCTTTGAGGCGACTCTAAACCTCTGCCGCCATGTGAGCCACTGCGGTGGGGGGTGAGTAAACTTGAACGACTCCGGAGGTCCAAACTTTGCCATTTTACTTTCAAAGTCGTCCTGAAGTCCTTAATTTTGAAACCATATCATGTTATGAGTGGAGAGATGAGACCAATTGTCGTTCACAACACTGCTATTAATCTTGACAGCAGCTTAACACGTGCGTTGCAGGAACAGACGCATTTCTTCTGAAACACATTTAACGTCTGCCCCCTAGTGGTCAGTCCTCCACAGGTACGGTAAGCACAGGGGGTCAAAGCTCATAACACCTCTTATTGAGGGGTGGGTTGTTTTCTTTTGGTGACGCATTTTTATCGAGCTCTCAGAAGACATCGAAAGGGAGAGTTTTTTATATATATTTTTTTATACCTATTGATTATGCATTTACTTGGTTCTTTATATACAGGAACATTGTATGTGTTGTAATAACGACTGTGCTTGCTTGCTGCAAACTGAACAAGCGGAACTGGCATGAATTATTATATAAATGCATGGAAGTGCTGTAGGGAAACATCTGTAGGAATACAGACGCACCTGTCCAGCCAGTGCTGGTCTCTTAACCATTGTGCTATCCTATGACCCCCCCTTACATTGACGTGTTATTCCTACCATGACTAAGGTTGATAAATGTGGAGGGGATTTTATGTAATCCATGGACACCAGTGACGATCCCAAATCATTGGAGAAAAAAGGTTCAGAGCTCTGTCTAATGGGTCTAGATGACCCCACTCCCAATGTTAAAGTACCTAGGATAGCACAAGGGTTAATCTCGTGCTTGTACGGACCAACACAGAACCATTGCATGCCATGACTTGATTTACACGATATCATGTTGGGTACGAAAAACTGCCTGCCGAGAGGGGGGGAGCAGAGTGGATCAGAGTAGAAGCAGAGCTCATCTTTTCTGTAGATGCATTTAGCTCTCCCTTTGCAAAGGCTTGAAACTTCATGCAGACTGGAAGGCGGCAGCAATTGGAGTCGGAGTAGAATCGGGGTCAGGTGAACACAAGATCAGGTCTAGATGGAAATACTTGGCTGACAAGCCACAAACAATACTTCACACTAAGCGAGGCTCAGTGCGCTGCTTAAGACTCAGGTGTATGATTGTCAATGAGAGTCAGGTGAGCAGAAGCTGGGGACTGCACACTGGGGTGACTGGGAGATGTAGTGTGGGGGAGCAATCCAGAGATGGCTCCCGTTGGTGACCAAGGGGGGAGGCAGAGCTCCTGCTCCTGTTAACCCACTTTACCTTCTCAGCAGCCACAAAGTATTGTTTTTTGGAGCACTTTACTGACATACATACATAGACAGACATTATTGCAGAAAGAAAGAAATATAGGTCTCCTTTTTGGTTGTTGTTTGATACATTTATTTCCACATTTGACATTTCCTAGACTCCAAATAAACATTAAAAAAATTGCAGTTAAAGTCCCACTCCGATCATCTTTTGATCTGTTGTAAAAGTGTCAAAAAACTATGTCCTTTTCTAGGACATAGTTTCTGCAGAGCAGTAGTTTATTAATTCAGCTCAATCTCTTTACATGCTCTCCATTTTATGCTAGGGTTGTGAGCGGCTGTAAGCTAGCAGGAGAGCATGTAAACAAATTTATGATGGGAAAGGGGGGGAGGCTTACTTCACTCAAATTGTCCCACCCACATTTCACAGGTTTATTCATAATGAACTCCTGCCGCTCTGCAGAAACTATGTCCCTACAAACGTTTTTTGATTTTGAATAAAAAGCACAATCATATGAAAAAAAAAACACTTGGAACACTTTAACAATAGATCAAAAGATGATTGAGTGGGACCAACCTCAAACTTGTATTTCGTAGTATTTCTTTATTCAAACTGTTGTGAAATAGGAGCAGACGCAAAAATGCTGTTGTAAAAAGTTTGTAGCAATGACGTAGAAGCTTCCTGCTCTGCTCCATTCTGATGCATCCACCTGTAGACAAAAAGATTCATCTCCATCTTCGTTTTTCTCTCATCTGAGCTGGCATCTGGCTCAAGACTGCATAGCTGCATAGCTCCGAAATTGCTCACCATTTTCGTTGCACTGGCAATGTTAGGTTGCATCAGAATGGAGCAGAGCAGGGAGGTTGTGGCTTGATGATTGTAGCCCCTACATCACTGCTACAAGCTTTTAACAACAGCATTTTTGCATCTGCTCCCGATTCCCAACGATTTGAATAGAGAAATACTCAGAAATGCAATTTTATGCTTAATTTTCTTCAAATATGTATTTCTTTAGGAGAAAAATGCCACAAGAACAAACAAGATACATGATATTTATCTGAGTGTCTTTGAAGAATTACAAGCTGTTTCTGGCCTTGTCCAATGAAAATTTTGGATTATCTCAACAAAAAGCCATAATTAAGACTTTGCACATTTCAAGTTTGAAATAGTGGTAATATATTCAGACATGTATATATTCACAAAATGTTGTGCTGTACTCAAAATAGAAACCGCACTAGGTTCATTTTTAGAAATTAGAGCCTTCACCCCAGTCATAGTCCAGCAAAGCCATGAAGTTGTTTTCTTTTTCTTAACATTATCAAACACAATGATGTTTGCTTCTATAATTGCACTTTGTCTTGTTTTCTTGTGGTGGAAGGATGAAGCCCCTCCCACATTTTCTAAAGAAAACAAAAGGAGCACAGTGACAGGCTTGAGCTACATTTTACTGCTAATGGCACCCATTCCTATATAGTCAATTAAAATAGGCTTTAAGGATTCTGTATAATATTTGAGGTGTTATTATTTATTTAAGGCGCTATTTTCTTATTGTTGTTTTAGTTTTATTGTTTACAAGGCAACAGCAACATCTGTGTATTTAATGCACTTGTATCAAGAATGTGCTGTTGTAAAACTATAAAGAGGGTTGGAAGTCTGGTTGTCTTCCATTCAGAGGACATGTCGAGCTGCCACACTGCACAACAAACAAATTAGGTCAGAATTCTTCAACAAATACTGAATATTTACACATCTTACCAAGGAAAAAAGCTGTGCCAGATTTTTTCCTTCCACGGGCCTCAAACTCAGACCACTTAATTTTAGTTTGAGATTTAGAATAGAATAGAATAGAAGACTTTTCTGGGATTAATAAAGTATTCTATTCTGTTCTATTCTATTCTATATAGAATCTCACTAAGATTAAGTGGTCTAAGTTTGTGGAAGGAAATGAATTTCCAGTTTTGGTATTTGGTCATTTATTTAGTTGTAGCATTTTGTTGTCTAGCAAACATCTCCCACTTGCACTGATCATAAAGAACATACAAAAACAAGAAAATACTAAAATAAATTAGATTTTTTTTTTATTTGTTTAAAGTTAAAACAATTCCTTAGTGAGTAAAGTTAACTAAGTTTGGAAGTTTAAATATTTTTAGGCAAAACCAGTCTTTAGAAAACAGTGATGGGAGCAAATTATGTTGGATGATCCTGAGCTACACTCACACCAACAAATCCTGTCCCTATCATCAGGGTGTTGTGGAGTTAAAATTGGGAAGACTTGGTGCCCAATCAGGGTAGGAATCCAAAGAGAAGAGAGGAATTCCCCATGTCCCCACAGCCAAGAGGACAGAAAGTAGTCCAATGACATTGACACCAAGCCCAGCCTTCACCTGCAACGGCAGCAATAAAATGACCAACTTTGTTCCATTAAATACATACTTGGTAAAAAATCATTTATCTTTGTACTGAAGGACCCACCATATCCATGATAGTGATGTGTCCATAGGCATACACCACGGCATTGGGTGGATTTGACACTGGCAGCAGGAATGAGAAGGATGTGCACAGAGTGGTTGGGATAAGGATGTAAAGTGGATTCACATGGATTGCCTCAGCCTAAAAAGGGACAGTGACACATTTAATGAGGTGATTAAACCAATCTGAAGGAAAATAAACTTTGTCAGATGCCAAGCTATTGCTATTCATGGTAATTGTTAAGTCCATTTAAATATTTTACTGCTTCGTAACTGAGTGAAAATAAATAAGAATAAAAAAATGGAGTAAAAAACACAAGTTACTGGCTATGAAATCAAGAATTGTGTCGCACTTGGAAAACTTCTTACACTGTTCAGATTAATTATTAAAGTACATGCAGCACATAGAAGAATTAAGGTTCAGTTTCATCACGTTTTATTATCAAAAATCCTTTGTGAATAAAGTCAGCTCTTGCTCCATCTCATATTCAGTTAGGCCGTTTTGAGCAGCTGTTTCCCAGCAGTAGCCATTCTATATTCTACTGTATCTTCAAACATTAAACATACATGGTTTGAGTGTAAGGATTATTGTGTCTGTGGTCAAGCCCAACCCTTTGTAAGAGGTGCCTCTTCCGCGAGGAAGCTTCCCATTTCCTGTGTTCCTGCAGACATCCTTTATTTTACCCCCTTTTCTTTTCTTTTCTTTTCTTTTCTTTTCTTGTACCCATGCCTCCCGCGTCACCTACCCCAATTTTATTAAATGGAAGGTTTAGCCTCAAATACAAAAGAGTGTTCTTGGTTCCAAAAAACGCAGACTTCTACTTTAAGCAAAAGCTGCATTTACAGTATTTTGCATGCAAGTGAGATAAAGTGTGTCACATGCATATGAAGTATTCACAACCAAGGTTGTCACACCTTGCATGTTGCAAAGGCTTTGGGAAAATAATCAGAAAATGAAAGAAGTGAAATAGCTGTTTGCCATGTGTATCTGTTTCACTTTTCTGCCACAAACAGTTCTTTGCTTATTTGCCTTGTCTGTTCATTTCAGGCTTGCTGGGACGAATTCACAGATACTTTTTTTGTTTACAGTAAGCACCTGCCGATCGCAGAGTTTTGGGAACAGGATTAGTTTGGTTCAAGAGCTAACACGACAATGACTTCCATCCCAACCTTACATTTGTACTTTTTGTTAAATGCACATGCAGTTCACTAAAAGGGGGAAATCTTGTGTAGCTTGTAAAAGTTGGACTAATCATGGTTTGACCACTCTGAATTTACTAGCAAAATATAGAGCCTGTTTGTAGATGGGTCAGTTGTACATATAGTCTAGACTCTATATGTACAGTTGACAGGAAAAACCTACCAGTGGAGAGAGGATAGGGAGGAAGATGGTGGTGGTTGCAGCATTACTGGTCACTTCTGTCAGCATGGTAACGATAACACAGGCCACCGTGATTACGGCAAAGACTGGCAAATCTCCTAAGGGTGTCAAGAGCTCAGCCACCCACAAAGACAGGCCAGACTCCTGCAGACACAAACATCACACAACTCACAAAGTGGCAAACAGTTGATAAGTCTCTCATGTCATTGGTTTGTTAGTTTCCTCACAGGGTAAAGGACATACAAAGTACATTTATGCAAATAAATCACTTTAAGTGGTAACAATATTCATTTTAATGGATATTAAAATACATGTAAAATGACTGAGATTACTGTATTTAAACCATCTGAAAATGATCAAATCAAGATTATTGTAAGAACTCAATAAAACTACACTCACATATCTGAAAACGTCACTGTGTGGCTACCTAAATGCAGCATTTTCAGCAAAGTGGGGAGGTGGCCATGCTGCAGCATTTGTAACAAAGAGGCAGCAGTTGCAGTTTGACACGCCGTGCGGTGGCCGGTGAGGTTTTAAGAAAAAGTTCACATTTTACGGCGACCTCGCCTGACATCGCTCAGTGGCTGCCCAGGCACATTTGGAGGTTGCTGGTGGGAGTCCAGCGCGTGGCAGGAAGCCAGCAGCATGGTGATTGACAGGTAAGAGGTTCTCCAAGGTCCCCCAAATTATGTGATGATCAGTCAATCTCAGACTGCCATCTTCCAGCCACCCCCCCTGCCCCTGTGCAGCTGTCCCACTACCACTGGAGTGTAGCAGTGAAAGCACTCGACAAGGGCTGTTGACAAGGGCCGGGGCCCCAGCGATCGACCAGACATCAATCTGCTAATCTCAGTCTCTGTGGGTCCTGCAAATGAACTGCGAGATGGCATTGATGCTGCACAAATCTCATCATAGCAGTGATAGCTCCACAGCGACTACAAGGTCTGCATCTTGATGAATTACAGTTGATGCCTAGAAGAATACAAAAAAGACAGAACGTTGTGCTTGCTACACTACTCATAGAAAAAAAAGCAACACGCACAAGAAGGCTGAAGAAGAAGAAACGGTTTTTGGGTGAGGTCGTGGTTGCACCACAGAGTGTTGCTCCGATAGTTTATATACCCCCTGGCAACTGGGCAAAATCAACCTTATACCCATTAGGATATATATTCATTGAAATAAGAGACAGTCAGCAAGAACAAATATGAGAAATGATGTGATTACAAATCATGTTTTTATTCAATTTAATTTAATTTAATTATTATTATAAAGATTTTGTGTTTCAGAGTAATGGAGAGAGTGGAAAAGAAGTAAAGAAGCAAGTGCAGGCAGGTTGGAACGGCTGGAGAAAAGTGTCAGATGAGATGTGTGCTTGAAGAGTTTCAGCTCAGATGAAAGGAAAGAATAGAGGCACTGAGGAAAAGACAAGAAGCAGAGCTGGAGGTAGCAGAGATGAAGATGCTGAGATTCTCTTTGGGAGGGACCAGGATGGATCAGAGATGAGGACATCAGAGGGACAACACATAGAGGCTCTGGAGATAAAGTCAGACTGAGATGGTTCTGACATGTCCAGAGGAGAGACAGTGAATCTATTGGTAGAAGGATGCTGAGTCTAGATTTGCCGGGCAAGAGGTCTAGAGGAAGACCAGAGAGGAGGTTTATGGATGCAACGTGAAGGTAGATGATGTTAGAGTAGTAGAGGATGCAGAGGACAGGCTTAGATGAAGAAAGCTGAGTAGCTGTGGAAACTCCTGAAGGGAAAAGGCAAAAGGAAAAGAAGAAGGGCTCAAAGTCGGAAAAAGGTAGCATGCAGACTTAGTTGTACAATGAAACATGAACTTTAAAACATTTCAAGAATAAATAGCACAGCGGAAATAAAAGTAAAAAGCCTTCCTCAGTCTGTTAGGATCCTGGGCTTATCCGCACACCTGCCACTCATTGTGTAATCAGCCTGCAGCCTTTATAAGGAACTATCACCCTTCAGCTGACTTCAGTCCGTCTGCTTCATGCAGTTGAGTACTGACGCCTTAAGCCACGTCTTAAATCCAGTTTCATGCTAAGGGCCTCCTATTTTCCTAAATCTAATCCGCCTTTATTCTGCCACTTCAGGGATTACCATCAGCTCCATCTTCATCCTTGGTCATCCATCGCCATTCATCTGAACACCAAGTCAAGCTCATCTCTTCAGTCATCCGTCCAAGCCCCGAACCCTCCAGCACCACTGGGACTCAATAAAACCCTCTTAATTTATCCACCTCCCGTCTCTGTCCTGCTTCTGGGTCCAGCCTCGTTCACCCTAACACAGTCTAACTACAGTTGTCTAACCCCATGGAGGCTTTAGAGGAGTAACATGTTCCTGTAGATGTTTATCACATGCATATCATTGTGATTTACGGGTGTCTTTTTCAATAGAGAAGTGAAAGAGATCAGTGAGCCTCTCTTCTTTGCACAGGCTTCTGAATTAATGTTTGACCAACTTTAGTTTGGACAAAAACCTCCTGACTGTTGCAAGGAGCACTGGCATCGTGGCATGTCCAGTTTATTACAGTCCCAAATATTTGTGGATTTAATTTGGTGTTCTATTTTGCATTTTACTTTGCCCCATCTAGTGGTCAAGGCACGAGGAATAAAGTATGTTAAAAGTTGCTGAATTGATTTTGATGTTTGTTTTGATGTTTTGGAACCCTTTCAGAACAAGAACATCACTTGAAAGTAGGGTTGCACGATAATATCGGTTACCGATAATTATTGGCCGATATTGGACATTATGACGTCATGCTGTTAATTCCGATAAGAAAAATTGTCGCCAATAAAATGGACCGATAACTAAAAGCTTGAACTGCTTTACAACTGATATTCCTGACTCACAACTCTGTATTTAATTGTGCCAGCAAGGTGTCTGCTCACCCCTCCCATCCTGCAAGCTTCTGTAGCATAGAAGTGATGTCATCTCTCAGAAAAACCTTTTTTGAGCCAAGGCGCACTTAATCCTTGACAAAAATCCCGCGGCACACCAGAGTCCAAAAATGAAAAAAATAGAAACTCTATAGTCTGTATTGATCTACAGTCCCTCCATGATCTCACAGGCATTTTTGTGATAATTGTGGCAGAAAAAGCAATCTGTTGTTCAATTTATTTGCAAGTAAAACTAGTTCTGGAAATTTGTTGAATACATAAGAGCCTAAAGCTGTTACTTTGTACTTACTAATATTTTTTCTTAAGTATTTAAAAAAAATATTGGTTGAATATCGGTATCGGCTACAAGAGGCGGAAAAATATCAGTATCGGTTGTAAAAAGTCAATATCGCGCATTACTACTTGAAAGTGTTTGTTAAGCCGCTTGTCCGCGCCAACAACTGCACAAAAACAAATTTATGTTTGATCATGGCCGGCCCTCCCTATACGCGAATTACGCAGCCGCGTAGGGCCCCCGTCACCACCAGGGCCCCGAAGTGGCGAAAAAATGAAAATAAAAAAAGATCCAAATCTGGCAACCCATTTCATAGAACTTCCGTACCAACGTGCGCTTTAAAAAGAATGTTGTCTGCACTTTAATGATCCCCCCCCCTTGAACATACCTGAACCAATCTGGCAACCCAAATGATGACGTTACGCCACTCTTAGCAACGATTGGTCAACATCCTTGCATCTGAGCCTGGCACAGTGTGCATTTACGAGCGCATTGTGTTTCAATAAAGTTGGAGAAAAGAAAAAAACGAGCACATTTAGTCACGCTGATCAAAGCGACAACAAGAGAACTTCATGCCAAAGAGACTTTATCCATCAGGAGCTGAGAAAAGCAGAAGAACTTCAACATCAATCACAAGGTAAGTTTGGAGGATGTTGGGCCGTATTTTTACATTAATCCTGCCTTTCTGTGCAGCTGCGTGATTTACGTAAATACTAATCGATCCGAGGTGAAGATTGCACAGAAACTTTATCATAAACGACCCTGTTTGTCGTCATTTCCAATGGAAAACTCGAAAATAATTCTGATATCCAAGTTTCCAAGAAGATGAGGACAGACATGAGCTTCTAAAACGGTGGAGAACAGAGAAAAGTAAATAATGACAGACAGAGGTATAATGGCTGATAAATGTTTTTACTCACGTTATCGTATTGTTTCATTGTTTTGCTAACACATATTAGTGCGTTCTGCATTTTCTGGTTTATGTCAGTATAAAAACTGCTGTTTATCTGTTAGAGACAGTCAGGTATTCTAACTTTTTCAACAATGTCTTAAAATCTGGCATTGGCATGAAATATGGAGAATCCAAACTGCCAAATACAAATAGGAAAATAATGTTCTCATGAATGAAAAACAAAATAAATGTACTAATTTTAAAATTATGAACGTACAAAATAATAGATAAAGAAGTGCATAAATGCTTATATTTCCATTTATACTCAAATCATTGTTCACATTTATTATTTATAAATGGGTACATTGATTTCTTATTTGTATTTTGCAGTTTTGGTTTTACATAATGAGGATGTTTTGCGCAATTTCTTCTGCTCTCAAAAAGTACTGGAGGTGGTGCAGCATCCACATCCCATTATGTTCCTGACATCACTGAAGATGTCATCTAAGGTCATTATAATAGCATGTACAGTCATTTAAAAACAGTGTCTGCATAAACCCTTTTTTCATAAACAGCAGCTGAAGAGCATGGAGCCCCAAACTGTTCATGAATAAATTAATAAATATGACCTCATGCAAATATACAATCAACCAATAAATCTCTTATAAATATATAAAAAGATCTTGAAATTGTGAAAAACCTGCACACAGACTTTAAATGAGCCAGTAAACTATTATTAGTATTCTGCTATAGATATTTTATTAGCTTTATCATTAATTATTGTATAATAATAATTCTTGTTTTTTAGCTGCAGAAGAAACTGTTGTCACCACATCTGCTGTTGAAAGGGAAAACATTTGACTGTTTTAGTTTTTACTGTTTGCTTTTGTTGAAGTTATGTGTCTCATGTTCCAGAGGCTCCAAGAGAGGCGTGAATGGAGGAGGAGCCGACTGGATCCAAAACTCCACCTACTTCAAATCCAATACAGCTGAAGTCCAGCTGAATGGCCAACCTCACTCTCTGATCCAGTAAGAATAGATTTGGTGCAAAGACGTCCTTTTCAGACTGAGAAAGACTCTGACTTTCCAAACTCCCCCTCATTGAGCTGTTGTGTTCTTTATTTTGGATTGTTTTATCGTTATTTGACTTTCTATTAAGTTGCTGTTTTTAATAAGTTGGAGTTTTGTGAATGTCATTTGTTGAGTGCCTAATGTTTCATTAAAAAATATATATCTATATATACATTTGTCATTCAAATTTTTTTCTTTGCATTTAAAAATTGTTTGGCACCACTAATTGTGGATCCAACATGCAGGCAATAAATATACTGTGTTCAATTCTTCGGCAGCAACAATAATTCACAAATGTATTCATAGAGAGATCTCATTTATATTACAACAACAGTTGATCAGTTAGAGGGCCCACAAATTACATTTCGCTTAGGGCCCCCAGAAGACCAGGGCCGGCCCTGACACAACGGGACACAAAGAAAAAACTAGCAGAGAAGTGGGAACCAACAGTATGTTGAAGGGAAAAAGGCATTTTTACAGCTCATCCAGAATGCCATGCTACACAGAATGAGGAGGAGAGCCCTAGGGTGGAAGAGGAACAGGAGCTATTGAGTTATTTAAAACCCATTCATTTTGCACAACAATAGAAAGATTGAATGGCTGAACAATTAAATGATTCAGTTAACCTTATGGAATGTTTTGGAATGTTTCCTTATGGAATACTAGGGGCACTGCACGTCCAGGAGGCGCCAGAAAGGGAAAAAAGGAAAAGGAGTGCAACCTCAGCTATTCTTAAAACTAGTTTTTCCTTTTTGTTTTTATAAGAAAAGAATAAACTCATGTTATTTTATCTGCAATAGAAAGCCAATTAAGGCGTAGTTGTCTTTTAGTTGAGATTCACCTACTCAAAATGCCAAAACGTCTAAACCTTTCTGGTGCTGGGGGGAGACAGGACGAAGACAGAGGTACGCAAAGTAAAGATGATGTTATTATGCTGTTGCAGAACTATTGATAATATCATTAGCTGTTAGCATAACGTCAATAATGTCAGGCCTTGACAGCTCCTGTCCCTTCTCTGCCCTTTACTGTCCCTGTTTGGTGTTTTTTCCCTTTTGGTTCTTGCTCGCCCCCTCCCTATCTCTCCTCCACAGGTGTCCAGAATGAGGCGGGGCATCCTGACACACCTGCTGGATTCCCAGCAGTTCTTCTTCAATACATTTTTTTTGTTTTCAATCACCCATCACCTCTCCTTAGCTGACCATGACAAATAAATAGCGAGCATGTGACAGGAGGTCCTTTTAGAATGGAAATTAGTTATGTAACAACTCCTATCTTCATCTTGGGGAAATGTGTAACTAAGATCAGATGTTATCATGTTGTTTATATTCACTTATACCATGGTCCGGGTGAATACTCGATTCTGATTGGCTGCTGGGTATGCATTAAAAAATGATAACCGCACGGTGAAAAAAGAAGTTCCGGTCGGCTAGCTTAAATGTTTTGTATCACTGCGCCGGCTTCTGTAAAACAACCTTTTGCTTCATCATCTGAGCAAAAACAAGCGGTAAGCGATTAACTTTCCCTCTGAATTGATGCTTTATTCAACCCATCGGGACGATCAGCATATATATATCGCCGAATCTTGACTGCAGCGGTGGTGCTGCGCGACGCGGACTATATGTCACGTGACACGGCGCATCGCGCCGCATCACGTAACATATAGTCCGATTTTTGTGAGAAAAGCGATCCAAATCGAAAAAAAAACAAGAATTAAGGACTAAAACCTGGTTAATATGTATTGCTTTTGTAGGCGACCATGGTATAAGCGGGTTAATGGCCTTCGAAGTGTGCGGTTATTACTTTATAACGCACTTCGCGGAAGCAACCGTCCTCCGCACGTCGTGCGTTAAAAAGTAATAACCGCACACTTTGTTGGCCATTAACCCTTACATGTTTTTCTTATGTTTTCCCAGCTTGGTAACAGTCAGTCAAAATGCCATTCCTCATGTATCAGTATTAAATAACATATCGTTACGTCATATGCTATATTTTACTGCAGTTTACTGAGCTTTGTATGTTTAGCATTTTACCGTAGTGGCAATAACATTGAAATTATTACTAATATATGAATGACAATAATGTGCATTTCACAAAAACTACATAGAATATTATACAGTATAGTCTACATTGCATGCATCTCTGTTTTTTATTTATTTATATTAATTCTTGAAATCATGTGTTCATTAGACTAATGTCACATACTCCTCTCCCATAGATCCACTGCTGAGGATTCTCAGTTCGTGCCCTGCAAATCATCTAGCCGCTTACACATCAGTAGCACAACCCAGCAATGATACAGCAGCACCACAAAACAGAAGAGTAAATCAGTAAGTTATGTCATATTGATTGGGAAGACCGGGTGGCTGCAGGCGGGGTTAGGGGAAGACGTGTGAGATGAGCTACAGCCAGACTGAATGAGAACAGGAAGATGGAGTTGTCCTTAATATTCAGTTAAATTCTACAATGTATCTCCCCTTTAGTATGATCTATATCTTTTATATTCATTTTTATGTTTTGTAATGTATAGGTTTTTGATCAATTGATATTTTAATAGATTGTCTCGCAATTGTCTTTTTTATTGTTGATCCTTAGCTTTCTAGGTAGACAGTTCTAACAATTGTCCAGGGACAATTGGGCTGATTATGGCTCATGCTTCTATTTTAAAGGCAACAATAAAACATATAACCGCAGATGGTTTTTTATGTCTGTCCTTATGATTTCCTTTTGTTGCATTAATGCAAATATCTGGCTGATGTTTAGCATTAAAACAGTTTAACGGTAGTTAAAACAAAAGGATTAAATGTTTCAAGTATTTTTTCATCAGTGATTCATTATTTGCAGAAAGAGTCACAAAATACTCACTGAGCGCCAGCCGTTTCTGATCAGAATCACTTCAAACCCACAATGCATTGTTCTGTAGTCATCCAAGCAGCTCACAGTCAGGGCAGTACCATACTTACCATACTGTCCAGCTGTGCTAACCTGGGCAGGTGCCATTTTCTTGTGTTTATTTTTATGATGATTGACAATTAATGTTGGAGCAAAAAACTAACCAGCATGCACCAGGCACAGGGCTGAGTCCATTTAGGTGATCTCAAACAGGACTTATTGACATTAGAAACAAACAAAGTCTAACCTTTGTCCCTTCAGCAAGTGCAAATCCTCCACCAACCAGAAGGGCAACTTTCCATGGCATGGAAGCCTGAAACTCACTCCAGGTAATCATAGCCTCTGTGTGAGGACAGAAAACATCAGGTACCTCAGCAAGAACAACAGAAACACTTAGTTATACTCTCTTTTTAGCTGACAAAACTGGATAGGAAACTTGGAACAATGTTTATCTTATTTTAGGCTGATAATGTCTAGGATGTTATTTATTTAGTCATTAAATATGACTGCTTTGAAAAGTATTTAGTCTGTTTGTGCAAGTCTCCCACTTAAAAGATATGAGAGGTCTGTAATTTTCATCATAGGTAAACCTCAACTGTGAGAGATGAAATGAGAAAAAAACATCCAGGACTAAACATTGTCTGACTTTTAAAGAGTTTATTTGTAAATTATGGTGGAAAATAAGTATTTGGTCACCAACAAACAAACAAGATTTCTGTCTCTCACAGACCTGTAACTTCTTCTGTAGAGGATCCTCTGTCCTCCACTGGTTACCTGTATTAATGGCTCCTGTTTGAACTGGTTCTCTATAGAAAGACACCTGTCCACAACCTCAAACAGTCACACTCCAAACTCCACTATGGAGACCAAAGAGCTGTCTAAGGACACCAGAAACCAAACTGTTGACCTGCACTGTTGAAGACTGATTCTTCAACAGGTAAGCAGCTTGGTGTGAAGAATTCACCTGTGGGGCCAATTATTAGGAAATGGAAGACTTACAAGACCACTGATGGTCTCCTTCCATCTAGGGCTCCCCCAAAGATCTCACCCAATGGGGTCAGAATGATCACAAGAACGGTGAACAAAAATCCCAGAACCCCACGGGGGACCTAGTGAATGACCTGCAGAGAGCTGGGACCAAAGGAACAAAGACTACCATCAATAACTCACTACACCACCGGGGACTCAAACCCTTCAGGGCCAGACGTGTCCCCCTGCTAAAGCAAGTACATGTGCAGGCCCGTCTAAGTCTGCTAGAGAGGATCCAGAAGAGGATTGGGAGAATGTCCTATCGTCAGATGAAAACACAATAGAACTTTTTGGTAAGAACTCTACTTGTGTCTGGAGAAGAAAGAATGCTGAGTTATATCCAAAGAACACCATAGCTACCGTAAAGCATGGGGGTGGAAATCTCATGATTTGGGGCTGTTTTTCAGCAAAGGGACCAGGACGACTGATCTGTGTAAAGAAAAGAATGAATGGCGCCATGTATGGTCAGATTTTGAGGGGAAACCTCCTTCCATCAGCATTGAAGATGAAATATGGCTGGGTCTTTCAGCATGACAACTATCCCAAACACGTTGCCCGGGTAATGAAGGGGTGGCTTCAAGGTCCTGGAGTGGCCTAGCCAGTCTCCAGATCTCAACCCCATAGAAAATCTTTGGAGGGAGTTGAACATCTGGGTTTCCCAGTGACAGCCCTAAAACATCACTGCTCTAGAGGAGATCTGCATGGAGGAATGGACCAAACCATCACTGCTCTAGAGGAGATCTGCATGGAGGAATGGACCAAACCATCACTGCTCTAGAGGAGATCTGCATGGAGGAATGGACCAAAATAACAGTGTTTGACAGCTGTCATTGCTGACAAAGGGTAAATAACGAAGTATTGAGTTGAACTTTTGTTATTGACCAAATACTTATTTTCCACCATAATTTACAAATACATTATTTGAAAATCAGACAATGTGATTTTGTTTACTGAGTTGCTAGTTCCACGTTAGGATCTATTGTGCTTTCTGACTTAATTTATTGACCAGCTTTAATCTATACCTTCCAAACATAAAAGTCTGTCAAAAGCACTATATTGGGAAAATGTTATTAGATCAAGTGGTGTAATTTAGACATGAAGTTACCATATTTTTTGGTAGGTCCATAGGCAGGTATGATGAAGAAGAGAAGGCCCAGCAGCAAAGCCACATTGGCATCAGTGAAGTAACCTGACTGACCCCTTAGTAACAAGACAGAAAAACAGTTCACAATTTGCTGTAAACTAACTTAATGTTTAACATAAGTAAATTTAACTAATGGGCAATAATACAACACAGGAAAAAAGGTCAACATGGAAAAAATGAGGGGGACTAACTTGGGAAAAAGAGAAGCCCACCCAGGAAAGAAACCTGGAGACCTGGTTAGCCACAACAACACCATCAACACAAAAGCCACTCCAGTTACTATTTCCTGAGATCTGGAAAGAGGATGAATTGTTTTATTTATTTATTTATTCATTAATGGAAACTAACTTTAAATACAGTTACATGTTATGTATTGTAAAATTACCCAGTAAAACACATTTGTGATGGAATCACATTCAGCAAAGGGACAGAAGTGTCTCTGAGTGATTACCTCATTGTTCCCAATGAACTGTACTCCTCTTCTATTACTTTTTTAGCTGACATCTCTTTCTCTGAGGGTTCTCCTTTATTGCACCTTAGGAAGCGAAAGCTGTTTGAGAGAAAAAATATTAAATATTCAATTCATTTTTCTTTATTTTAAACACAAAGGAAAATAAACAAGAGTTTAAAAAAGACAGATAAAACAAGACACTGTACTTGAAAAGGAGTGGATTGAAGATAAATCTTGTGTGATCCCACCCCTTTTTTTTTTTACAACACCTGATAATCTATGTATATCTATTTACAGTTTTGCACATATTAACTATTAACACCAATAATAACACACTTGTGATTTACTGTGATCAAAATAGTAGTGCTGAAACCACTTAGCGAAGAGGTTTAAAATCATATAAAAAAAAAAAAAAACTTGCCCCTTTCACCCTCCGCGGGTGGTTTCTCACTCAAGCTCGGGTCCTCTCGCTGCATGTAACCAGTGTGGTTACGTGCAGAGAATGTGGAATGTGGAATGAATATATATATATATATATATATATATATATATATATATATATATATATATATATATATATATGTATATATATATATATATATATATTTATATATATGTATATATATATATATATATATTTATATAAATATAAACAGTGTGGGAAACCACCCTTGAAGCCAATGGCAAGCCACTTGCACAAGTGTCTATCAAATGTGGGACATCCCTAGGTAGGTGGTGCCTGTGGTAATTGGAGTACTCGGGGCAGTAATTAGAAGGTCTGGCTTACACTTATTCCCCTCAAACCAACATTTTGTGTATATTATCACCCTTGACGGAAAATGCATACGTGTTTTTCCTTTTTTGTGTGTGCAAAGTCTCATAAGAGAATTTGTGGGATTCAGGTGGCTAAAGCAAAGCACTAAGGATGCAATTAAAAGCACAATTTGTTTGATGCTTTTAAACAAAGAGCATGACAAAATCACAACATAACAGAGAGAGAGAAAGAGAAGCTGATAGATCATTGTTGGCACTGAGACTCACTCTGAGCCAATGAAGAGCCAGTACAGCCATATCCACGTCAGAAAAAGCATGAGGATGCTGATAGGAAGGCACAGCAGGAGCCAGTTTCCAAAATTAATGCTGTTGCATTCTGGATAAACCCTGCGTTCAAAGACAGTTTTAACATACATTACAATTTTCTAATGTCAAATTAAAATAGTTTTTTTTTATTATATCCATTAATCTTTATCTTAACTATTTGTACAGTGTCAGTTTTAGCAACTTATTGCTACTTTCAAGAATTTATTCACATTTGTATGGTCAGTAAGCATAATTGATGATTAATCCATTTCATCTATGCCAAAACATGGCATAAACAAAGTAAAAAGAAATGTAACAAGGACTTAGTACATATAGAAATTAGTGAATAAAATATTTTCTGTTTATTTTGGCTAAGATCAGGTAGTCATATATACATTTTTACCACCATAAAAATATGACAGGCACCGCTGTCATATTGATAATCAAGTGAAAAAACTTTTCTTTCTAAATGTTCATATGTTGAAAACACAAGTCTGAATTGATGCATTTTCTTTGTTACATGGACGTGGATTTAACTCAGATGGACAGCCACCCACTGGTTGAGGTATTCAGAGAAGATTAGGTTGGGAGAGGTTCCCGGAATTGTAGTGATGCCACCGATGTTTGATGAGTATGCGATGCCAATGGACATGGCTTTGCACATCATAAGGTCCTGTTTCCTGCTGTTGATTGCTCCATGCATTGGAGCTGCAGCCTAAAGACGACAATAAGACAGCAGAAAATCTTTAGAAAAACAGCAAAAATACACACACAACTTACTAACTGACAAAACACTCATAGGATATGATCTGCACAATAAACAAAATTAGTGGGTTTTTTCACATTATCCAGTTGATTTTCATTAAGAGGAAACTTACTGAGATAATTGAATACTACGCTCTGAGCACAGAAGCACTATGGAATCTTTCAGTTACAAAATTATGGAAAATGTAATAATGAATGCTAAAGCACAGGTAGTCAAAAAAAATTATCTTGAAACAGTTTTGTGACTCATTTTAAATAGTAAGACTTCTAAATTATAGATAGATCAATGTTTCCCAACCTTGGTCCTGGATGTTTTCAGTGCTACTTTGCTCAAAAACACCTGATTCAGCTCCTCATTGACCTTTGTAGAGGCCTTACAAAGACCGTCATAAAAGCCAGACGTGTTAAAGCCAGGTAGAATGGAAAACATGAAGGATAGTCTGACCTGAGGGCTTGGGTGGAAAACTCTGATGTTTATTCGTTGCTCATTACTTGGAATATTTTTTAAGTCGTTTTTCATAGATGCTTCTTCAGACAGCTTGTCAGAAGAGGGCAGCAAAAAAATCCTCCAGAATTTCCTGTTAGATGTTTGATTGACTGTGGACTTCAGTAAACAGAAGACCAACACTGACAAGGCACCCAAACCATCAGCGGCTGTATCTTCACACTGGAGCTCAAGCAACATAGATTGTGTGCTTCCTCACTCTTCCTCCAAACTGTGGGATCTTGACTTCCAAACCAAATGAAAATGACCTTTCATCAAATCATCTCGGTTTGTGAACAACCAATATGACCTTTGTTGCTTGCCCTCCCTTTTGTGAAGGGTATCGATGACTTTCTTCTGCTTGTCTGTCAGGTCAGAATTCTTTCCCATGGTTACGTAGCCACTGATCCAGACTGAGAGACTAGTTTAGGATTTAGGAACCCTTTCTAGATTTCTCAAGTTAAATAACTCATTAACATGTGAATTTTCAACATTGAATTTTCTTTATTACCTGCAAGGCAACGAAAGATTCGAAATACTGCCATTTATTTGTAATGATTTAGTACAATATGTAAAAGTCCTTCTTTGAAATGACTGACAAAAATTATTTAACTTTTTTAATAAACATTCCAATTTTTTAAGGAGTGCCTGGACATTTAGCTGTTGGTGCACATAGTTGGCACTATAGTTGGCATTTGTGTTCTAGGGAAATAGTGTGGGATTGTGTTTTCCTAGCTTTGTGGAGTGCTGTACTCAGTTGGAATTCAAAGTAGGAGAAACAACAATTTATCTTATCCTGAGGGTTTATCTGTTTCTATGTTTTTTTTTTTTTTAGGACTTTCATCTCAAACAATCTTGTGACATTACACTAAACTTAAGATTTTACAAGGTGATACAATGACTGGTCATAAATATCTTGAAATAGCTTTGACTTCACTGTGACCAGAGAAATAAATCTCTGGTCACAGTAAACATTAAAAACGCTGAACACCGGCTAAATTTGTATTTAATAGACCATATTGAAGGATGTGATGATCATCCTGCTGACAACCATTTAGTGGTAAAATGTTTGCTCTGCTTTGCATGTGGTCTGTTTTTGATTTTAAAGAATTTGTTACACATTTCTTCACTAGCTAATCTAAAAAAGTAACCATGTTCTAAAATTAAGCCCTGAAATTGAGCTAAATATGTTGTTTTGGGCATTTTCTTTGAATTATTCCATGACGTCAAGGCCGTGCCCTCAGCCAGACTACAGCAGCACCCATCACTCCTAAAATGAGCTCTGGCAGAGCCTGCTTTACTTAAGTTTCACTGGATAGCACGTCACAGAGAATCATATGCACTTCTGATTTTTAGCAAAATTTGTTCAGAGTTAAAAAGATATCCAAATGCTTCTGCAAATTCCAGGAACCTGTCATTGACCTTTTGCATCCCTAGCCTTAAACAAATTCTGAATAGCCCAGATGCACCCTACAAAGATACTTTCAGTTGTGAACGCAATGACAATGTTTTGTAGTTTTAGTACCTCAGCTGTGTCAGGCTGGGACACTGGTTGGATTTGAACAGAAGTCTCTTTTAAAACATGTGGCTGCATCCCGTTGCTGGCAAACAGAACAGTAAGTGAAAGGATTTAGAGCAATGACACATGTTCAAGTCTACTGTATAAAAACATTTGAAGAAAAATTACAGTTTTTCCACTTACCTCTTAGGTTGTTTTTCCTTTTCATTATAGATTTCAGTTTCTGCAAAAACAACAGACTCAAGTAAAGTTTTCCTCATTCAAATTGTGCTTAAAGATGTTGAGGTTCTCTTTGGAGAATAATGAGAATGGATGGATCAGGAATGAATGCAGCCGAGGAACAGCTCATGGTGAGATAAGTGCAGGGAAGCAGACTAAGATGGTTTGGACCATTGACTGTATATTCAAACTGGACTGAGTTACCCCTCCCCACTCACAAGCCAAACTCCCATAGACTTCTATAGAAAATAAACAGCCATTCCTCAGTCATTTTATTTGTCAGAATGATTATTCTTGATGGGCTAAATGTTTTTTTACATGTTCTTGCTAATCCTATTTTTTCATGATATATTTTCTCTATTGTCAGTTATTTAAATATAGATTGGCCAATCAGATGCCTCAATAAAAGCATGTAGTGCCTGCTGGCCCCAACCTCTACTGATGGACCATAGAAATCTAAGCGCAGACTGACTCGGACCAATTACTGCTTCCCAACCTCATCTGGCTTCAAATGACGGCATTCATATCATGGAAAAACGGTGACTGAATTCAAAGTCACATAGATATACATACATAGTACAATATGCAGTGAAATGTATTGCATGACTGTCCGACAGTATGAGGAATGACAATGATATGAGTTAGGGGGCTGAGTAGAAAAGAAATGTCAATGAATTTATGAGAATCCAGTTGACTTGAATTGACCTTATTTTGTTGGAGACAGAATTAAGCCGCTTTCTATGGATGACTCACTCAATCCAGTTCTCTTGAGCTACATTCACACTGGCCACGGCAAGGTGTGTTCAAGCGGCCACTTTCAATGTTAAGTCTGTGTAAAGTTTCATGAACCCACGTTTTGGGCTTCCGTGTTTAAATCAGCCTATACCATGCAAAATCAGTTTTTAGAGCGTTTAAGTGTATAACAATGTTCATTCCTCATGACACGAAACCCCAAAGCGGTATTTTGATCTGTTCATGCCTCTTGTGGTGTTCTTCTAAAAACCTGATCTCTGAGCACCAGCCCCTCCTGACCCACGAAAACCAGCGAGTTAACACGAGCTGACGTAGACCAGAGAGGAACAGCCCCTTCCAGGAGGAATCTGGCTGCCATCACAAACACCTACTTTCTCAGTGCAGCTAGCGGTGTTTACCAAATATGCTGTCCTTTTGCATACACGATATACACATCCATCTTTGCAAACGTTTGGATGTTTTTTGTTTTCCTGGGCGAGACGCCGACACGCTGCAGAGGCCAGCCATAGGTTGACGACATGAAAAGCGAAAAGTTCGCATGAAAAGTTCAAGCCGTCTTACTTCCAGGTTGGAAAACAGCAGGAAAATAACTAATAAAAAACGTTTTTTTGTTTGCCAAAGCTAATATATTATCATGTACATCAATATTGTTTGTAAGTAAGACATAAGTCACCACATTCCAACCCCAAACATTTTTTAAACCAGCTAGAAAATATTGGTTGTTCATTTTTGCTGAATGTTTTTGTTTGTGTGACAGACAGTGTTTCTACCCAGTTAATTAACTTGTTAATATTATTATGAATATTGAAAACATTCTTTTTGGTCTTTTAGCTGTTCCCTTTAGGGGGCGCCACAGCAAATTATCTGCCGTCATCTAACCTCTCTTTTGCATTCTCATGAATCTTGGTTAGGTGGTGAAAAGCTATCATTTCAGTTACAAACCAGGCTTTGTTTAACATGTTGATAAGTGGAGCTCCTATTGCACACATGAACAAAGAATCCAGTTTACTCTTTAAAATCTCCCGCAACCTAAATTTCTGTGGTGCTTAGCCTATAATGACCTAACTTGACCCTGTGTCAGCGTCAATGAGAGAAGGGCATGCTTGTTGCTAGAATACAGTAAGCCCTATTAGATGTTTTACAGCTAAAGGCTCACAAGGATCAGACGAGCATCTGCGGCTGGATCTCCCCGCCTCCTCGCGGGCTCCAGCATCTTCCTCCCGCCGTCGGATCCTGAAGGAAGCCGTCCGCTTCCATTCCAGCAAGGCTCGGGCCTCGCCGCTGCTGACGGACCACCGGCCGCAAGGTGAGGCCGCCGCTGCCGCTATCGTCATGCCTGTCGGCGCTGCACCTCCGCCCGCGTCTCCTCCACCCCTGTTTGCCCCGACAACGGCGATAATCGGGGATTCTATAATAAGGAAGGTCCGCTTCTTCAACGCGGTCACTCACTGTTTTCCAGGAGCCACGGTTCTGGATATTCTAGAGAAACTCCCAGACCTGCTGCATTCTCTCCCTTCCACTGTCAGGAGGCTGATTTTACATGTCGGTTTTAATGACACCTCCTATAGAGAGTCTGAAACTACTAAAAAGGCGTTCATCAGACTTTTTAATTTTTTAAACTCCTGCCCATTGACTGTTTTTATCTCGGGACCCCTCCCCTCCTTCTCCCGCGGCCAGGGCCGTTTCAGCAGGCTGCTGAGTCTGAGCTCCTGGCTCCAGTCTGTTGCCAGCCTGAACAAGTTCGTTTTTATTGACAATTTTAACCTGTTTTGGAACAGAACTTCATTCTATAAATCTGATGGGATTCACCCCAGTCCACTGGGCAGCAATGTCTTAGCAGCCAACATCAGACACTCTGTCCAGACTTCACCTGCCCCCATCATGCCCCCACCTGTCCAAACCTCCTCTTCATCCGTACAGACATCGGTCTGTGGAAGTGACTGACTAGATTTGGTTTCCTCCCACATCCCCCAACAAACCATCATCACTGCTTCAGTTCCAAGACCTGCTGTCCCCCCAGTCTATCCTATTAGGACTATTACTACAGTCAGGTCTTCTGTGAAGGGACATGTGGGGAGAAAAACAAACACTCACTGCCTCCCAGAGGCGCCGGCCAGAGGCGCTGACCACAGCGTGCTCTCCTCTCTCCCCCGCTCTACTCCAGATCCTCTCTGTTCCACTAACTCTACTACAGTCATCCTTGGTCTCCTCAACATCCGCTCGCTCACCAATAAAGGCCAGCTGGTCCAGGACATTCTTGCTGACCGAAAGCTGGACTTCCTATGCCTCACAGAGACTTGGCATCAACCTGGGGACTTCACTGCACTCAATGAGGCAACTCCACCTGGATTTGTGTACACCAGTGAGCCGCGCACACATGCACGAGGCGGTGGTGTCCTGATGATCTATCGTGAGTCCTGGAAAGTCCTTCCTGTCTCTGCTCCTACTTACTGCTCATTTGAATATACTGCATTACTTCTTTCTGGTCCTGCCCCCACCATGGTGCTACAGTCTACCGTCCACCCAAATACAACAAGGATTTTCTAAATGATTTTTCACATCTCCTGACCCATTTCACTTCACAATCTCAGAACATTGTTACTCTTGGTGATTTTAATTTCCACATAGATAACTGTAATAATTCGCTTACCAAAGACTTCTTATCCTGTTTAGATAGCCTTGGATTGCAGCAATTTATTCATTTTCCCACTCACTGCAAAGGACACACACTGGACTTAGTGTGCTGCTCTGGACTTACTCCCTCTGACTGCAAACCTCACACACTCCCGTTCACTGACCATAAGCTCATCACCTTTAATCTCCTGCTCACATTATCCAAACTCAAACGCCCACGCATCATATCATTCCGTAAGATACAAGCCATCAACACTGCAAGTTTTTCAGCCGATATCAACAACCTTCCCAGAGTAAATCCTGTTGCCACACCTGACGAGCTGGTTTTGCAGTATAATAATGACTTGCAGTCACTTTTAAATACTCACGCACCCCTCAAAACAAGATCAGTTTCCTTCACCCGCTCTGCACCATGGTTCACACCTGCACTACGTCAGCTCAAAGCTAAAGGCAGACAACTGGAAAGACTTCAAAATAAAACTGGACTCACAATTCATAAGGACATGTACAAAAACCACATTATCTTCTATAAAGATTCTATAGCTTCCGCTAAAACTTCCTATTACTCTGGCCTGATTCACTCAAACCGACATAGCTCTAGGACCCTTTACTCACTTCTTTCTAATATAACAAAACCCCCTGATTCTCTTCCTAATCATCTCTCCTCACCTGACTCTTGTAATGCTTTAATGGCTTTCTTTGTTTCTAAGATATCTACAATTCATCAACAGCTCACAAGCCAAGCTGCAGTCTCTGGAGTGGACACCTTCACTCCTCCCTCGGTTCTGACAACCTTTTCAAGATTTTCCCTTCCTTCTGTCCAAACCATTTCTGACCTCATCACCAACTCTAAACCTTCCACCTGTCAACTGGATCCCATTCCTACATCTCTTGTTAAATCCTGTCTCCTTTCTCTTCTCCCATCAATAACCAACATTATTCACTCCTCTCTCATCTCTGGTATTGTTCCACATTCTCTAAAAGTCGCCTCTATTACTCCAGTTTTGAAAAAACCTGGTCTTGACCCAAACAACTTTAATAATCTCCGCCCTATCTCCAATCTACCTTTTATTTCCAAAATCCTTGAAAAAACTGTTGGTCTTCAGCTCCGTGCTCATCTTTCCAGTAACAACATCTACGAACACTTTCAATCTGGTGTCCGCCCACTCCATAGTACAGAAACAGCTCTTTTAAAAATCACAAACGACCTCCTCTTAGCTTCAGACTCCGGTTCACTGTCCATTCTCATTCTCCTTGATTTAACTGCTGCTTTTGACACCATTTCCCACAGTATTCTTATTCACAGACTTCAAACTATTGGTATTTCTCACACCCCTCTGTCCTGGTTTTCTTCATATTTATCAGATCGTAGTCAATTTATCCACATTAAACCTCATATGTCAAACACCTTCACACTCTCTGCTGGTATTCCCCAGGGCTCTGTCCTAGGTCCCCTTCTCTTCATCATTTACATCCTCCCTCTTGGTTCTCTCTTCCATAAACACAACATTAAATTCCATTGCTACGCGGACGACACCCAGCTCTACATTTCTACGAAACCCTCCTCATCACTTCCTCCTTCCTCCCTTACCCTCTGTCTGCAAGAAATCCATTCCTGGTTCTCTTCCAATTTTCTCAAACTCAACAGTTCCAAAACTGAAGTCCTCCTTGTAGGCACTCCATCCACTATTTCCAAATCCAATAGCTTCTCTATCTCTATCAACGACTTCTCTGTTCTTCCCTCCCCCCAGGTAAAAAGTCTGGGTGTCATCCTCGACAGCTCACTTTCATTCCAATCTCATATTAATAACATCACCCGTTCTGCTTACTTTCATCTCCGTAATATATCTCGTCTCCGCCCTTCTCTCACTCCTCATACGACTGCTGTACTTGTTCATAGTCTTGTCATCGATTATTGTAATTCCCTCCTGTTTGGTTTACCCAATAAAACACTCAAGAAACTGCAGCTTCTTCAAAATTCTGCAGCCCGCATCATCACCAGGACCCCGTTATCCCACCACATCACACCAATTCTCCAAAATTTACACTGGCTTCCCATAAAACAAAGGATTAGTTTCAAGATTCTCCTCATAACCTTCAAAGCACTCCATAACCTGGCTCCACCCTACATTTCTGACCTTCTTCACTTTTCCATTCCCTCCCGATCTCTCCGCTCCACTTCCTCTCTCCAACTCAATGTCCCACCTGCCCGTCTTGCCACCATGGGGGGCAGAGCTTTCAGTCGTTCCGCCCCCCCAGCTATGGAATTCTCTTCCTCCAGATTTACGCAATACAGACACACTGCCACTGTTCAAATCTAAACTCAAGACTCATCTCTTCAAACTATCATACAGTTAATCCATTCAGTTAACACAACCCCATTTGTCTGTTTTTCTATCCTGTCTTTTATTTATTTATTTATTTATTTTAAATGTTCTTATGTTTTTATGTCTTTATGTTTTTTGTTTTACTCTGATAATTTCTTATTGTTGTTTTATTCTGTTTGTACTTATTTTAACCTTGTACAGTGACCTTGGGTGACCTGAAAGGCGCTTGAAATAAAATGTATTATTATTATTATTATTTACAAATTGTTGAGCTAAATGCATGTTCACAGGCCTGCAGTATTTCAAAACGAATTTAACCCTTGTGCTATCTTGGATGACCCCACCCTTACTTTGACATGTTCTCCCTACCATGACAAAGGTGGATAAAGGTGGAAAAGTTTCATGTAATCCATTGAACCAGTGAAGATCACAAAAATTGAAAAAAAAAAAGGTTCAGAGCACTGTCTAGTGAATCTATATGACCCAACTCCCAACGGTACAGTGCCTAGGATAGCACAAGGGTTAAGTTGTTTTCCTTTCAGTATTTTTAATTGTTATTTATGGTTTAAATAATTTCCCACAGTGGGCTCACTGTGAGCGCTCTAACCCCCTCATAAGCTATAGAGTCTTTATCTTCAAAGTTTTAATTGATTTAAATCATTTCCCACAGTGGATTTATTGCAGAAAGAGGTGAGTAAAAGAGTTGTTTGTGTTTTCCAGCTACCATCCAATTCCAGATTGGGGTTGTCTTTTCCTGAACATTGACCCTCTTTGGCCCTCAGGATCTGTTGGAGGACGGCTTCCACGATGGGCATCACCATAGTCACAGCAGAGGTGTTTTGGACCCACATGGAGAGCAAGGCACAGCCAGACATGAACCCCAGCATCAACCTAAACAAAGAATTCAGTAAGAGCCTAGCATTAAACGAGAAAAGTCCAAGCATCTTTCATTTTATATCCTTTCAGTCCTCACTTAGTATAATTAGCTGTTCTCTTTGTTTTCAACCTTTTTTGAAGGGTATATATTGTCCTACATGGACATGGTCTGTATTATTGCATTATATTATACCAGATTTTTCAGTGAGGACAAGTATTCTATTCTTGTCCATCTGATTTCAGAATATCGGGGCATGTGACTTTAAGTTATATTGGGACATTGTTATCACACTCTGCAGTCACATGTAGTGTGTAATCTATGTTATCTTTATAGAAACAATCAATAGCAACATAAAAATGATTAGTGACATTTCTATTATTTGCGTGTTATATCAGGGAACGGGTAAAGGTTGTAGTAACTGCTGTTGGAAGAATAACCAGAGAGCAACCAACATAATCCAATGTTTAGAGGAAAAATAGCTTTGATATCCTCAATTATTTGAGGCCTTTTTTGCTTCAGAAAACCTCAATGCCTTGAATTTAAAGTCCCACTCCACTCTTCTTTTGTAAAAGTGTTCCCAAAGGTCTTTTAATTATTATTATTATACCATTTCTATGGAAAAAGGCAATATCAGAGCTATCCAGCCGTACAGTTTTAAGGCAGATTCCAGCTCAGACCAGGAAAACTAAGGCATGAATGGATCTACTTGTCTGGATGCATGGGAATAGAGCGGAGCAGGGAGCTTGTGGCGTGCCGATTGTAGTTTGCATTTAACTACAAGCTTTTTCAAACAGCTTTTTTTTGTCTGCTCCTAATTCACAACAATTTGGATAAAGAAATACTCAGAAATACAGTTTTAATCTTAATTTTCTTTATTTATTACCGCTATCATGCTACAAGAACATGTTAAAAACTCAATTTTCCTTGGAGTGGATCTTTTAGTAAAATCACATAACACCAATATTACTTTAAACCATCATAAATTTAGTGCCACAATAACTCAGCGGTCTTCCTGTTAAATAAAATGTTGATCCAATACACTGAAACGTTTTTTAAAGAAATACAAATGTTCTTTACTGTTATTCATTTTTAAAGCCAACCAATCTCACTTTGGTTTTAAGGCCTCCTACCTTTCTAAAATTGGCCACAAACACAGAAGCAACAGAACTGTACTCTCCAAAAATGTATTTCCCTAAATATTCATGCGACCTTTACTGCTATACTTTTATTACACTTCCATGTGACTTCCATGTCCCCAAAATATGTAACCAAGTCAGATTTGGCATTTGTTACCTCCACCTTCAATGAACGCTTAATTTCCTTTTCTAAGGTTTTCTTACGTCTGTACTTCCAGGTCTTACTTTGCAGTATTTTCAGATTACAGTGTATGCGTAAAACCTGTTCCATCTGTGCGCTTCTGCCTCATTTCCATGCAATCGCAAATTTAAGGAACCAGCAGCCTGCCAGCCTGGGGAACCTTGTGAGCATCATTAACCCACTGGAAATGATTTTTTTTTTTTTTTTTTTTACAGATGTATGCATGACCAGTGTGCCAAGTGTGGTAAGTTAAAGACCCTGACAAACAAATGTAGGTACAGATTTTCTTCTCAGCAAATGTTTTCACATATGCTTTTCTTACCATTTAATTGAATAGGTTTCTCAGCTCTCTCATATAACTATTTTGCTTGAGTTTTGTTTTGCCTTTTCAAAAGGGATTGGTGGAATACAAAGCCACTAACAGCATCATGTCATTAGTACAGGGTAAAACAGCAAGAACACACAGGAAACATGGGAGGCAGGTGCTTACCACGCAGGGTTGACTCCCACCAGTGTGACAAGTCTCAATGCTATCCTGCGATGCAGGCCCCATTTTTCAATGGATGTGGCAAGGCAAATTACACCCACAAGCAAGAAGTGGAAGTCTTTAAAATACCACTTTGCCACCTGAAAGAAAAGCAGTCAGAGGGAGAAGAGTTAGGGGATGTAGGCGAGGTAGAGTCAGCGTCATAAAGTTTATGGCCGCCCAGTGCAAGAAGGTCAATCTGAGTTTGGTGGACATGGCTCAGACACTTTAGCTTGCAGAGTCTCCACCCAGAGTAAAGCAGCTTGGTGGGTTTATGTGTTATATGTAGGGTTTTACAAGTTAGTCATACATGTCATGAAGGGATATTTATGCAGATAGAAGCGCCGATTTTCATCTGAGCTGCTTTTCCTACAGGATCCTTGACAAAACAGTGAGAAGAAACCACTGCTGTTGTTGGATCAAGAGGTTCTCAGTGATCAGTACACACAAGAGAAGTGCCGAACAACACCATTGTTGAAGAAGGTAAATGGATTTTCTATCTTGATTGAGGCCTAAAGCGTTTTACAGTCAGAAGCTCAAAGGAGCATACTGAGCATCTAAAAGTCCACAACAATTTACCAAGTTGTCGACATGCTCAGACAGAATTTGTTGTCTTGCACCACAAGGGGAGGTGACTTATCTATGTCCTGTAACTAATTTCATACCCATTGCAGACAAGTCAGCAAAAGACGTGTTTTCCTTTCGGTCTCCTGTTTCCAGATCAAAGGGATGAACTCTGTGCTTATTGAAGTCTGAAAACCTCCCCTGTCATCCACACCTTATAAATAGTATGAAGAGTTAAGGACTTGTTAGAGATTTTGTGATTAACACGAGCTCCTGATAACGTTGTGTTTAGCCCAGACATTTTCACAGCTCTCTGACTGAACATTTTATCGCCTGTTGTTGAAACTTTCCTGAAATGCTTCTAAGCCTAGAACCTGCAGTGTGCATAAGATGGTTTGGTGCCTAACAAGTGGGCTAAATGCACATCATAATAGTGAGGTGGTCTAAGGTATCAGGTTGAGGAAGGGTTGTAATCTCTTTTCTGAGTGGTTTAAGGTTGGCTTGGTTGAATTCTCCAGCCCATCTAGAAAAGCATCCAGGGGGTTAGCTGCTGTTCAGTGACATGCCGAAACACTTTCTTTTAGTGGCTTTGCTTGGTAGATGGATTGGCGTGCGCTTCCATATCAGAATCAGAATCAGAATCAGAAATGGTTTTATTGCCATGTTCAGTAGAGCGCACTTTACAGAACTAGGAATTTGTCATGGTGTTTTGGTACAGTTAAAATAAAGAAATAAGTTAAAGAAATTAAATTAACACAACACACTATATACAGTTAAGTAAGGTGGGAGCACAGGGAGCATTAACTCCACAGAGTTGAGCATTGCTGACTTATTTAAAACTTTATCACAAAGTCCTTCATTTTAAAGTCAAGTATCTCGCCCAAACCCTTTTAGGTTTATATGGTAACTTTTGATTATTTTGGTTCAGAAGTAAGGCTTAGGGATACTCACATCAGAGGACTTCATAATGCCAAACAAAGGAAAGAGGACAGCAGGTAGCATAGCAGTCATGGACAAGGGAATGATCTCTGTCACCCAATACACTGCCATCAGTAGCATCACAAAGGCACATTCTGCCTCCTAAACAATAAAAAAACAAAGTAATTTTGTTAAACGCAAAGTCAAGATATACTGAATTTGCATATAGGTTACACAGCATTTAGCACATGCATCCTCCACATGACTTATTTTAAGGAATGTGACAAAAGATGACAGGTGATTATGGGAAATACATTTTTTATCTATTAGTCCTGCTACAAATCTGAACCCTAGATGTTTCTCTTGACTGTTGTTCCCCCGGGTAATAAATGGCTTTCTCTTTATTTGTTACTGCTGCTTTATCATTGGCTTGATAAATGTCTGGCTTCTGCGAGATTATAATACAACTACAAAGATACTTGTTGAGTAACCTACTTTCTGCTCCCTTTTATTGCTCAGTGACAGGTAGTAAGTTACTGGAAAGTGATAAACTAAATATAGATTTTAACGTATTGCTTTTATTTATCGCAAGTATACAATATTGTTGTTCAATACGCCCTCAGCGGCTACTGAGAACTTTCTAATAGCACGCTTGTATTTTCTTGAAAGTCTTTTCCCTATATTCTTATTCTAACATAACCTCTTCTTTTTGCATAAAAATACATTGTTGACCATTTGAAGTATTCTGACACAGGTTTCATAATCAAATTTGGGATGTATTTGAGGGTTTTAAAGTTAAATCTACACTCCAAAGTCAAAACATTAGGTTCTTCAATATGTCTTTGCTATCAGCATCTACTGTTCAAGAGATGACTTTGATCGTTGCTAACTAGTCTCATTAACACTCACATGCAGATGTATGCTGTCCAGGTAAAGCAAGTATTGCGTGACCAACAACTATTTAAATGGTGGAGCAATAAAGTAGTTTACTTAAATAAAGTACTTAAATGTAACAAAACAAACGTGGAAAAAAACTCAATGTACTCAAAAGTAATAAAGCTTTTGTGTGAAAACAGCTTGTTAGTTGTTTTTGGGAAACTAATAAATTATTTTAACGTAGTTTGTAGCCCATCACTCTTCTGTTGATTTCATTTGCTTGCAATATTCATTCCTTAACATCAGTAACAAAACATTCTATAATAAGTAGAATCTAAATGAAATACATCAGTTATAAATCTACAACAGTACGACGAGTTTTAGGGCCACCAAAAAAAAAAAAAGGTAAAATTACGAAATTTAAAGTTGTAATTTCACGAGAAAAAATCTCGTAAATGTACAAGTTTTTTTGCGGTAAATTTTTTAGGTGAAAGTGAGCATACAGAGCAGCAGGTGAACGCCGCGCAGCAGCAGAGCAGACCGACTAAACTCAGTAGAACAGCTGAGCTGAATGTTTATTGATAACGTTCCAAATGTTTGGAAGCTCATTTGTTTGATTTATGATTTATGAATGTTTTATTTATTGATGGGTGGTTTGCAGGATCTCTGCAGCCAAATGAAGCCGTCGGTGTCCCTGGAGATGTCCACCTGAATCCTTTTTTCCACCATGAAACCAAGATCTCTAAATCTGTGTGACGCTTCCGTCTGAGGAGGAGCACTTTCTGGCATTTTTAATGTTCTAATGCCTGCGACAGACTGGCGACCTGTTCAGGGTTTTTCCTGCCTTCGCCCATAAGTGGCCAGGATAGACTCCCTCTGACCCCGAAAGCGAACAAACGGACGAAAATGAATGAATGTTCTAATGCTAAAATAACAGACTATTTTCATTCATCTTTGATGTTTTATGTTGAAACGGGACATTTCATCTGGAGGAGGGGGCGTATGGAACTGTTTACACATTGGTGTTCTCAACATGACAGGTTCATGACGTAATGAGACAAATGGACTTCAGGGTGTGTGAATGAAAAGCAGAATAAAGTAGTGGTCCTCTACACCCAAACGTGTCTCTGAGCTCCTTATTTTACAGTTGAAACTCCGTTTTACCGACACCGAACTTATTTTTTGAAACCTATTCGGTAATAAAGCTTCACAAAGTGCTTGACATCTTTCATCTTCAAGCTAGGCTCTGATAAACAGACAACGTTGGTGGTTTTTCCTCGTTAATTTGTGACATTTTCTCGTAAATTTACGAGAAAAAAACTTGTAAATTTACGAGATATTTCTCGTAAATTTATGACTTAAGATCTCATAGTTTAACAGTTATGACTTTTTTTCTCATGTACGACTTAAAAGTCGTATTTAAAAAAAAGTTTGTAAACTGGCCCTAAAACTCTGTCGTACCACAGAAATGAAAATAAATAAATAAATACATTTAAAAAAAAGAGGTGAAAGTCTAGATTTTGTCCTAAAAATGAGTTCTTCATGAATAAGACCAGATGATTTGCATAAACTGTAGCCCATTTTAATGCAGGACCATTATTTCCAAAAAATGTTGTAACAATCAGAGTAAAAAAAAGACATCAAATGGGATAAACGATTAAGGGTTGAAACAACTCCTTAAGTTGGATATTAAACCTGCTGAATTGTATCCTTTAATGTTTCTTGTCTAATATTAGATATGGAAAAATAAAGTTCTGCTGAACCAAAATTAATGAGAACCACTATTATTTAATATTTTTTATAATGGTTCGATAAACTGATAAAAAATGTGATGCAATACATTTTTGTATGTGGTTTAAGAATCTCTTGTAGGTAAAAAACACTCGTGAAGAACAGAAAAAAGAAAATATCAAACATACAAATGTTTGTTTTTGCTGTAGAATACATTTAAAAATTAAAAATGACATTCCAAACATAAACTTTGGCCAAGCAAAAGCCTTTTTCTTTTGTTTCCTTGAAATGATAGCAATTGGATAACAGCGATGAGTAGAAAAAAAAAGAATCAATTACAAATAGACAATTATTTATTTAGACTAAAAAAGACCTACATTGTTTTCATAGTTCAAGCCTCATAAGGTTTCTTTTGTTTATTAACATTTAACTTTAAAAAGAAAATGAATCAAGTGAAATAGATTTAAGCACTGTAGTCTCAGGGTAAGGGAAGCACAAAGTAATAACATCACAATATTCTAGGCTGAGATTTATTTTCTTTTATTAACTTGACATATTGCTTTTCTAAGAAAAAGAGAAAAGTCTTTTTGATGTTTATCACACTTGTAATACATGCAGTTATAAAGAAACTCACCTTTGTCCTGATGACAAGTGGAATAGGTAGCAGGAGCAGTGGTGTGAGGATGATTAGGAAAAAGCTGCGGAAGTTCCATAGTCTTCTCTGAATGTTACTGAGCATTGCTTTTCCTCTATGCCTTCCTGTTGGAACTGTGGAGCTGTTCCGTTGAGAGACTTGGAAAAGGTGTTGATTGACCCAGGTGTCAGGCGGGTTTGAGCACAGTCACGTTGTCCTCAACTGTTTAGGTTGCAGGTCATGCATTTATATCTGCTGATTTTCCCTCTTGAGCAAGACACCGAGCCTCCGTAAGCGTTATCTCTGTGCTAACACAAAGGTGAGAAATGAAGGTTATACACGCAGACACAGGTCTTTATACCTTCAGGTGTAAATGTAGAAGTTAAAGTCAAAATTTTTTCAAGGTCATCAATGCCTTTTTGTGACAGCCTTATGATTATAATATTATTCGATTCTGGGCATTGCCTTTTATTCTTTAAGGCCATATTTCACAATGTCATGTCATTTTCTGGATGTTACACATTTCTAGATTAAAACAGGGATGATCCATTTGGATACTTTAAGAGGAGGGGGTGTCATGCAAATTTGCATATGATTCACATTTATTTACAGGGGAACCTCTTGAGGGTCCTGTGGAGTATAGTTGCTAGTCCTATTGTGCTTTCTGGATTGAAATGTCTTTCCAGGGGTCTGCTGTAGCCAGGGTTCTACATGACCTTTTTTGGTTACGATCCGGGGTAGCTGGTAACATCCAAAGTTTACCACCCAAAATTGATTTCTAGCCAGAAAATTCTCTGCAAAAAATTATTTCTTTGAAAGAAAACCGTTATTCCCTTTATTTATAACATTGTTTTCTTATGAAAACAAAACACTAATAATTGTTGAAAGTGTAGCCTTTTTTTCAAGTTTTATAACATTACAGAAATGTAATATTCATTCATTTTCTAAACCTGTTTTTTCCCCTTTCGTGGTCTCAGGGCTGCCAGTGCCTATTCCGGCCTCTCGTGGGCAAAGGCAGGGAACATCCTGGACAGGTTATCACAAATCACAAACCCATGCACTCACACCTGGGGACAATTTAGAGTAATAAATTATCCTCTGAAGCATGTTTTTGGATGAAAACTTGGAGAACTCATTGGTGTTCTGTCAAAGCTCCTCACCATGCATGGAGAGTTTCATCCCAAATCCAGCACTCTGAGACTGTATGCTAGCCGCAAGGAAGGAGGCCGAGGACTACTGAGCGTGGAAGCCACTATCCAGGATGAAACATCCAAGATGCTTGAGTACATCAAGCTCAAGGCCCCAACTGACAATGTGCTCAGTAAATGTCTCAGGCAATGGAGAGCAGAGGATACAGTGCTGGAGGACAGATCCTCATGGGAGGACAAACCCCTGCATGGGATGTACCACCGGACCATAACTGAAGTGGCTGATAACAAGAAGTCCTACCAATGTCTAGAAAGGGCTGGTCTACAGGACAGCACTGAAGCACTCATCCTGGCAGCTCAGGAACAAGCCCTGAACACCAGAGCCATAGAGGCTCAGATCGACCACACCAGACAAGACCCAAGGTGTAGATCTACCACACCAGACTAGACCCAAGGTGTAGATCTACCACACCAGACAAGACCCAAGGTGTAGATCTACCACACCAGACAAGACCCAAGGTGTAGATCTACCACACCAGACTAGACCCAAGGTGTAGATCTACCACACCAGACAAGACCCAAGGTGTAGATCTACCACACCAGACAAGACCCAAGGTGTAGATCTACCACACCAGACTAGACCCAAGGTGTAGATCTACCACACCAGACAAGACCCAAGGTGTAGATCTACCACACCAGACTAGACCCAAGGTGTAGATCGACCACACCAGACTAGACCCAAGGTGTAGATCTACCACACCAGACAAGACCCAAAGTGTAGATCTACCACACCAGACAAGACCCAAGGTGTAGGCTGTGCAAAGAGGCGCCTGAAACAATCCAGCACATAACTGCAGGGTGTAAGATGCTGGCAGGTAAAGCATACATGGAGCACCACAATCAAGTGGCTGGAATCATATACAGGAACATGTGTGCAGAATATGGACTGGAAACCCCAAGGTCAAAATGGGAAACACCCCTGAAGGTGGTAGAGAATGAGAGGGCAAAGATCCTGTGGGACTTCCAGATCCAGACTGATAGGATGGTAATGGAGAACCAACCAGACATTGTAGTGGTGGATAAAGAACAGAGGAAAGCCGTTGTGGTGGATGTGGCAGTGCCAAGTGATGGGAACATCAGGAAGAAGGAACATGAGAAACTGGAGAAATAACAGGGACTCAGAGAAGAACTGGAGAAAGCCTGGAAAGTGAAGGTGACAGTGGTGCCTGTGGTAATTGGAGCACTCGAGTCAGTATTGCTAATTCTTTTAAGCAACAACTTGTCATCAAAGCCAAAATGTTTTTTTCTAGTTATGGTCCTTTATTTAGAACTTGAACATGTTTGAAGAAATTAACTAAGTTTCCAAACCACAAAGATTTTTTCAATGTACAACAGAAGACAAAACATTAAAACTAGTAATAAAAACAGTTTTTTTCATTCATGGTGCATTTCTTGCACTGTATTAAAGTTTGCACCACTGCCAAGGCAGTTTCTCAAAACACTTAGTGCAAACTGCAAAACATGGTAGATAACCTGCAAAAGTGAGTCAATTTATTGAAATGGAAAGTCAATTCCAAAAAAGCAATGCTTTAAAACCAAGTCCCTTTAATCAAAATGGATAATTTGATCTGCAAAGGCAAGTATTTAAGTCAATGAAAGTGTCAGTGTCGTCAAAATGACACATTATGACTCCAGCATCTTTGAACTATCAAGTCAAATGATTCAAACATGTTTTCATTGGGACATTTTCTCTGGATGTGTTCCTAATGTCATTTAACATGAAGACAGCATCATGTATGATTTGAAAACTTGAATGAAATAGAAATCAAGACACTGAATGAACACATTTACTGCAGAGTAAAGGGAGACCTCTTCCCCCTCTTCTAGGTGGTCTTGCATCCTTTTTGACGTGTAAACTGTAATATGACACTATTTTCTTTACTATTCCACTACAGCACACTATGCCACAAAAATGCAAACAACGGTTTTAGTCAATTGTAAGTCTACACATAAAAGATTACCATGTCCCAATGCAAAGCCTCTTGTATGACTATGATAGTACAAAACAACTTCGTGTGCCCTGATAAACCTTAAATGACAGTTTGCTCACTTGTTCTCCCAACCAAACCTGAACTCTGAATCATGAAGCTGGCAGTGGTTCTCCCAGGATTTTGCTGCATCCTTTGACCTGCCTCAGCCATTGTGAGGCCGTCATTTACCACATGATGTGTTGCCTTGATTTGATCAGCGTTCTGTCTATGTCGTTGGCCTCTTCTTCCCCCCACCCTCACCCCTCTACCATGAGGCTGACCTTCCATCTATTGTAGTTTTGTAGATACAATACGCACTTCATTCCAATTCTGTCTCTTGTTTACAATAGGCCCATGTTCATCCTTCTACTTCACAACCCCACAAATCAATAAACCTTGTAAGCCTGCCCTCTGCTGGCCACTTAAT
Source organism: Oryzias curvinotus (assembly GCA_023969325.1). NCBI lineage: Eukaryota > Metazoa > Chordata > Actinopteri > Beloniformes > Adrianichthyidae > Oryzias > Oryzias curvinotus. Next base: position 7,117,079 of record CM043711.1, read on the forward strand.
TGCCACATAATATTGAACAGCAATCATCTCAAATTCAAGATTCAGAGATTACTCAATCCAATGTGAAGTCGGGCTGATTGTTCCTTTAGTTTACTCAGCGTGTGCTGATAATGTAATGCCTTATGAGGTTTGCATACACCTTTTTATTCCATGTCCTTTCTTTTTATTTGACCGTTCATGTACTTTGTGTTTGTTTGTTGTTTATTCAGAGTTCAGATGTGACGTGAAGCTGCACTGAAAAGACAGAATGAGGAAGGAAAACTGCTGAGCTTTTTGTTATATTAATATAAACAATAGATCATTTGTTTTAGGAATGCATACAAAATGTTTTTGGGAGGATTTTTACTGTTGGTTTCGCACAAAATTCCTATTTAATACACAATGAGAAAAACAAAAAGTAGGCCTACTTTCTGGAGTCATCTCAGGTGAAACTTGATTTAGTTCTTTTTACTTAAAACTTGGAAATTTATACTCACAAGAACAGGTTTTTAAAGAAATTGAACTCTTCTTTGTAACGTTTTACAAGGACATTTGCTTTTATTGTAGCTTATCTAAATTAATAAAAAGTAAAAATACAAGAAGAACTTCCACTCTAGTTCATGACAGTCTAATTAGTTAAACTAAAACTACTTTAGTGTTAATTATTTGTGCTTTTTTGTGGGTTGTAGTTGTGAGTCTTAATCATTTTAAAGAGTTCCAATAAGATGGAGGAACAAGTAAGTGTGTGTTTGTGTTGGCTGAGGTTAGTGTGAGCAAATGCTAGAAATGAGTACAGCGATAGTGAAGAAACAGCAGTGCACCTCCTGCTGCGGCGTATGTGAGTATTACATCTGCACAAAACTGAATGTTTAACTCAGGAATGGATGTTTGTGGTGGCCCCGTTGGGGAGGGGGGGGGCATGGTTAGAGTTTGAGCCCCCTGTCAGAGGTGACGAACACTGGACCCCTTCGTGAGACAGCAAAATGTTTTCACCGCGATGCAGCGAAGGACCACTGTATATGAAACTTAAAGTGATGTAGGAGATTTTAGGAAAGAAGGAATTTTGTCCAAGACTATAAATGATTAAGTTCATAACATTTCTGCGCAGAAGAATGTTGCAGGACAACCATGGTTTTCATACAGAAGGAATGTTTCCTCGCACAGCTGTCAGTGAAGATGCTTTAGAATCCAACATTTCAGTCTGGTAAAAAATGATGCACTGCAACACTAAAGACAACTCCTATACATAAATGCACCAAATATATATTTTATCATTTAAATATTTTAACACATAACATGACGCATACAACAGCACACGAGTTGGTCATTCTGTGCACATTCAATACCCACAAAATTTGATCTGCCACCAAATTTTAATTAATTGTTTATTTAAAATTCCTGAATTTCTGTTTCTATAAAGTTAGTGTGAAATGAAGATTTCTACCATAAAGAAACTAAAACAAAAAAGAAGTAAGAACCTATACATTTTAACATTAGAAGCACACACTGTAAACCACAGCAGTACTTAACACCTACCTTGTAATTGTCCAAGTATGAAAAATCTCAGCTTTTTCTGTCAGTTTTACAACTCTCAAGGACAAAGATGAGATGAACTACTATATTACCCAAAATTTTGCCTCACCTGATCTGTTTTATAGATTAAAAAAAAAAGCTTTTCTTAGTACCTGAGTAATCATTAGCATGACACTAAGGAAGGAGTTTTTCCCAACTATGTTCATAGGAACTGTCATAAAAGCACAACAAAAGCATTGTTAAAATATAAACTTATATCTAATCATCTTTTATTAACCAAGTGCTGGAAGTGGCCATGTTCATTCCAATAAGAACAGTTGCATAACGGTGGCTCCCCCTCTCCCTCATACCCTGTCCTCCCATCTCATATCACGTGGACCGTCTCATTTTTGTTTTTGTGCTTTTTGTTGTTTTTTTGGCCCTTACCTCCTTCACCTATATTTAGAGCAGAGGACAAACGCATGTTCTTTTTTTTGGCACTGCTGATCCCCTGATGTATTTCCCCACCACCACTACCACGCTCCGACCAATAAAGACTATTCTGATTCTGATGTTTTAGATGCAGTGCAACCTTTTGATTTATCATGAACACCACAGTCGATGAAATGTTTTGAAACAAAATTTTATTCTCTTTACCACATATAAAACTGTTTCCACTTTTGCTAGTATTTTAGATCAATCCAATAAAAGTGGTCGTGAATCCACTTTTTATCATAAATGGGTATTATGAGATTACATATACATATAGACCTATATATTACATGTATATATATAACATATATATATTATATATAATATATACATCTCCAGCCACCCCTCACTGGAGCACCAACACCCTCCTGCCTGGTCAAGAAGGCACATCACCAGCGCCTTTATTTCCTGAGAGGCTCAAGCGAGGCCTTGATGGGATCCATCCTGACCTCCTCACAGTGGTGGTGGAGAGCGTCTGACCTCCTGCATCACTGTGTGACGGCAGCTGCTCTGGCGGCAGAGAGGAAACTCTGCAACGAGTGACCAAGCTGCACAGAGGACTGTGGGCTGGCAGCTGCCGTCCACCACACAGCTACGACAATGCAGAACGGGCCTCCCACATCCTGAAAGACCCCACTCACCCTCACACCCTCTGTTCTCCCTGCTCCCCTCAGGCAGGAGAGGCTGAGGAGCATAAAGAGCAGGACCACCAGACTGAGGAACAGTTTCTTTCCTGAAGCAGTCAGACTGCTGAACTCCGGCTGATCACTGCCCCCCCCCCATGGACAACAAGCTACTTCCCAAGTGCAATATCACAGGGCTGTGCAATACTTAACATAATATACTTAACATAATATACTGTGCAATTTGAAAAAATACTTCTGTGCAATACTAATCAGGAACCACACCGTGACAGACTGATATCTCACTGACATTATTATTGATATATATTATTTATGTCTGAATGTAAACGGCTGGTCCGGGACCAGAGAGCCTAATTTCGTTTTATCATGATAAAATGACAATAAAGTTTCCTGATTCCTGATTCCTGATACATTTGTAATGGGAGAATTTAATTATGCAGTAATACATTACCTTTTGCTGTAAACATGAAAGCATCTGAGTAGCAAAAATACTTCTCTGAGTGCTTAACCCTTGTGCTATCCTAGGCACTTTAACATTGGGAGTGGGGTCATCTAGATCCACTTGACAGTGCGCTGATCCTTTTTTCTTCAATGATTTGTGATCTTCACTGGTGTCCATGGATTACATGAAATCGTCTCCACCTTTGTCATGGTAGGGAGAACATGTCAATGGTCATCTTGATCCTATAGGATAGCACAAGGGTTAAAACTGTATATCAGTTGGAATTTCTGCGCTAAAGAAAGCTTAAAAACAGTGAGTTTTTAACCAAGACTTTGTAGGCCGTCTTGTCAGTATGAAAACCATTTTAAATGTTCAAATTGGCTTCAACCACAAGGGGGCCCAATTAAGTGGTTTCATGTGGCAGACTTAAACTTGGATGAATGCAGAGGGAGGGGTTGGTTGTGTCAGAAAGAGCAAGACAGAGAGAGCAATCCTTCTTCTTTGTCTATTCTGCTACAAATATATTTCATCTGGAGGCACATATGCAATTACTAATGTATATTTTTCTATTAAGAAACTTGAGATGCACAAATTTCACCACTTGAAGTTGTGAAGAAAATACACAACTCAGACTTATTGACAACAAGCAAACTTGCAAGCCTCTGATTTTAAATGTAACAACAGTTGCACAAACATGTAATAACAACAGGTAATTCTGTAGGACTACTAGGACGTTTTTATGACAGAGGGCTTTTTAAAACCATTTAGAGTAACAAGTAACAATACCACAGCAAACACTACTATTTATAGTTTAAACATTATAAATAATGTATCAAATACATTATTATCAAATGTATCAAATCCACCTAGAGCTGACTCTGTTCCTGTGAAGAGGTTTCCCTCTTTTCTTCCCTTTGTTGTCTTACCTTTGCATTTTTAGATTTTCTGTCAGTACAAGCAAGTGCTCTAATAATTTAGTATATAAAAAAGTAGATTCAGATTGTTTAGGGGAGAATGCCGTGAGATGGACCATTGGCCTGTCTGGATGAACTCTGACTTTTATCTGATAAAAGCTGTGAAAGACTCATAAATCTCTCTTGAAATTTAGATACTGTACTTACCCTGGATGTACTGTAACTATGTGCTGTCTCAGCTGTTCATGGCTTCATCTGGCATTTGATTTCAACTTGAAAACAGATTTATTTAACTTTTACAACGCAAATAAACTCACTTAAGCAACACAACTAGAACCAGATTCCTCTCCATTGTCAAAAAACTTGAATGCCACTTTGGGCAAACGTGTTTGTGAACACCAGAGGCTGCTGACACAATGCAGTCAAACAATTTTCATTTTCATGAGCCCAACTATGTCTGCCAGATTGCCAAATGGAAAACTGTGATTCATCCCACTGGGAACAAGGTCTCCCATTCTCTGTTCACATGTCAGTGGTGGCTTGCTTTTTTCACCAACATGTGATGTGTTTATTGGATGCAACTGCCCAGCCATGGAAATGTCATGCGTGCATTGGAGGCATGTGGACATTGCATGTGAATATCACAGTTTCATGCTGGAATTACCTGGGCGCTTAGGAACAACCAGTTGCTTCACGTTTTACAAATACAAATGTTAGAATGGTCTTAATGGCTGCATGATAATTCAAAGACTTGGGGCCATTGAGGTGATTGGAACACCCAAAACAAGTTATGTGGTTTATTAACTAAATATTTTTTTGGACAAATAGTGTGTGTCTGTGTTTGTACGATTGAGTTGTCAAGCATGATTGTGAAATGTCATACGGAAAGATGAACTCACTCTAAAAGATGAACCCTTCAGAGAATTCAAGGAACTTTTCAACTGTTCTCATCTCAAAGACAATTTAATAGATTTCCCCAAAAACGGTGTGTATTCATTCTTGGATTTCTAGGATATGTGTTACGCTTTAACTTTTTAATCTTGAAGTCCAAAAGGAATGGTTAAACAGTTGCTAACTGTGTTGCTGACCTTTTACCTGTCTGATTCCCAAACATAAAGACAGTAATATTCAATATGAGTTGCTATGATCTGAAACTAAGAAAATGAAAAAAGTCTTGGATCATGACAAATGTTTGGTAGAGATGTTTTCCAAAATTGTTCAACCAACCAACAACTAAATTAGTTTTCAGATTTCTGCATCTTACTCACAATTAAGCATGAAAATGTTAGCATATTTTGGAGTGGCAGGAAAATACATGTACAGGGGTTCTGGATGGTCACCGTGATGGAATAACCAATGCGTTTGGGCTCCTGCATAAATCACATTCACGTTCTAATTGTCTCACTTTCTATACTAAATGTAACTTTGTCTGTAATATCTTGTAATAACTTCAGATTACGAAAATGACATCAAGATCACGAACAGAACAACAAAAAAGGATGATTTCATCAAAGAGCCTGTTGTAGCTACGCTAAAAGCTATGCTAGAAGCTCACAGAGCATCCCGTTCAGCGGAGTTAAATGCCTCCATCACACGACTGGAATCAAAGTTCGATAACATCCAATCTACTATTGAGGACCACCATCAAAGACTCTCCTCGCTGGGAGATGCAGCCACCGATTCACGTAAGGACACACGACATGGAAGTAAAGCTAGCTTCGGTGATGGAGGATAATGCTGAGCTGAAGGTGAAGCTTGTTGACTTTGAGAGTAGGAGCTGCCACAAAAACATTTGGACAGAGCTCATCTCGTGCTACTGCCCAAATTTCCAGATCCGTGAGACTCGAGAGCTACAAGGGAAGCTCCGATACAGGGACTCGCCTCTTAACATCGTTAAAGACTGCTGCCTGGAGGTCCTTGAGCAATGTTCTTCCTATCGTGGAGTTATGAAAGAGCTGTAACTTAGCCCTCAACCTCACACTTCGCTACCCGGCCCGGCGTTTCATTGTGACCAAAGAGGGGGATTGGAGCTTCACCCAAAGATGCCAAGAACCACATTAAACTTCACCATTTAGCCAGCTAAGAAGCTTTGACTGTCTTTTCAGATGATTTTTGGATCTTCATTCATTTTCTATTCTGTTTTGTCCCTTTCAGGGTCACGTGGCAGCTGGAGCCTATCCCGGCTACTTGTGGGCGAAGGCAGGGGACAATTTAGAGTCACCAATTAACCCACTCATGCATGAGGAGAACATGCAAACTCCACACAGAAACACTGTTGTTCTGTTTCATGTCCCCCAGCCGGGACTTGAACCAGGGGCCTTCTTGCTGTGAGGCAAGAGCGCCAACCACTGCACCACCATGCAGTCTTTTTTTTTTCCGGATCTTACTGTCACGGTGCCTGTCAGCCACCTCCCCCTCCCTCCTGCTCCTGCTCTGCTGATTGGAACCAGCTGTCCTGCATCACCGATCATCCTGACTGCCTTCTTAAGGGTTCTACTCATCAGTATCCAGTGCCAGTTTGTTATACTCTCTCCGGTGCATACGCCTGGCCTTTTAGACTTTGCTACCCAAGCTAAGTTACTTGGCTTACCTCGTTTGTGCTCATCCTCAGGTCCTCATTCCATTGGTCACGCTGGTTCCTCGTCCCGAGTTTCGCTCCAAGTTCTACGCTGGTTCCGCCGTCCTCGGCGCCCACGCCTTCCTCCAACTGGTCCCGCCGTCCACGGCCACCGTTCCTCGCCTCCTAGTGGCTCTGCCGTCCTCGGCGTCCACACCTCGCTCTGCCACGCTTCCGCGCAGCATATCTCAGGTTTCACTCCATCAGCCCTCGCTGCTCTCGACTCCTGAGGCGTCCGATCTTCACCCGAAGATTATTCCACTCACGTTCTCCGAGAGACTCTGTGCACACCCTGGTGAAATAAACCACTTTCAAGCTAGTCCTTGTCGAGAGTTACTTCCGGGTTTCAGCAACTGGGTCTGTTACGTCTACGACGTCATGACAGAACAAACTGGCCAACCCCCAGACCCAGCTGACCCGGAGGGACTCCGCCTCGCCGTCACGCATCAAGGCGCAGCTCTCAGTCGTCATGCCGAAACGTTCCACCAGATGGCATCAGCGCAGCAAGATCTGTTTCGCCGCCTGGACAGTATCTCCCAGACTCTAGTGGAAATAGCAAGCCAACAGACGGCTAACACTAGCTCTAGCGCTTCAGTCCCCACAGCAGGGAACTCTCATCCAGCCGCCTCATTATGGACTCAAGAGAACTATCGGCTACAGCCGGAGCCCTTCCAAGGTGATGTAAACGCATGTGGTGGTTTTTTACTACAGTGTCAGTTAATCTTCCAGCAGGCCCCGCAGTATTACCACACTGACCACTATAAGATCTCCTTGATAGTCAACTCCTTACGTGGTAAAGCCCTTCATTGGGCCCAGGCCTATTTATCTGCTGACCCAATTTTCCAATTGCCTTACGAACGCTTCATCGAGGAGTTTCGCCTGGTCTTCGACCAACCCCGTAAGGCAGAAGAAGCTACTCGCCACCTACTGGGCTTAAGACAACGCAACCGTTCCGTAAGTGAACATCTAATAGACTTCCGCATTCTAGCGGTAGAGGCTGGTTGGCCAGACGTCGCCCTTAAAGGGGTTTTTTATCAGTCACTGAATGAACAAATCAAAGACCATCTATGCTCACAGCCCGAAGCAGGCACGTTCGAAGAACTTGTTACGATGGCCCTACGCTCTGATGTGCGGCTTCGAGAACGTCAGGCAGAACGTGTCCTGTCCTGAGAAGAAAACCTCCACTAACTCCATCTCCCAGTTTCCCACGTCAGACCCTTCCTCCTTTCACCCTCATGGAAACATCAGCCGGCTCTCGGAGGAACCAATGCAGATCGGCCATTCTAAGCTGACCCCTGAGGAACGTCGCAGGCGTAAGGAGGAAGGTACCTGTTTTTATTGTGGAGAATCAGGTCACCATGTCCAACAGTGTGCGCAACGTTTAAACTCAAGAGCCCCCCGTTAGAAGACAGGCCGCGGGAGGCTTCCTCTACTGTTAACCAGAAAAGAAATTTCTTGTATATCCCTGTCAAGCTTAGCCATCAATCTCGCACCCATGAATGTCAGGCTCTAATTGACTCTGGAGCTGAACAAAGTTTCATTGACTGTCTTCTGGTGTCCAAGCTCTGTCTCCCCATAGAACCGCTGGTTCACCCTGTCAAAGCAGCCGGCCTCGGGGGCCAACTTCTTACCCGCATCACCCACCGCACCAGGCCCGTGCATCTCATCACCTCCGGCAAACAACATGAAGCCATTCAATTCTATATCATACAATCTCTTAAGTCTCCTGTCATTTTAGGTTTCCCATGGCTCCGCCACCACAATCCTCAGTTCGACTGGGTGAACCACCACATCATCAATTGGAGTTCTCACTGTCTCGCAAACTGCCTTCGCTCCGCCATCCCTGCTGTCTCCCCTGATCGTGGTCCTATTATGGAGGAAATCGACCTCTCCAAGGTACCTTCCCGTTATCACGACCTCAAGGCGGTATTCAGCAAAAGTAAGGCGGGTGCACTACCCCTGCACCGACCTTATGATTGCTCTATTGAGTTATTAAGTGGCGCTGCGCTCCCCAAGGGCCGTTTATTTAACCTCTCGGGTCCTGAAAAACTTGCAATGGAGAAGTACATTAATGATTCTCTCGCCTCAGGTCATATTCGTCCCTCCTCGTCTCCCGTTGGTACCGGGTTCTTCTTTGTTCAGAAGAAAGACAAGACCCTGCGACCTTGCATTGATTTTCGCGAGTTAAATCAGATCACCGTTAAAAATAAATACTCACTGCCTCTCATTAGTTCTGCCTTAGACTCTGTTCAAGATGCTCGGGTTTTCTCCAAACTTGATCTCCGGAACGCGTATCATCTGGTTCGTATGAGAGAAGGGGACGAATGGAAGACTGCTTTTACCACCCCCCTGGGGCATTTTGAGTATTTGGTAATGCCTTTTGGGCTTACGAACGCCCCTGCAGTTTTTCAACATCTTGTAAACGACGTCCTGCGCGATTTTCTTAACAGGTTTGTCTTCGTCTACCTTGACGACATTCTCATTTACTCCCCCGATCCTGAGACTCATGCCATCCATGTACGTCAGGTTCTAGAACGCCTTCTCGAAAACCAACTCTATGTAAAAGCCGAGAAATGCGAATTTAATGTCTCCACGACCTCCTTTCTCGGTTTCATTATTGAAGCCGGCAATATCCGTCCCGATCCGGCCAAGGTTTCCGCAGTCACTAACTGGGAAACTCCCAGTACTCGTAAGCAGTTACAACGTTTCCTTGGCTTTGCCAATTTTTACCGTAGATTCATCCGGAACTACAGCAGTCTCGCTGCCCCTCTTACCAAACTCACTTCTGTTAACCTGCCATTTATTTGGAGTCCTGAGGCTCAATCGGCCTTTGAAAACCTCAAGAGAATGTTCATTACTGCCCCCATTCTCATACAGCCCAACCCTCAACGTCAGTTTGTCGTGGAGGTGGATGCTTCTGATTTCGGGGTTGGTGCTGTTCTATCCCAACGAGAAGACACTACTGGCAAACTCAAGCCATGCGCCTTTTTCTCGCGTAAACTGTCTCCCGCAGAGCGTAATTATGATGTGGGTAACCGTGAACTTTTGGCCATAAAACTCGCGTTAGAAGAGTGGCGGCATTGGCTTGAGGGAGCTGAACAGTCGTTCATTGTTTGGACTGACCATAGAAATCTCGCCTACCTCCGCACCGCTAAGCGCTTAAATTCTCGTCAGGCTCGTTGGTGCCTTTTTTTCGATCGGTTCAACTTCACTATCACCTATCGCCCAGGAAGTCGTAATACCAAGGCCGATGCTCTCTCACGTAAATTCAACATCCACGACCAACAGGAAATCACTCCCATCATTCCTCCCACCTGCGTCATCGGTAACCTTACCTGGGATATCGAGACCCGCGTTTTGCAGGCCCAACATGAGGAGCCTAATCATCCTCCTCCCCCCACGAACTCTCTGTATGTACCCTCTTCTCTCCGTTCTGATGTCCTGGTCTGGGGACATACTTCTCGGATATCTTGCCACGGGGGGGTCCAAAGGACCCTCAACCTCATAAAACGCAGGTTTTTCTGGCCTTCCATGGAGCAGGACGTAAGAGAGTTCGTCGCCGCCTGTACGGTTTGCGCCAGGTCCAAATCCTCCAATTCTCCTCCTGCCGGCCTCCTCCAACCCCTACCCATCGCCGAGCGCCCTTGGTCCCACCTAGCCTTAGACTTCGTCACGGGGTTGCCACCTTCTCAAGGTAACTCTGTTATTCTCACCATAGTTGATCGTTTTTCCAAAGCCGCCCAGTTCATTCCCCTGTCCAAACTTCCCACAGCCACAGAAATGGCTGACATTCTCGTCCATCAGGTTTTCAGGCATCACGGCATTCCCAAGGACATTGTTTCCGACCGAGGCCCCCAGTTCATTTCACAGGTCTGGCGGTCATTCTGCTCTGCTCTCGGCGCTACTGTGAGCTTGACCTCAGGTTACCACCCCCAGTCGAATGGCCAGGCTGAAAGAACCAATCAGGAGCTGGAGGCCGCGCTTCGTTGTCTGGCAGCCCAGAATCCGTCCAGCTGGTCAAAGTTTCTAGTATGGCTTGAATACGCTCACAACAACCATCCCTCTGCTGCTACCGGTATGTCACCATTCGAAGCTTCTCTCGGATACTCACCGCCTCTGTTCCCCTCTCATGAAATAGATCTGGCCGTTCCATCCGTTCAACACCATCTCCAACGGGTCCAACGTGTCTGGAGCCAGGCCAGGGCCGCTCTCCTACGCACCCGGGACAGTAACTGTCGGATTGCCAACCGACGCAGGAGAGCAGGTCCAGTCTACCTGCCCGGCCAAAAGGTCTGGCTTTCGTCTAAGAACATACCTCTGCAATCCACCTCACGCAAATTGGCTCCCCGCTATATTGGACCCTACGTTATCGATAGGATAATCAACCCGACCTGCGTCAGGCTACGACTCCCGGCGGCTTTGAAGGTACATCCCTCATTTCATATCTCCAACATAAAACCCTTTCAGGAAAGTCCCCTTTGCCCGCCGTCCGCTTCCCCACCGCCCGCCCGGCTCATCGGCGGCGCTCCTGCCTTTACCGTTAGCCGGGTCCTGGACATCCGCCGCCGGGGCCGTGGCTTCCAATATCTGGTAGACTGGGAGGGTTACGGTCCGGAGGAGCGTTCGTGGATCTCCCGCTCCATGATTTTGGATCGTGCCCTTCTGGATGACTTCTTCCGGGCCCACCCGGATCGCCGTCCAGGACCGCCTGGAGGCGGTCGTTGAGGGGGGGGTACTGTCACGGTGCCTGTCAGCCACCTCCCCCTCCCTCCTGCTCCTGCTCTGCTGATTGGAACCAGCTGTCCTGCATCACCGATCATCCTGACTGCCTTCTTAAGGGTTCTACTCATCAGTATCCAGTGCCAGTTTGTTATACTCTCTCCGGTGCATACGCCTGGCCTTTTAGACTTTGCTACCCAAGCTAAGTTACTTGGCTTACCTCGTTTGTGCTCATCCTCAGGTCCTCATTCCATTGGTCACGCTGGTTCCTCGTCCCGAGTTTCGCTCCAAGTTCTACGCTGGTTCCGCCGTCCTCGGCGCCCACGCCTTCCCTCCAACTGGTCCCGCCGTCCACGGCCACCGTTCCTCGCCTCCTAGTGGCTCTGCCGTCCTCGGCGTCCACACCTCGCTCTGCCACGCTTCCGCGCAGCATATCTCAGGTTTCACTCCATCAGCCCTCGCTGCTCTCGACTCCTGAGGCGTCCGATCTTCACCCGAAGATTATTCCACTCACGTTCTCCGAGAGACTCTGTTCACACCCTGGTGAAATAAACCACTTTCAAACTAGTCCTTGTCGAGAGTTACTTCCGGGTTTCAGCAACTGGGTCTGTTACGTCTACGACGTCATGACACTTACTTTGCAAATGGTGCCTTCTCCCACACGTTCTGCGTTCTGCAATCTGTCCATTTCATAGTTAACACGTTTTCGCCTTGACATGTATACTTTATTTATATTTCAGAGGATTTTTTTTTCTTCTCTCTTTATTGGATTGTATTTGCATACAGTAATATTTCTTTTATCACTTTAGTGAATCTTTATCAACAGGAAACCCTTTCTTTTCTTTTTCTTTTTTAGATTAGATTAGATCAACTTTATTTATCCCACAATTGGGAAATTCTTTTATCTCCAGCAGCAAAAAAATACATTCAGAAATACAAACAGCAAAAGAATTGGCATACAAAGAGGATAAAGTGACCTTCAGAACAACATTATAGATAAGTAACATTATAAAACAACATTATGGATACCCTATGACAAAATAAATTAAATTTAAACAAAAATAACTAAGTAAAAATACACAGCAGAAGAAACTGTAAAAGAATAAAAAGCAACTGAAAAAACAGCGACAACAACAGTTTGCAAAAATAAATAAAATGAGTGAATGAAAACAAAAACACACCAAAACACCCGAGGGTCAGTGGAGTGTCACTGTAACACGGTGTTGTACAGTCTGATGGCTGTGGGGGGGAATGACCTGCAGTAGCTCCTTCTTCCACTGTGGGGGTAACAGGGTGGTGCTGAAGGAGCTGGTCAGCACCTCTACAGTTTGGTGCAGGGGGTGGGAGGGGGTATCCATGATGGATGTTAGCTAAGTTAACATCCTCCTGTCCGCCACCTCCTCCATGGACTCAAGTGTGCAGCCCTGGACAGAGCCGGCCTTCCTAACCAGTTTGTTAAGCCTCCTCATGTCTCTGCCTGTACTGCCCCCCGCCCAGCACACAACTCCATAAAGGACCACTGAGGCCCCCACAGTGTCAAAAGATCCTGAGCAGCTGTCTGCACACGCCGAACGACCTCAGTCTCCTCAGCAGGTGAAGGCGACTCTGGCCCCTCCTGTACAGAGCATCCGTGTTGTTAGACCAGTCCAGTCTGTTGTTGAGGTGAACATCCAGGTATTTAAAAGTGTCCACGACCTCAATGTCTGAACCCTGGATGTTCACCGGTGAGTGTGGTGTAGGGGACCTCCTGAAGTCCAGGACCACCTCCTTTGTCTTGCTGGTGTTTAGCAGCAGGTGGTTGTTTTCACACCAGCCAACAAAGTCAGAGATGACCCCCCTGTACTCCTGCTCGTCCCCCCCTGATACACAGCCCACAATGGCACTGTCATCTGAGAACCTCTGCAGATGACAGTGGTGGGAGTCATAGATGAAGTCTGATGTGTACAGGGTGAACAGGAATGGGGAGAGCACAGTCCCTTGAGGTGCCCCCGTGCTGCAGACCCCCACATCAGACACACAGTCACAAAGCATCACAAACTATGGCCTGTCTGTGAAGTAGCTAATGCTCCAAGCAGCCAGATGTTGGTCCACACCTGCAACCTCCAGCTTCCTCCTCAGCAGTGATGGCTGGATGGTATTGAAAGCACTGGAGAAATCCAGAAACATGACTCTCACAGGGCTCCCAGGGAACTCCAGGTGAGACAGGGCCTGATGCTGCAGGTAGATGATGGCGTCATCCACCCCGATGCCTGGTCGATATGCAAACTGCAGCAGGTCCAGTGCTGAGCTCACCTGGGTGTGGAGATGGCTGAGGATGATCCTCTCCATAGTCTTCATCAGGTGGAGGTTAAGGCGACAGGTCTGAAGTGGTTCGGTTCCGTAGGACGAGGTACCTTTGGAACCAGAACCAGGCAGGAAGTCCTCCAGAGGTCTGGTACCTTCTCCAGTCTGAGGCTTATATTAATATGAACATCCCCCCCTCACAGAGCTGGTCTGCACACTCCCTGAGGAGCCTGCAGGTGATGTTGGCGGGGCCTGTTGCCTTCCTGGCCTTTGTTCTCCTTAACTCCATCCTAACCTGGTTCAATCAATCAAATCTGTTAAAGAACAGATTCAGTTCATTTGTCCAGGCTTGGCCACCTGTGACCTGGTGACCATTTCCAGCCTCAGCGTGGCCTGAGATGTGTTTAGACCTCTCCACACATCACAGATGTTGTTCTGGTCCAGGAGGTGCTCCAGCTTCTTCCTGTAGCGTCTTTGCACCTTCTGATCTTATATTTCAAATTCAAATTCAAATTCAACTTTATTTATATTTTTTATGCTACATAGCATCTAAAAGTGCTTCCCAGAGAAATAATAAAAAAATAAGATAAAATATATATATATATATATATATATATATATATATATATATATATATATATATATATATATATATATATATATATATATATATATATATATATATATGTATATATATATGACCCGGGCAATAAACAGCTACGCACTGCCAGTTATCAGATACCCTACAGGAATAATAAGATGGCCAAAGGAAGAGGTACAGACCACGGATGTTAAGACACGAAAGCTCCTCACCATGCATGGAGGGTTCCATCCCAAATCCAGCACTCTGAGACTGTATGCTAGCCGCAAGGAAGGAGGCCGAGGGCTAGTGAGCGTAGAAGCCACTATCCAGGATGAAACATCCAAGATGCATGAGTACATCAAGCTCAAGTCCCCAACTGACAGTGTGCTCAGTGAATGTCTCAGGCAATGGAGAACAGAGGATACAGTGCTGGAGGACAGATCCTCATGGGGGGACAAACCCCTGCATGGGATGTACCACCGGACCATAACGGAAGTGGCTGATATCAAGAAGTCCTACCAATGTCTAGAAAGGGCTGGCCTACAAGACAGCACTGAAGCACTCATCCTGGCAGCTCAGGAACAAGCCCTGAGCACCAGAGCAATAGAGGCTCAGATCTACCACACCAGACAAGACCCAAGGTGTAGGCTGTGCAAAGAGGCGCCTGAAACAATCCAGCACATAACTGCAGGATGTAAGATGCTGGCAGGTAAAGCATACATGGAGCGCCACAATCAAGTGGCTGGAATAATATACAGGAACATGTGTGCAGAATATGGACTGGAAACCCCAAGGTCAAAATGGGAAACACCCTTGAAGGTGGTAGAGAATGAAAGGGCCAAAATCCTGTGGGACTTCCAGATTCAGACTGATAGGATGGTAATGGCGAACCAACCAGACATTGTAGTGGTGGATAAAGAACAGAGGAAAGCCGTTGTGGTGGATGTGGCAGTGTCAAGTGATGGGAACATCAGGAAGAAGGAACATGAGAAACTGGAGAAATACCAGGGACTCAGAGAAGAACTGGAGAAAGCCTGGAAAGTGAAGGTGACAGTGGTGCCTGTGGTAATTGGAGCACTCGGGGCAGTAACCCCCAAGCTGGAGGAGTGGCTACGACAGATACCTGGAAAGACCTCAGACCTCTCAGTCCAGAAAAGCGCAGTGCTAGGAACAGCTAAGATACTGCGCAGAACCCTCAAGCTCCCAGGCCTCTGGTAGAGGACCCGAGCTTGAGTGAGAAACCACCCATGAAAGGATGAAAGGGGCAAGTTTTATATATATATATATATAAAATAGTTAAAATAATAAACATAGTAAAAAGAATACAATAATAATAAAAATAAATGCAAATAATAACAAAATAAATGAATTAATAAAACACACAAAAACCCAACACATACACATCCCTCCATTATAATCAAAACAAATAAAATTAGCTGTTAAAATTTTATGAAATCAAATAAAAACATGTGGACAAGTACAAACTATGTAAAAGCTTTACTAAAAAGATGTGTCTTAAGTTTTTCCTTAAAAACTTCCACAGTGACTGAAGCCCTCATGTCCTCAGGCAGGCTGCTCCACAGGCGAGGCCCACAGTGCTGAAGTGAGGCCTCGCCGTGGGTTTTAGTTCTGACCTTTGGGACCACCAGCAAACCTGCACCTGTGGACCTGAGGGCTCTGGGAGGGTCTCCCAGACTCCCCTTTCCGACCGTGGTCAGAAGCGCGGGGGACCCGAGGCGATCCTCCTCCTCCTCCTCCCTGTTCTGATCCTTAGATTCTCCAGGATTCTCCAGAACGGCTTAATAAAGAGTCCATAGCATTTATTCTGAGGGAAACATTCGTTTTTTTTACCGTTCTCCTTCCTCTGTAACACACAACATGAATGCGCGCCCACACTGCCCCCCCCCCCTATTCTCTATCGCGGCACGCGCTTGCACACACGGGAGCGCGGCTCCACAACAGTGGGTACAGACGATCCCAACTCCATTGCCTTCTTAAAATAAGAAGATTGTAATTGTGCTGCTCCTTCGTGAAAAAAATTTAATATTAAAAGAGCTCCGCTGTTGACAACACTGTTGTTGACATCCATTGTTAACGTTGGCTCCGCAAACAACAAGTGACGTCGTTCATTCACCGTTGAGTACTCTTCTGGCTTCTGCGCATGCAGGTCTCGTTTGGGTCGTGTCACGGTCACACTGGAGACCACAAAAGTTCGGATTTACTTGGAAATGTGAACGGTCTTTCAAAAAAATCGGATTTTTTCAAAAAATCAGAATTGAGCATTAAGCCCTGCAGTGTGAACATAGCCATAGACTAAAAGTAAATCTGATAAAAATGAGGGTCCAGCTCCATGTAAACTTTGATAAACTAATAAAAGAACCTTAAAATTTTTCATTTAGGAGGGTCTTCAGCTCAGGACTGACCAAGGGCTTATTGTTGGAAAAACACTGGACTGATTTTGTTGGCACTGTGTTTTCCACACAAAAATTTACATAATCCATGATGCAGTAAGTGAGACTGTCAATGTCCTCCCCGTGTGGACTGCAGAGAACATCCCAGTCTGTGGTGGTGAAACAGTCCTTTAGTTGCTCTGTTATGTATTAGTATTTTGCTATGTTTATAATGCTGGGTGATGCCCACGGCCTGCAGTGTAATGAACACTCTGTCAAGGATAGCCCTGCTGCTCAGCTGCAACCCTCCTGCAGGCCCCTCCTCCCTCACCTGTCTCCGGTGTTTTCATAGCTGGTTCTCATGTTCTCTCTGATTAGGTTTCCTTCTTAAGCTGCCCTGTTTCTTCTGTGGTTGTCGCAGCGTTCGTTCATGCTCATGTTCAAGTGTGCTCTTGGCATTAAAAGCCTGTTTCCATGTTACGCCGACTTGTTGTCATTCCTGCACCTTGGGTTCCTCCCTTGGTTCACGTAACACACTCAAGACATTTGCATATAGAAGGTCCAGAGTTTTACTGTCCCTTGTATAAATAGCATCAATTATTTCGTCCTCCAAATCCTCAACTTGTCTTTTAGACCCAATTCCCACTAGACTTTTTAAAGCACCCTTTCCCCTAATTAATGATTTCATAGTAACGATAATAAATACCTCTCTGCAAACGGGTTACATGCCACAGTCATTTAAATATGCAGTTGTTAAACCTCTTCTGAAAAAGCCCAGTTTGGATCCTAACATCTTGGCCAACTATAGACCAATATCAAACCTGCCCTTTATTTCTAAAATCCTAGAAAGAGTTGTAGTTCAGCAGCTTTACTGCCACCTACAGGACAACAGCCACTTTGAAGACTTTCAGTCGGGGTTTAGACCTCACCACAGCACGGAAACTGCACTAGTTAGAGTCTCTAATGACTTGTTATTGGCTTCAGAAAAGGGACTACTTTCTATTCTTGTCCTGTTAGACCTCATTGCAGCCTTTGACACCATCGACCACAGTATTTTACTCCATAGATTAGAGCAGGACATAGGATTTAAACCACTGGAAAGCAGATCCTCTGATCCCTATTTATCCGATAGGTATCAGTTCGTTAATGTAAATGGACATTCCTCTCACTGCACTCGAGTTAACTATGGTGTCCCACAGGGCTCAGTTTTAGGACCCATCCCATTTATGCTTTATATTCTTCCCCTAGGAAACATAATCAGGAAACACAGCATTCATTTTCATCGTTATGCAGTTGTATTTATCCATGAAACCTGACCAGAAGGACAATATAGAGAAACTGAACGCAGCAGCTAGATTGTTAGCAGGAACTAACAGAAGAGATCACATCACTCCTGTGTTAGTTTCACTTCACTGGATCCCAGTTGATTCCAGAATCAAGTTCAAGATCCTTCTGTTAACCTATAAGGCCTTACATGGAATGGCCCCGTCTTATATTAAAGACCTCATAGTGCCTTACCACCCAAACAGAACACTTCACTTACTAAATGCAGGACTGCTTGTGGTTCCTAGAATTAGTAAAAGTACAGTTGGAGGTAGAGCGTTTAGCCACCAAGCCCCTGTTTTATGGAATAAACTCCCAGCTCATGGAAGAGAGGCCGACACAGTTTCTACATTCAAAGTTAGACTGAAAACATTCCTCTTTGGACAGGATTATTGTCAGACTAGTTAGTATTCAGAGATTATTTAACTTAATGATAATGTGTTTAAATTAAATTTAATAACAATAACTATTTGTTTTAAGGCTGCTAGAAGTTGAAGCTGGGGTAACTATGGTGCACTGGGGTTGTCCTCTTTTCTCATCTACTTCTACCCTCCTTCTCTTCTCTATTCTTGATTATTATTCATCATTTAGTTCTCCATGCCTCTGTTTGGTGCAGTAGGATTCATGCATTGTCCCTCTTTCCCTCTCCCCTCCTGGGGAGTGGGAGTGCTTCCAGATTCCAGTTGCCTCATCTGTGCTCCTGTACCTGACTGTGTACCTCATCTCTGCTCCTGCTCCTACACCTGGCTGTGGATCCTGCCTCCGGCTCGACTCGCGCCCCTGACTGTCCCCCCAACCGCGGCTGGATGAAGCTCGTCTGCTGGACTTTAAATATGTAGTTGTAGAGTTAGATAAGTTAATTGTCCTCTATGAGTTCTGGTACATCTCCTGTCCGTCCTGGGGGAGGATCCCTCCTTCATGTGGGCACCCCCGAGGTTTCTTTGTTTTTGAATCGAAAAATTGAATTAATAATAATAATAATAATAATAAATTTTATTTCAAGCGCCTTTCAGGTCACCCAAGGTCGCTGTACAAGGTTAAAATAAGAAAAACAGAATAAAACGTCAATAAGAAATTATCGAAGTAAAACATGAGTAAACATAAAGACATAGTAAAAAATAATAAATAAAAAACATTTAAGATAGATACATAAAAATATAGGATAGAAAAACAGACAAACAGACAAATGAGGTTGCGATAACTGAATGGATTAACTGTATGATTGTTTGAAGAGATGGGTCTTGAGTTTGGATTTGAATAGTGGCAGTGTGTCGGTGTTCCGTAAATCTGGAGGAAGAGAATTCCATAGCTGAGGGGCAGAGCGACTGAAAGCTCTGCCCCCCATGGTGGCAAGACGGGCAGGTGGGACATGGAGTAGGAGAGAGGAAGTGGAACGGAGAGATCGGGAGGGAATGGAAATGTGAAGAAGATCAGAAATGTAGGGTGGAGCCAGGTTATGGAGTGCTTTGAAGGTGATGAGGAGAATCTTGAAACTAACCCTTTGTTTTATGGGAAGCCAGTGTAAGTTTTGGAGAACTGGTGAGATGTGGTGGGATAACGGGGTCCTGGTGATGATGCGGGCTGCAGAATTTTGGAGAAGCTGCAATTTTTTGAGTGTTTTATTGGGCAAACCAAACAGGAGGGAATTACAATAATCGATCCGAGAAGTGACAAGACTATGAACAAGTACAGCAGTTGTATGAGGTGTGAGAGAAGGGCGGAGACGAGATATATTGCGAAGATGAAAGTAAGCAGAACGGGTGATGTTATTAATATGAGATTGGAAGGAAAGTGAGCTGTCGAGGATGACACCCAGACTCTTTACCTGGGGGGAGGGAAGAACAGAGAAGTCATTGACAGAGATGGAGAAGCTATTGGATTTGGAAATAGTGGATGGAGTGCCTACAAGGAGGACTTCAGTTTTGGCACTGTTGAGTTGCAGAAAATTTGAAGAGAACCAGGAATGGATTTCTTGCAGACAGAGGGTAAGGGAGGAAGGAGGAAGTGATGAGGAGGGTTTCGTAGAAATGTAGAGCTGGGTGTCGTCCGCATAGCAATGGAAATTAATGTTGTGTTTATGGAAGAGAGAACCAAGAGGGAGGATGTAAATGATGAAGAGAAGGGGACCTAGGACTGAGCCCTGGGGAATACCAGCAGAGAGTGTGTAGGTGTTTGACATATGAGGTTTAATGTGGATAAATTGACTACGGTCTGATAAGTATGAAGAAAACCAGGACAGAGGGGTGTGAGAAATACCAATAGTTTGAAGTCTGTGAATAAGAATATTGTTTCTGAATTGAATTGTATGACAGTTTACATACTGGGTGAAGTTGGACAGGCTGGCGGTTAGGGGGGTGCAGGGAGGGTTAAACTCCCCAGAGATCAAAAACAGGGCCTGCAGATGTTGTCGGGACACGGTGTTGTGCACACGCTCACAAGCAACAGCAGCGTCGGCCAATGGAGGCCGATGGAACGGTGACCACCAACACATGGGAGAGCTCCTGTGGAAGGTTTCTCCGTATCTCAGCCGGAATGTCTGTCGCTGTCGGTGTCGCTGCTCAGGGTCTTGACGGTCTCTTTGAGGGCCTGGTTCTCCGCTGTGAGCTCCTGCACCTGCTGCTGGCTGAACTCCAGAGACTCTCGCAGGCCTTGAAACTCTTTTTAGAAAATCTCCAGCAGGTTTAATCAGCAATCAAGGCTGCAGAGCTTTTTATCAATGGAATCCAGGATGTTGCTCATGCCATCTGGAGAGGAGACGTCCTTCAGGACAGCCGCATTTAGAAGGAGTGGTGATGCTTGTCTTCCCCATAGCAAAGGTATTCTTCAGTTCTCCAGGCAGTCAAAAGCTCATTTATCTTTATTTCAGATTTTGTTAATTTATTTATGCTGTTGATAAGTGCTATGATGAAACAAGACCGAAATATTTGTTCAACTACTCAGGCACCAAGTTGAATCACTTGTCTTGTTGGGGTCTCGGGATACTACAGCATACTACTCCCCATCTCCAACATCCCACTTTCTTCTTTTTTTCCCATCCGGTTAAAAAAAAAAAGTTTGCAAACAAAATAAATATATTTATATAGATTAGCCTTAAATACAAAAGGGGTTTATACAAATATACACCTTATGTGTCAGAAGATTCCTAACCCCCTATTGTTGCAGTGAAATCTGTCCAAAGGGGCCTTCAGCCCCCTATCTGGTTGCTCAGCTGTTGGATAGGAAAAAAAACACAAACCCTAAAAACGGGCCATGCAATTCCTGCAGCTCCAGAGCACTTTTCCAGACTCAGCACAAGTCCTGACGCCCAACAACACACACCGGTGGTGGCTGACGCCTGTCCGTCATGGAAAACGTCCGACTCCAGCGGCATCTGGTGAGTCGGTGGGGGATCAGACAGGAGGTCAGGTGGCTACTATGTCCAAAATGCACCACGTTCATAATGTGGCAAGCAGCGTTGCTGCGCTCAGCTGCTCCAACCTGGAAGCAGCGGGTTGATGCTAGTTCTGACACTGCCAGCAGTTGCTGTTCTTGAAAACAAAGATAAAAAAAGTAAAGAAAATACAAGTCTGAGCTTCCACCTAAAGTCACAGATCTTGCTCACCATGCCAAGATTTCTGTGACAATATGGTGAGTCAGGCAGACGAGTGAGGAGACGTAACACGATGTTGCCCAGAGGTGCAGAAAACACAGCGACGCAAAACACAACGGGACCCAAAGCAGCGACAAATTGGCACGCAAAACAGCGGCACCTGTGCATACAGCAGAGGAGGACACCCAACAGGAGTCACTCTAGCGGCACAAGGATAGATGCCCGGCTCATGTTAAGGCTAAAGAAATTGTGCCAATCAGCATCTATGAATCAATGAAATCACAGTTCTTTCCATAGCAACCTTTTCTTCATGCATGTAAATGAACCATCTAATGCTGCAAGGAATTCCTCTACATCATTGGCTGCTATAAGCATAAAAGGAAATAAACTGATGCGGTGGCCCCATCCTCCCCTGACCTCAAACCTATTGAGAAACGTTGGATCTTCCTCAAGCAAAATATGAAAAAAAAAATACTGTTATCTTTTGTTTAATAAGATTTCATTTATACCGTAATTCAGGTTTTTTTTTTTTACTAAAATCTAAAGAGGTCCAGTTGGAAAACAACATCTTTAAGTTAAGGTCCGGAAAAAAAAGTCTAAATATTCAGTGCAATTCATTTTTAAGTAGCCACGGATTGGTGGCACATCTGCATGTAATTAATATCTAAGTCTCACTTAATGAATTCAGTACAATTTAAACTTTTTGACAGTATTTAATGTCACATAACAGAAAACACATGGAACTGCCGACATCACCAGGAAAACTAGATGAAAGGAGGATCCACCAGCTCTTATTAGCTTTTTCCACAAATCAAACACCTCCCTGGAAGAAAGTTCACCCTGTATATAATTTTATATAGTTATTGACAATAAATGAAATAAAACAACAAAAAAACCGAAAGAGACAGCTTTATTTAGTGAGCCGTAAAAGAGCTGGAATACTCATCACTAGTTTGTATAAAGAAATACTTAGAAAATCAGATAATAACAAGAATAATGCTACAACATGTTAAAAACACTCTTTCCATTGGAGTGGGTCTTTAAAAGTAACTCATTTTTTGTAAATTTTATTTGAAAAGCAAAAACAGGATTTACTCAGCTCAAATAAAGGGTGCACTGCAAAAACACCTTCTAGACCTGAACGATAAAAATTTTTTTTTTCCAAATGCTTTATTCCTTGTTGCATGTGCTGACAACACAACCAAACACAAATTATTAAAGGAAATTGAATGTATTATCCCATGGAGTTCTGGATCATCTGCCCCACAACTCTGGAACGCCCACCCCTCTGATCTACAACATATGGACTCACTTTCTTATTTCTGCAAACATCTCAAAACTCCCCTTTTTCATCCTGCATCCAGCACATAATATTTAAACTGCTGTTATAACTGTTAACACATTTGTGTTATTGTGGAGTTATTGTTTTTGTGTTTTTATGCCTTTACTTATCTTTTGTATTATGAGGCGTCCTTGAGTGTCCAGAAAGGCACCATATAAATAAAATATGTTCAAAATGAAGCTCAGTAGTGGGTGTGGCCTCCACGGGTCCGTATGAATTCCCTCAACATTGTGCTGTGCTTCTGATGCGATGGCGGATGGTCTCCTGGGGAATCTCCTCCCACACCTGGAAAAAGCATACCTGGACAGACTTTGGTGGCGTTGGTGGATGAACTGAGACATGATGTCCCAGATGTGCTCAGTTAGATTCAGGTCTGGAGAACGGAGGGGATCCATCACACCAATACCTTTATCCAGCCCTTGCGCTATCCTAGTGGGTCTAGATGACCCAACTCCCAATGTCAAAGTGCCTAGAGTAGCACAAGGGCTATCAGAAACTGCTGACACACTCCAGCCACATGAGGTCTAGCATTGTCCTGCATTAGGGGGAACCCAGGGCCAATCACACCAGCATCCAAAGAGATGCCAGCTCAAACCATTACTGACCCACTACCAAACTGGTCTTGATGGATGAAGTTACAGGTCGCAGAACGTTCTTCACGGCATCTCCAGACTCTGTCATGTCTGTCACACGTGCTCAGTGTGAACCGGCTTTCATCTATGAAGAGCACAGGGTGCCAGTGGCAAATTTGTCAGTCTTTGTGTTCACTAGCACATGCCAAATGTCTGGTACGGTGTTGGACTGTAAGCACAACTCCCACCTGTGGACTGTCGGACCCTCATACCACTCTAAAGACACAAAAGTTGTCTGTGGTCACGACACGCAGAACAAGCGTTGCTTCCTAAATGGACAGTTTGAAGTATGACTGACTTGGAGTAACATTGAGTTGTTTAGGTGTCCCCTTTATTTTTTTGAGCAGTGTACTTAGTAAATTGAAGACTCATGTTTGCCACTTTGAGGAATGGTCTAACTGGGTTAGTTTGAGCACCCCTCCGAATTAGTTGAATTTTGAACTAACTGAATGGGGTCTGCAGCTGATTGTGAGTCCAGGTATTCAGCCAGGATGGAGATCTGGCTAAAATGTTGTCGAGCCATCTCATGTTTGTGTTCGACCTCGCAGATGAACACCTTCTCATACACCTGAAAAAAAACCAGACATTTATTCATAGGATGATTGACTGCAGCCTCCAACACTTAAGAAATGAAAGTTGGACAAAATGTACTCCACCACTTTGCTGACAAAAATAGCAGATCATTTACAGTAGATAGAAAATGTATTAGTACTAGAATATAGTGTTTGTCTGGACAAACCTCTTTGATGTCTTTCACTTCTAAGTGACCTAAGGTTTCCTCTTTGGACAACAGTAAGCAGTTCCAGGGGCTCCAGTCACTTTGTAGGTCCCAGCGAACAAAAACCAAGTCGTGGAGATCATTTTTGCCATTAAGAGCCGAGCGGGATGCCCAAACTACTTCCACTAGATACCACATGTCTTCTTCCTAAAATAATGCTACGGTTAGTTTTTAAATATTTAAAACTAGAAAACTGTTAGATGTTC
Source organism: Oryzias curvinotus (assembly GCA_023969325.1). Classification (NCBI taxonomy): domain Eukaryota; kingdom Metazoa; phylum Chordata; class Actinopteri; order Beloniformes; family Adrianichthyidae; genus Oryzias; species Oryzias curvinotus. Next base: position 7,141,524 of record CM043711.1, read on the forward strand.
AATATATTTTTCTTTTAACCCATAAGAACCCAGACCCATTTTTTCTTAAAAATAAAATGACTGTATATGTATTTTACCACAAACCAAGTGGACCAAAGAATCAATTTCTAATATTTTTCTGTTACACTGATGTCACCATGGGTCCTTGTGGGTTAAGTATTATTTTCCTTTACTGGTAATATCTGTACAAACAGCATAGACCTGGTCCTCCTACCATCTCTTTCTGAATGTTTTCAGACAAGGACACAGAGTAAAGACCAAAATGTACCTGCAGCAACCAAGGAATCTTAGCTTCTTTGTTCAATTTCTGCTCATCGATCTTCAGCCTCTTCAAGATATTTTTGTAGACTGAGAAATCCAATCGAGATCTTGCTATGTTGTCAAGGCTGATGCAACGTTGGCACCAACTGGTCAGAGCTCCACTGATGTTGTAAGCAGCAGAAGGCAGACAACGGCGACAGCCGTGACAGAGGAACATGTCATTCTGCAGCTGGGAGGGACTTTGATAAACCTAAAAGAGAACCACTTTTAGCTCTTGTGCTTTTTTTGTGGTAAAACATAAGAACAAGTGTTTCACAATATTTAAGACGATTCCTGCAACAGAGGCAGTATAAATATTTACCAAAAAAGTTTTTTATTGAAAGATTTTCTGGCTGGAAATTGTTCAAAATTATTATTAGGACATAACCTTCTCAGACATCCATTTTTTTATTCTATACTGAAAGAACTCAGCTAGCTGCTAACCACTACACCATGCATTCAGAATTAAAATAGTTTTCACCATGATGTAGACTGACAGCATCTGAAATGTGGTTAACTCAACTGAATGAAGATCGCTTTCATTTTTTTAAATCAAATCTTAGATCCAGAGATGTTTTGCTTACCTTCAACATCTTCCTGACTACGGGGTTGAACGCTGCTGTTTTTATGTACTGCAGGAACAAAGTGCAGATCCTGTTCCTTAATCCATCAAGACTCTGTGCTTTTATGTTTCGTGTCATCAGGTCAACCTCTCTGTCAATCAACTCCAAAATATCCAGAGTCAGCGAACACTCATTCTCCTGTTCAACAAAGAATAGAAAAAAAGCAGCCATTCATCTTCTATAGCCACTCTTGTGCAGAGTCACAGAGATCCTGAAGTCTACCGCAGCCATTGTAGGGCAAAGACAGGGTAAACATCACCAAGGTCACATTTCACCAGTATTGGCTTTAAGGTACTGGCTTCTTGTCAGCTACATATTTAAGCTTATTTTTTTCTATTGTTTTTCTATTGTATTTTTGTTAGGAGTTTAAAGATTAATTTTAACAATGATTCAATTCATGTCATAATTTGTTGTTGCCAATATGATTCATAGTCGATTTTGGTTCATTTTGAAACGGAAAGGTCTGATCCATTCATTCATTCATCTTCCTGACCGTTTTTCCCTTTCGGGGTCACGGGGCTGCCAGAGCTTATCCCGGCCACTTGTGGGCGAAGGCAGGGGATGCCCTGGACAGGTCGCAAGTCTGTCGCAGGGTAGAATATCCACAATCACACATCCATACACTCTCACACCTAGGGACAATTTAGAGTTGCCAATTAACCTATGAAGCATGTTTTTGGACAGTGGGAGGAAGCCGGAGATCCCGGAGAGAACCCACGCATGCACGGGGAGAACATGCAAACTCCACACAGAAAGGTCCCCCATGATGTAGTTTTTCATGTCCCCCAGCCGGAACTAGAACCGGGGGCCTTCTTGCTGTGAGGCAAGAGCGCTAACCACTGCGCCAACGTGCAGCCAAGGTCTGATCCTCTGACCTAAAATGGATCCAGGACATCTTTAGCCAAAACTTCAACCAGTGTGACTCACAGATCAATACCTGGGTACTAAAGAGTGCAGATGAAGTTTCCCGGACTCCTTGGATTTCTCGCAAGATAATCAAATTGAAATGAAATATTCCTTCATTCATCTTCTAATTCGTTTTGTCCCTTTCGGCGTCACGGGGCTGCTGGAGCTTATCCCGAGCACTGGTGGGCGAAGACAGGGGCCATCCTGGACAGGTCCCCCCAGTCTGTCGCAGGGCCACAATCACACTAACATTCACTCTCACATTCACACCTAGAGACAGTTTACAGGAACCAATGAACCTATGAAGCATGTTTTTGGGCGGTGGTTTATATGAATAAAACTGAATTGAATTTTAGTTTTTTAGTTTTTAGTTCAGCCCACTGTTGTTGTTTTACATAAAAATAATCCAAACGGAACATTATTAGAACATTCTACCACACTGAATGATCACGTCTTTGTAAAATTCAAAGCACTTCCACACATTTGGCTGTACAATGACCTTTTTTGGTGCCACCACGCGTGTTGTCCGCTGCGATGCACTTGATTATTTTTGTATTACTGTACAGCAAAATAAACCTACCGTGTTTTATTTCAAATGGTTTTGTCGATTTGAATATTTATCTCAGTTTGAAATGATTATTAAACTTATGGGTCAATTCAATCTGATTCAGCCTCAGACAGGTCGATCAGGTTGGATCATAGAAATAGAAAGTGATGCGTCTCCTAATCAATTAATTGTTGATTCGATTCGTTTCAATTAACAACTTGCTTCTGACCAATCATTTTGGTTTGATCATAAGGATAGAAATCGATTCATTGATTCATCATTACCCGGCTAATCTTTGTTGTTGTTAAAAGCAGCATAGACTGTTTTAGCTGTTGTAAATATACATTTGACTTTTGAATTTGCCAAACTGCACAGTTATCAACACTGACTGTCTTTGTCTTCCAGATTCTCCCCTCAGGAGGTGCATCCGTCTCCATCTAGCCGTCTTCTCTGCATCCTCCTTCTTCAGACCTACCACCCTCATATCCTCCTTCTTTCCATCCATTAACCTCTTCCTTAGTCTTCCTCTAGACCGTTTTCCTGGAAGCTCCTACCTCAGCATCTTTTTACCAACATCATCACTGTTTGTCCTCTCAAACCATTTCAATCTACTTTCCTGTTTAGTCTAACAGATCTACCATGAGCTGTTTCTCTGATCCTACTCATCCTGGTCACTCCCAAAGAGAACCTCAACATCGTCCTTTTCGCTACCAGCCTCTTGTCTCTACATCAGAGTATCTAAACTAACAACATGGCTGTTCTCACCAGTCTTCTCCACATTTCCTTAAATTTGCTGACACTCTCTTGTCACATATCATACCTGAAACCTTCCTCCACCTTGAAAACCAAACTCTCCGTACTTCCTTTACCCACTTGTCTGGTAAAGTCTGCCCTGGAGAAGCATAAACGGTACCTTTCATCCACTACACAGTGAATCTGAACTTCTACCATCAGGGCGGTGCTACAGAGCGATAAGACACAAAAGCAACGGATAGAAATCCTCATTTATTCCTACATCTGTGGCATTACTAAAAACTCGAGTCTATTTCATTTAATTTCATTTATTACATTTAAATGATTACCTGCTGTTTTACCAAGCACTTTTATATTGTGTTGTTTTTTATTTTTTTTGTATGATCTTTTAACTTCTGAGTTTTAATATATTTGGAATTTTTTGATGAAATAGCTATACTAAAAATTTGTCTTTTACATTTTTTATGGTTTTAACCTTCTGTCCTACTGAAGTCACTTTGTACACAGTTTTGCTCTGAAATTACTCAACAACACAGAAGTGTGTCACTCTAATCTCACTCATCTTTTTGTGCACGTGTGTTGTTTTGTCTGCTGTCATGTGATTGACATAATCTTTTTCTACCTTTTAAGGATACCCTGGATCTACTCATCCATCTCCCTCCAGAATGAATCCGTCTCCTCAAGCTAACATCTTACCTGTGGAGCATAACCGTTGACAACATTTAACATCACACTTCAGCCCTAACTGACTCTCTTCAACTGCAGAACATTTGATCAAACTTCTCGTTCATCGCTTCTCTTTCCATCTAAAACAAAACAACTTCAAGCTACTCCCAGTCTATGAGTCTTGCTCTCTTTCCACCTGGTCTCTTGAAGGCACAGGAGCTCCACCTTCCTTTTTTTAATATGTATGCCAATTCTCTGGTTTTTGCTGTCAGAATATTTCGATATAAAATTCCTACTGCAAGTTTTATATGCCTGCCTTTTCCTATTCTCTATGTGCCTATCAACGCATCATCCTCAACTCCTCCTTCACCTAACAGCAGTCCAGTTTCCACCAGCACCCTGAGGTTCAACGGCCTGGGCCACTACCGATCTGAAATGGTTTTTGTGATTCACATCATTGGTTTGCCTTTGGTTTCGCGTTGGATGACCTTTCTGATTTTGGTGGACGTGATGTGCATTTTCAGCCTCATCATAGAGAAAAAAAACAGTTTATGAGATCTTACATAAAATATATGGTAAAAGAAATATTATGTACCTCAATAGTTTCCTTAAGTGTCATCAAAAGGTGAAGCCTCTGCTTCTTGCTGACAGTAGACAGGCTGATGTTGTTGTAAAGATCTTGCAGCTTTCTAGCCGTGATGGTGTCTAGCGTGTCCATCTCTATCAGGTGATTATTGGTTGTGTGCCATCGATATGGTGCAGCAGACTGAAACAGATTTGTTTGTTACTACAAACGGAAATACGGTTATTGGGAATAAAGATACTTGTTCTGCCTATTCTACAAGTCCGGAGGCTGGAAATATTACTGTAACACAAAGTCAACTATGATTTTGATCACTAAAAGAGAAAGGAATTGTAGTACTGAAGGAATAATTTTCCACCATTATGGTTACATGAACCTTCTATTTATGTTGTTGAAGTTAAATCATCTGTCAACTTGGGCTGATGACAAGTCAGTCCTATAGACGACCTGAAACACAATGCTATGATCATTCCAGCAAATGGCTTCTAACACTTCACTTAAGTTTGTTATTCTCCTTTTAGGTGTCATTACTGTCTTTCGTATAACTTTTGCTGAGACTGGACGATGTCATCGGAATGATCCTTTCCTTCTTAAGCCTTTCAGTGCCAAACTACATTAAAATGAGATCAATAACAAGAGCAGGACGACAGCAGGCATCTCAATGAGATTTTCACTTTGTGAAATCGGTGACGTCACATTCGTCGTCTAAAAAAGAAAAGACGGTGTTCAGGTGTTCGAATTGCTTTTGAAAGCCAGGGCATCAGATCGTTCCAAACAGTATAGTTTTTTTGTAGTTAGGGATTAGGGTGGGAACTGCAACACAGCCTAAAATGTCTGCTTTAGCCAAAACAGCTGGCATGTTTCTAAAATAGTAGCTAAATGTCAAATAAGCATAAAAATCCACAATAGATACCAAATTAGTCAAATAAACTAGCATACTGCTAATGAAACAGCTAAAAGTCAAATAAACTAAAACAAGTTGTTTAAGAAGTAAGTTGAGCCCAAAAAGCTAGAATGATGCTAAAACAAAGGCATAGTTGACTTCATTCAACTCCCACAAACTGAATTCAGGTCAGATGGATGCATTAAGAGGATTTGGGGAGCGCAGAGAGGCTTGGATAAGTCCGTTTTTGCTTTTCCTTTTTGTTAGAAAAGCTGTAGACAATTTCTTAACTTGGGAATGAGTAAACACTGACCTTATTCAGGAAATCTCTTATCATCTTTTCATAGTTATTTGTCTGAGTGACAATCTGACGGCGCCCAATAGCACTGATGAGCTGCGTCTCCTTCTCCAGCAGCAATCGAAGAGCTTCCTTCCTCTTAGCTCCTTGCTGTGAGGAGTTTATCAACCGCTCCTCTTCAAGCCTCCACACTGTAAGATATGTACAGTCACAGGTTTATTTCTACACTGGACTGAATCAGGTTTGCTTGTTGGAATGTGTGAATGCCTCATGCTTTGAGGTTCATGCTTTTAAGGGGGCCGGCCACAGTAAACGCCGGGTCCCACAGGTGTTCGTTACTTCAGACGCCAGTCTGTAATAGTGGCCGGGCTTTAGAATCCCCTGCTGCATGCACGGTCGTGCAGACGCCGGATGTCTGTGCGATTTGTATTGTGAGCCAGTGTAGCGGTGGCCGAGACACCGATTCAGCGTTTAAACCTGTAATGTGGCATACGCCCAAGAACATTATGGGGAAGAATCGGCACAACATTTAGGGGTGGATCTTAAACGAATCTGAGAGTGGCTCAAGCAGATGGGTGACATTGAGACAGACATCTATGGAAAACCGGGCAACAAGCAACTGATTTCCTGGTGGAGGTGCAAAGAAAGCGAGCGACAAATTAGAAGAGCTGGTTTTAAAGTAGATTATTGAGCAAAGACGAAGAGGATTTTTGATCCGGAAATTGATGCTTCAAAGAGAAAAGAAAAGTTCACAGTCAGTCCTAATCAGAACATAAAACAAAATTGTCATAATTTCAAAAAATCCTGAAATCTTCATCTGGTGTTGTCTGCATTTATGACCAAATTTCACCACAAAATGAACCCATTAGCCATCACCATTCTGTACACTATATGATAGAATAAACGGCAGTCTCCAAGAGATACCTGTCTCTAATAAACCCTGGGTCGGCTGACACATGTGTATGAATATAAAGAAACGTTATATTATATATGTGTATTATATTACATTACATTACATTACATTATATTATATTATTATATTATATTATATTATATTATATTATATTATATTATATTATATTATATAATATTATATTATATTATATTATATTATATTATATTATATTATATTATATTATATTATATTATATTATATTATATTATTATATTATATTATAAATAGACAAGAGGTATCGTAAAAAAGCTGATAAAGGTAAACACTTCCACTCTCCAGCCATAAGGTTCACTTAACCCATAATATTAATAGCAAAGATGGAAGTCAATAGCTATGTAGAGAACTTTGACAAATTGGCATCCCCTCTGTCTTCTTCCGTAATTTCCAGACTATAAACCGCTACTTTTGCCAGCCATATGCTTTCACCCTGCAGCTTAGTCAATGATGCGGCTCAGTTATTTGACGGCCGCCGGGAGCGCTCGTGCAGTCTTGGATAGGAGGCTAAATACATGGTCCTGTTTCCAGTAACAAGCCTATATGTTTTAGACACCCCCACACACAGCCAAACAGCATGGACCTCACTTCTGCTTTTAGACGCTTCAGTCATGGTGCAACAAAAAACCCCCCAGCTTTCAAGTTCAAAGCAATCGTTAAAAGCAGTGTGAAAAAATCCACCATCACCAACTGGTTTGGAAAAGCCGCTGACGGAGAGAACAGCGCAAGATCAGGAGAGAATTTACCTCAGGGTGACACTGACCCATCTATTTAGCAGCTCCGTAATATACCAGATGATCTGTTAAACGTGCTTTTATTACTGTTATGGTTATTATGAAGCGCCTGTTCGCTCATCATTTTATTTTTAATCTGTGTGGTCAGTGCTTTTTTGTGGCAGAACGAAGCTGGAGGAACGGTTAGGTGAAGGCTAACATGCGCTAACAACAACATTTAGCCTGGATGAGCATAAATCCATGTGGGAAATGCCGCAATCTGCAGCTTGGCTGCACGTAAATATGTGGGAATAACATCAGCCTTTATTTTGTCGGGAAACACAAATCCGCACGATTGTTTGAACAGTTTCTAAGGACTGAGCAGCATTTTGCTTTAAAAAAGCTCACAGACCGCCCCAAAGCCGCTGTGTGAGATGGAGACATGGTTCTCCTGAATTCGGCTGCTCGTTCACATAGAGGTGCGGGACAGAAGACAGTCTGAAGCCCCCCGCCTGTAACAAAGCATCCTCCCTGCCCCTCAAACACAAAACTGTAAGTCCTCCCTCAGTGAGCTCAAAGCCAGTCTCTAGTCTGGGGGGTCTGGATGATCAGTGACGAGCTGACAGTGTTGGTAACAGCATGCAGCTCGTATACAAGTGCGGCTTGTGTTTGTAAATTGTGATTTAATCTCCTTAAATTGAGCAGGTTCTATAACTCAATAATGTAACTCCCGCTCTATAACCCAGAAATTACGGTAATCAGCAGCCTTGTGTTTCCCCAGAATTGGGAAAAATTGAAGCAAAGAAATGCAGAAACTGACCTACTTACTTTGTATATGCGAGGCATTGATTACACACTGTGTCCCTGCTGATTACAAGTAAAGTAAAACATGGGCAGTTTATACTTCAGAATCCACTAAACAGATCCATTCCCTGCTGTTTTGGAGGCAGAGATGCAACACCGTCCTAATGTAATTAGAGAACAAATCTGCTTTCTAAAGTGGAAAGTACTCTAGTTTTCTTTGTGCCTATTCATACATAAAAGCTGTATTAATTAAAATGTAACACTTATCTCTGCTAAAGTCCCCCTGAGCATTACATCCTTTAATATTGTCTAAGCAATACTTTATTTAAATGGTCAAGGAGTTCAAATATGGAACATTTTTGCATGTTTTCCATCTATGCAGTTTCCTAAACTGAACATGATAAAGCATAATCTGTGAACCATTCATCAGACACTCAAGAGTAGAAATGGGCCAATGGGCTTACTCTCCAAAGCCGTGTACAGCAGGTTGAAGTCCTCCCTCCTTTTCGGGTTCATACGCCGTTGGTACAGATCCCTCTGCTGATCCTCCTTTTCACTTTCCCTTCTCCTTTCTTGCATTTCAAGCCAAGCCAACTGCCGGCTTTGTTCATTTCTCAGCTGGTCCACCGCTTTTTGGGCTAGCCAACGACGAGCAAGTGATTGCAAAAAGATGACCTGTGCAATGTAAATATGGAATACATGATGTAAATATCTAGGTTTAGCAGAGTGATAGTGATTTTTAAACACAGGATTTCTGTTTCAAATTGCTATTACGTTATTAAGTATGGTGTCAGCTCTGAGACGGATATTATCATTTTGAGTTTACAGTTAGGTCATGCCAAAGACATGCCAGAATCTCAACATCATGAGTGGGGGGTGGGGGTAAAACACCTTATGTTTGTCAAGCAGGGCTGTGACTGAGGCTCCCAAAATACTATTTTTAAGCATTAGAAATAGAAATAGTTTAACCCTCAATGCAAATTAAGATATTGGCAAATATTTCCCTCTTTCAGATCTGTTTGACTGTGTGCCCACAGAGTTACAGTATGAATAACACTTATCAGGTCATTTTAAAATTTTTATTATCATTTTTTAAACATTTCTTACATGCACAACCAAAACAAACCTGCTTATTCACAAAAACACTTACGGCCCTCAGCCTTCTGTCATGCCATTCATCAGCAGTGATGTATTTCCCAGGAGTGACCAACTTGTCATTTACACAGGACACATAACAGCCGATACCAGCCATCTGGGTGGAACTGTTGACTGGACACTGCTGGTTGTGGGATTTTAATCGAACCGTCTGTTAAAAGAACAAAACAGAAGCAATGGCTAAAGTCTAACGTGTTTGTCTGCCTTAACATGTAAAATGGTAGAAAACAGTGAAGTGATTTGAATCGGTTAGTTCAAAAGGGGCCCAAGTCCAAGAGGTTTGTCTTTCCAGGAAATGATTTTAACTGTATAGCTTAAAGGGAGGCTAAACCAAATATGAACACTTTACCCAGATTTAGCACCAGTTCATAGCTTACAAATGCTATAATATGAAGCACCTCACTTTTATCATTTCAGAGGACTAGCAAACTAAAGTCTCTGGACTTGGGCCCTTCTTGAATTAAACAGGGGCGCTGCCATATTGGATAGCTAGTGCTGCCATTTATGGGATAAAGCTAAACCCATGCAAGAGAGGCCAAAGTCCAGGAATTTTGTACTTAATGCATTTTAAATGTCAAGCATAGTCAATACATTACAACGGACTTGGAACTTTTTTGCACATAATCAAATCGACCATAGAACATATAATATCTCTATTTTGAAAAATTGTGGACTTGGGCCCCTTTTGTACTAACTGATTTAATTGTAAAAGCAAATATGATCTTACTGCATTTACAGTCTTTACTAATTCTGGTTTTCTATAGTATATTTTACATACTCAAATTCAGAAACCATCCGAAAATGTATTTATGGTTACAACTATGTCTCAAAAATCCATAAATAAAGTTGGTTTTGGTGGTAAGGTCCTTTACTTTGTCAAAAAATACCAAGTGCCATCACAGGGGACAAAACCCTTGATGGCAGCAAAAAAGGATCAAGGCATCATTACAGTCCTTGTTGCTGTTCACCTTTCGCCATATCCCTTCAGGGTTTGCCATTCAATCAGCTTTCACTGATTCGCTCAGGTGGTTTGGCAGAGAGTTTTACGCCCTTCCTGACACAACTTTCTATTTTATCCGGGCTAGGGACTGGCACACGCCTTGTGGCTACATGGTTAGGCAGTAACGCGAAGGGGCTTGCCCAAGGACTTACACTGGATGAAGCTCATTGGACCCCCTGGGATTAGAAACCCAGACATCAAGCCATTACATGTAGAAAGACCTTGAATTTAGCAAAGTCGTGTGACCATCCAGTGTCTAGAATGTTCTAAGAATGTTCCCTTTGGATTCTTTGGATGTGGAAAAACAACAGTGGTGAACTTTAGGAAACTAACATGTGATTGGATTTGACATTCATTCTGGTTTATTGTTTGTTTGGACACATATTTCATTTCCACTTGATGATCTGGAAGAAATCCAAGAAACTGAAAAACTTCCCTGTTCAGTAGCAGGAATTTCTGATTCTGATCAATTTGAATTGGGTCGTTCAAAATGAACCAATATTGACCATGAACCGTATCATCAACCACAAATCATGGTGTTAAATCATTGTTAAAATTCATCTTTAGACCCCAGTTTTTTAAGTTCTGTGCTTTACCTGTGAGTCCCGACTAAAGACAGTCTTGCCTCTGTCAGGTTTTTTCCTGGGGAGGGTTTGGACAGCAGCATGGTGGTACTCGGTTTCTGTCAACTGGTGGCGATATCCACCAAGAAAGGCCTTCTGCTTGTAGGAATGCTCAGTCTCCACAACCACAAACTCCAATCCAGCACAATCTGAAAGTGCATCAGTGTAAATAATTAACCAGCTGGCAAACTTTAAAGTACAGAAAGACGCTATCATAATTAGGTTAAGAAGAAAAGACATCATAATTATTCTGAACTATTTTTAATATTTATTAGTCTGTTCAATTGTTTCTGTCTTGTTTTCCCTTTTGCTCAATACTATACAGAGACTATATAAAGATTCTAATGGGTCAAAGTTTTGCCTGCACGTCATGCTTGTCAGGAACTGGTGGTGGAGGACCCAAAATGCAGGAGACCAGGATTGATGACAGGAAATAAAACATTTAATTAACAAACTGAAACATGACAAAACTATGGGGAGAAACCAAAACTGTGACACAACAGAGCAGATGATCTGACAAGGATGAACAGAAACCAAGACACTTAAATAGGCTGGGGACAGTTAACTGAACTGAAGACAGCTGTGGATCATGAACCTGAATGTGGAGTGACTGACAAAAAGAAAACCAAAAACATGACAAAGAAAACCAAACCACTGAATCCTTACAATGCTAGTCTTGAAATTGGGAGAAATAATGAAGTAACTATGGACTGTGGTAAAGACGGATGAGTTTAATGCTATGTAAAAAGAAGACAATATGTACTCTTTAGAGAAAAATGAGGGGGGGGGGGCATACAGAACAGACAAAATAGCACTTTTGGTGCAAAAAAACAAAGTATGGTTTTTCAGAGAGCTGAAAGGTTTATTAGCTTCTGATCTTTTGTTGTGTTGTGCAGGAACCAGCAGACACCACTCATATGCAGAACATAGTGTGCATGCTTAGTAAGGTATAGATCTGGTCATGTGCAGAGATTAGAGTTTACTACTTTTTTTTAGGCTGGGAGACAGTCTTGTGGATCTTACATTGGAAGACAAGCTGTTTTTTGACAAATTGAGTAAACCAGAAAAAATGGGCAACATGGAAATTTTAGATGACTCTTGTTCTCCACTTAGTTGGCAGCACCGCCTGCTGAGCCCCTTTGAACAGCTCTACACCCCACAAATACCAGGAAGACCTCAGCTAGAGGCAGCTTTTTTTGTTGTTATGAAACATGAACTACTTAGTGTTTAATTAGAACGGATACCGAACCGAAACTCTGTGCCATGTCGCTGCCAGTATCCTAGGAAAATACAGATTGCAGTGCTTTGTAGTGGGCGGGCCCAGATAAGAACGAGTGAAACACTGCAGCTATGCAGCGGTTAATGCATGTAGCACCAGGCAAAATGCTGTGGGCAAAGTTCTGCAGAACCTCACAGCAACAGATTCTAGTTCAGCGACCTGATGGATCAGAGTGATGTGTCCAACGCTCTGAAAAAAGGCCGACATGGTGGCGTGTGAGAAAATGCAGCTGCAGTGCAGACTGTCGTGTACATAAAGCATCTTAGCCACATTAAAGGGTCTCCTTCATCCTGTCATGCTGCCTCATCATCACACTTTAATGTTTTTGGAAAGGATTTGTGTTTTTTTCCCTTTATGTTTGAAGTACCGTTCAGGCTCCTGAACCATTTAAAAGTCCTGGAGAAGCTACATTAAACAATGTTGGAAATAAACAGAACTTTATTTACTTAATCATACATTTAGAACCTTATTGGTTAGGCACATTCATTCTATTTTTTTTCTTAAATTCTTATAAAATATTTGTTGCAAAAATCAGATAATGTTGACTGTTCCCTTTCTACATTTTAAGTTACCAAAATAAAAGCACTGGGAATTTTCTTGGGTAAAAGCAACTTATATATGAGATACAGTTGCAGTGCTTAGCATTGTGATCATTAAACAAACTGAATTTGACAACTTTATTACAATGGAAGATGTATTGAAATTCAGGAAGAGTTTTTTCTAAATCATATTTAAAGCAAAAAAGATAATATGTTCCAGTATAATATTGGGATTCGTTTCGTGGGGCACTAGACTCTTGCCAATACACACCCCTAAAGTGTAACCCTTGTGCTATCCTAGGCACTTTAACATTGGGATTGGGGTCATCTAGACCCACTAGACAGAGCTCTGAACCTTTTTTCTTCAATGATTTGTGATCTTCACTGGTGTCCATGGATTACATGAAATCCTCTCCACCTTTTTCCACCTTTGTCATGATAGGAATAACACGCCAATGGAAGGGGGGGGGGGGGTCATAGGATAGCACAAGGGATAATGGATGTAATGCCTCTGCCCCCCCTTCCCCCCAGCTTTTCTGCTGTTGCCACTTTGAAAACAAAGAGCAGAGCTAGGCTCAATATTTAGCACAATTTAAGAGTTGCAGTAACAAACCTTTTGAAAATATGTGTAGCACAAAGCAGCATTGCAGCCATTAACACAACTTTCTGTTGCTTTTTTCACATAGGTTCAATGTTACTGTTCTTACAAAGTGAATAAGATTGCAGGTTCGATTCCCGCCTTGCCATGTGTCGAAGTGTCCTTGGGCAAGACACTGAACCCCACCTTGCCTCTGGTGGGAGGTTGGCGCCAGTGTTGGGCAGCGGAGCCACCATCAGTGTGTGAATGTGTGTGTGAATGTGTGTGTGCATGGGTGAATGGGACTGTGACTGTAAAGCGCTTTGGGCCTTCGTAAGAAGGTAGAAGCGCTATATAAGTATACGCCATTTACCATTACTTTAGAATTAATTTAAAGCTAACTGTGTATTGACTTTACATTTTACAATATTAAATTGTTAATAGCACTTGATTTTGTTTTTATTTGTTATTTTTGTTTTGAAAATGTCACATTGAATTGTAAATTTTAATATTGAATTGTAAATTGCAAAATGTTTTTTTCATATTCCAAGCCTGAATTGCAAATTCAATTGAGAATTGCATATTACTTTGAATTATGATTCAAAAAAACGTCCATAAAAAAAGCTCTTCCAAGTCGTTCTAGTATTTCCTTATGGGAGGTCAAGCTAGCGGTAGCTCACAAAACATCTGCTGCTTTCTTCTGCAAACATTTTTACAGCTTGTATTTAGTTGAACTTTGTGTTTGAGACAATTTCCTAAGGAGACATTAAAATAAAATAGTTTTTGTTAAATATATTCTATCATTTGTTATTTTGTTAAAGAAAGAAAAAGCGGGGACACCGGATTTCTCCAGTGTCACATCCTTGTGTTTCATCTCCTCCTATTCTCTTCTGCTAAATACGTCTTAAAAATGACCACATTCACTAAACAGGTTAAAGGAAACGATGAAATCACTCAAGTCTTCTCTACTGTTTTGCTGTTTGTGATCAATATTTTTGGATTGCTCAGAAAAGTGTTTCTACTGTTTTTGATGTGTTGAATCAGAATCTCAATTGTTCAAATTTGAAAAAAAAAATGCCTTGAAGGTGTGAAACTAAAGATTGGAAATATGTTTTAAAATTATTTATTGATATCTTTCTGTGCTTAAAACGAGGCTTTTCACAGCAGATTAAAGATAGATGAATTCATGATTAATAAATTCCACACAGAAAATTTCACAGACAGCACTTCCTACAAAAATGGCACTGTAACTGAAATCAGGTGTTTGCCTGTCTGTCCTCACCAGGGGGGGGCTTACCTGCAAGAACCGGTTCTTCCTCATGTCCTAGATCTGCTTTCCAAGCTCCAGCTTTGCTGAGTTGAGGGTTTGCTTTCTCATCCACCTCTTCCTGTTTTCCACGTTCTTTTATCATCTGGCTTTGTTCCATTGGAGTGTTTCTTACCGGCTACAATGCTCATTGGAGAGAAACCGGCTTCCTGGGAAAAGCAGTATCAGACTAGAGGACCAGCAGAACAATTATCAACGTTCAGGTTCCCCCCAATTTAATTATCAATGTAGCAATCGGTGGGAGGCTGCAGTTTACACGTTGTTATGGCAACAGAAAGGAACGCCTGCAGTCCAGCAGGCAGCGCGTGGGCGGTCCCCCCTCGCGCATGCTCACACCTCGTGCTGCCTGCTGCCTCATATACCGTGAGGCTGCCACGACCGTTTTAGAAAAAGTTTCTTTTTTTCTTTTCAAATTGATATTTGTGTCACAAGCAACCTGCCTCTGTTTGGACTCTATTACTGCCTCGATTTTAACATTTTAGTTTCGGTAAAGATAGGAGGAGACGAAAACTCGGGTTCGAGAGAGAGAGCTCGTGCACGCAGCCGAGAAACAAACGCGGATTTTGTTAACAGACAAACTAGTAGAAGTACTAGTGATGGGTCTGGCAACACCGACGCGTCGGCTCGCGTGTCGAGCTCATAAAGCGAAACCCTGTGTAGTGTCGGTGCGTGGATCACTTCAGGAAAGTCACGTGACCAATGCAGCCACTGTTTGTTTCGGTGTGTCACAGAGGAGCCAAACAAACAAGGAAGGAACCAGCAGTGCTACCGGATTATGCGGGTTTCCACCCAGTTGGGAGGGTCTCATTTTGATTTAGCGGAGAAAATTTGATTTGGGCGGTTTTCGCGTCAATTTAGCGGGTTTTATTACGAGTCTAAATTACCTTTTATTTTTTTAAAAGATATTTTATTTTGAAAAGTTACCGGATCTTCTCGGGTACATTACTGTCTCTTGGGTGCTAAATCAGTCCAGCGGTGAGTTTAACAGAGTGGGGGGGGGGGGGGGGGGGGGGGGGGGGGGGGGGGGGGGGGGGGACAATTTTTGATGCCACGGATGCGCGCGCAGCTTCCAGCTGTTGAATGATTCCCGCGCTCGTGCACCCCCGTTTTCCCCGCCCACCTTTGTTTGACCTTTTATTTGACTGAATCTTTACTTAAGGTGTTGAATGTGGTGTTTTAATGAGGTTTTTCCTTTCCGACCGTGGTCAGGAGCGCAGGAGAGACCGGTTTCTCCGGGGCCGAAGGCGGATCCTCCTTCGGGGTTCACTTCCCAGTTCAGACCCTCACATTCACCAAAGCGGGTTAATAAAGATTCAATAGCATTTATTCTGGGGGGAACCTTCTTTTATTACCATTCTCCTTCCTGCAAAAAAAATTGCATTTTTTCAAAAAATCAGAATTGAGCACTAAGCCCTGCAGTGTGAACATAGCCTTATATGACACAGCCCATTAAGCGTCTCTGCCTGGTGCGTTCACGGAGCTCCAGTACATAGAAGATAATCGGAACTCCACCCAGCCTAACGTAGCCCGCGCGCTACTAGATTTTCATGAGAAATAAACAACACAGAATCGACCCATAAACCGCCTAATTAAGGCATTTTTACCCGCAAATTTAGAACCCAAATCGCTCAATCTGACAACACTGGATCTGGATCTGAACAGGTTGTCTGATTTACAGGAAATCCAGGTAAAGAGGCGGGGGAGGGGCTTAGACTCACCGCTTATGATTCCAGATACCACAACAACCAAACTGCTGCTTCCTAATAAACAAAAGCACAAATAAATTGATCTTCATTCATAACTTCAACATGATTTATTGGGTTAACTGGATTACTTCAAAATGAAAAAAAGAACATTAAAAGCAAATTTGCATCAAAGGGAATTTGTTTACGTCATCTCACTCATTTTAACTCTGGGGGTTTGATGGATGGAAAAGCCTATTCAAGGTGGTGGATAACAGACAAAAGACCAAAGGAAACATTTGGTGCCCTGTAGGGAAACAAAAGAAAAGAAGAAGACAAACTCTCCCTAGATGAAGGTATTCCGGCAGTGTAGCTAGGCACCAAATGCAAATTAATTTGCTGTTTGATGAATACAATTTTAGGAACAAGTTGCCACATTATGTGAGGCTCTCTCTGGTCACAAACGAGTGCTTCTGCATGGTGAGGAGGAGCTTGTTCATCTTTAGCAGGGCATCTCAATTATCACTCACAGGGGACTAGACCAGGACAGAGAAAGATGAATGATTCAGAAGCTTGGTAAAGTTCATATTTTTGCAGTCACTTGGAGAATGAATGTACCAGTAATCACCAGTCATCAACATATCTATTAAAGGAGGTCAAGGTAAGTGATATTCTCAAGGGTTGAAGTAGAGAGTAGAGTTATAGGTTTTAGGAATTAGATTTCCAAGTGACTTTATGACAGGCGGTTGGCTGCATTACCAAAGTGAAACATTTTTCATTGAGGTTGTTTTTAGAAAAAGACAAATGATTTGAAAAGCTCTTCTTGGCTAGTCTAAAGGTTTCAAGGACAAAGATGTTATAATAAATGCTGCAGTACAATGACTAATAAACAAATGACAACCCAGTTTAATGTAGGCTACATTATGGCTATGAAAATTTCAATGTGGGTCCAACATGAAGCTTTCTTCTCCAGAACAGAGAACGTTCAGTTCAATTTTGCTTATTAAGATGGAATTGTTTTTTATTTATTTTAAAACTAATACTAAATTAAGACAGCCCCTGTCTCAGTCACCAGTAAACACCATCAATTGTAACAACAGAAATACATATTTGGAATTCAAGGCAGTTAAGGTTAAGTTGGATTGTGGCTGAATTGTTTATAAGTTAGAAAGTTGTTATTCTTAATTTTACAAGTAAATCTTCAAATAAATCTGAAAAGCACTGCTGTGATGCTGTAATGCTGTAATGTAAGGTTGACCCTTTTGTCTGTCAGCTTGGAAAAGGATTGTGTTCTGAAAGCTGAGAGGGGCATATTGGGTGGTCTTCTTGCGGTGAGGAGTCAGGAATTTCCCTTTTTTTCCAGGGGTTTTTCCTTTCAGATGGTTAGGGGAAGCTTGACAAATTTTGCCAAACTGTATCTTGAATCAGAATCAACAGAACAATGATCCATTTGGAAAAACTGAGAAACACAATCTTTCAAAAAAGTCTTTAGTTAAGAGCCACCATTAATTCTCATTTAGTTCAGTTGCATCCCTTTCTTTAACCGATGGAAAGTTTCATGTCCCCTCCAGGAAGGTCTCAGATCAATGAAAAACTAAAATATTCACAAAAAGCCTCAGACCAGATGTGGTTTCTCTTTTCTGTGGTTTGGAACCTCTCAAAGTAAATTGTCAGAGACTTTCCATGAGGTTTTAAGAAACAACCTCAGGAGCCAGGTCATAATATTTTCCCCTCAAGATAGCTGGAAGACGATTAACTTACATGACAGACCAGTTAAATAAAAGCTACATCAAGTTGTACAAACACAGTATCAAATAAGTTTGTTTATGAGTGCTTGGTGATGCACTTTTCTTTTTTTTGTAAAGAAGAAGGATGAAGTTGTACATATTCACATTAATAAGGGCTATCAATAAGTCAGTGAAAAAACAGTATATGTTGTTTAATAAGGAGGGGTGGGCGATACTAGGAATTTGGGTATCGATCCGACACCAAGTAATCTTATGTTTTGAGACATTGCTAAATAATAAAGATGTTGTAAAATTGTAAACCATTTTTTTCTTACCAAATCAATTTAGAAATGTATTGTTTTTGAGACCAGAGCTCCAATTCCTTTTGTATTAATGATGCTGATATTTGAACTAAAACTAAGTACTTTCGCTGCACACGTTGATGCAGTGAAACAGGAAAATAAATCTGTTTTGGCAGAGCTGCTGTGAATGAAAAACATTTTCCCTTAAATCCTAAAGCAGCAGCCGAAGGACTTACCATCAGAATGCAAACATGTACAAAATATCTGGAAATAAGTATCCTATTTTGATGAGAGCTCTTTTGCACTGCTCTTGTGGACAAATGTACAGACTAAATCATTTTAAGGTCTGCGCCTCGTCCACCTTTTAGTGTCTTCACATCAGCTGCTAAAAATAAGATTTAATTCAGAAAATGTTATATTTTATACAACATGGCAAACACAGTTCAGCTTAATGTTGCAGGTCTTAATATGTAACCAAATGAACCATTTTTATGGACTGGTTTTAGTCTGTTAGTACACATAAAAAGTACAAAATCCAATCCATGGGCTATGTGGTAGCATCTGAAAGCAGTTCACCATCACTTAGTCTCTGCTTTCGTTGGTTGTCTGGTACTTCCACATGGGTCATTTCCACAAAGCTCCTCTCCCTCTGTGAACAGAACAGCTTTGTTTTTTTTACTATGGAAGTGGAGCATTCACCTCAATGATCATCACTCATGTGGCCTGAAAGGTCTACCTGATTATCTCTGCTTAATGAGGCTTTTGTTGCTTTATTTTCAGTCTTTGAGTTGTACAACTCTTTTCTCCTTGTGCAGGACAACTAATTGCTTCATGAAGAATCCCAGGCCATGGTGCTTGTAAGACTCTATTTCCTGCTACTGGTTTTGGGGGTTGGTACAAGGGGAATGCTCCAACTAGGCAGTGAGCGGATAAAGCCAGCCCAAGTGCCTCTGATGCCCCATCGGCCTTTTGTTGTTGTCTGGAATGCTCCAACAGAGTCATGTCGCCTTCGCTTTAAGGTGGATCTGGACCTCAGCATTTTTGACATCGTAGCCAACCTCAATGAAACCTTAAGTGGACCCAACGTCACCATATTCTATCATAGTCATCTGGGATACTACCCATACTACTCCAACTCAGGGGTTGCTATCAATGGAGGGTTACCACAGAATCAGAGCATCTCCAAACATCTTAGTAAAGCCCGAGCTGACATCGACAAACTGATCCCACACAAGGATTTCCGAGGCCTTGGCGTCATAGACTGGGAGAACTGGAGGCCCCAGTGGGTCAGAAATTGGGGGTCCAAAGACATTTATCGAAAAAAGTCCAAGGAGCAAATTCAAAAGCGTCACCCCAACTGGCCAGATACCAAAATAGAAAAGGAGGCGAAAGAACATTTTGAGAGTGCAGGACAGGCATTCATGAACCTGACTTTGGCACTGGCTGAAGCTCGCCGACCAGATGGTCTGTGGGGATTTTACCTCTTTCCAGACTGTTACAACTATGGCTACAAGCAGCACCCACAACATTACACTGGTGAATGTCCCAATGTTGAACACATTCGCAATGACCATCTGATGTGGCTCTGGAAGGAAAGCACGGCCCTCTACCCATCTATCTACTTAGACTACGAGCTAAAGTCTTCTCCAAACACTGTCAAGTTTGTCCATTATCGAGTCAAGGAAGCAATGAGAATTGCATCTATTGCCCATAGGGACTTCACTCTGCCTGTTTATGTATACTCTAGACCTTTCTACGCATACACGTTTGTTGTGCTCTCAGAGGTAGTATCCATTTTTTTTTACGTTGATTTCAACATTTTCTTGCATAAGGCTTTGTGTTAATAAAGGATTCCAGTAGGACTAATTCAACCACTGATAAGCCCTTGTAAAAATCTGTGATTACTTCACATTCATATGTAAAAAAAAAGCAGTCTCCTGGGAAAAAAAAGCAAACTAACTAGTAAATTTATTGGTATTCAGTGCTGCGCTGTGGCGTAGTGGTTAGCAATCTCGCCTCACAACAAGAGAAAGCTTTTAAGCCTTGTGCTATCCTATGACCCCACCCTTCCACTGATGTGTTCTCCCTACCATGACAAAGGTGGATAAAGGAGGAGAGGATTTCATGTAATCCATGGACACCAGTGAAGATCACAAATCATTGAAGAAAAAAGGTTCAGTGCACTGTCTAGTGGGTCTAGATGACCCCACTCCCAATGTTAAAGTTCCTAGGATAGCACAAGGGTTAAGAAGGCCTTTGTGTGGAGCGTTTAGATTTTCTTCCCGTGCATGCACAGGTTTTCTTACGCTTCATCCTACTGCCATAAATTATGCATTTTCAGGCAATTGGTAATTCTAGATAGTTCCTAGGTGTGAATTTGTTTGTGAGGTTTTTGTTTCTGTGTGGCCCTGTTATGGACTGGTGAACTATCCCGGGTATACCCCGCCTCTTCCCAACAGCAGCTGGAATAGATTCCAGCAACTCCGTGAGCCCAAGAGGGATTCAGCGGATTCTGAAAATGGATAGGGAACAGATCTTACTCAAGTTTCTTGACTACTGAGTAAATTTGTTGTCTTTTCCCAAAGACTTAGAATCTGTATAGAACTACACCAAGGGCTTGCAACTTTCAACAGTAAGATACATTCAGATCTGTTTTTTCTGATCTAACCCATTAGGTGTTGCATAGCCCTTTACTATCTAGAAAAACACATAAAAAATATTGTTTCAATAAAGGAACAACGTTTGCATGAATACAAATATAGCAATTTAAAGGGAAAACAGCATTTTCTTCTGTATGTATGATTTGCTTTCACTTTTGATAATGGCACGTGAATTCCTTTCAAAATAAGACACCTTGTGAAACATAAAATAATCCTGCTCCAATGTAAGATTTTCAAAAACTCAGTTAAATAACTGGCATTACTTGTTGTTATTGAGTCTACCTTTATGGATGTAAATATGGCTTCATTGGTTTAAGATCTGATAAAAAATGTACAAACAACAAACAACTATTTAACGTTTGTACATTTCAAAACATCACTTTTGCCCAACATTGTTGTGTCGCATGAGAAAACCTGTGTTAAATTTTAATAGTGAAGAGCCAAAATCAGGCTTTTTCGCAAATATTTTTTCTAAATATTTGAAATTTGTGCATTCTGGAAGACAGGTAGATCACACAAATCCTCTTAAATTAATGTCATGTCGACAGCAGTGAAATATACACAACACATATCATCCTACGTTTAAATCAGTGTTTTTCAACCTTTTTTGAGCCACGGCACACTATCATCCAAAAAAACAACAACCAGAAACTCATAGTCTGTATTGATTGACCCCCCCTCCCCCCTGCAATCTCACGTGAATTTTTGTGATAATTGGCATAAAAAGCAGGAAGTTGCAGCTGTTTTTTTCTAAAAGATGAAACAAAAGTTAAGTTAGAAAATGTAAAAACTGTTTGATGTGTGTTCGTTGTGGTTTTATTGGGAGATGCGGTGTGAAAACTGCCGCAAAAGGGTGGCAGTTTCATTTTTTTTTCACTTGTTCCACGGTCTGACACCGGATTCTGTGGAAAGCTACACCGCTAAAGACGAGCTTTAGCTGGTGTTTTTTTTAGAACTGAGTGACTTTATGAGCTAAATTTGAACAAGGAAGTGAAGACTTTAACCACTTCTGATTGGTCAGACTGATGACATGTGATTCAGCCTTCAAGAATGATTGGTGGAGACAGTTAAAGGGGCGGGACTTTGCCGCAAACAGCTTTAGTTGCAGCTAAATCGCAGTACTGTCATTCTTATCAAAATGTCTTTAATAGAATCAAATAAACACGAAGAGAAAAAAGTATTTTATGATCTTTTATATTCCTAACTACTCAGTGTTTTATCGGTTTGTTTGGATGAACAAAGAGCTGATTTCTTGGAGATGGGGAATGTTTTTAGATCAGTGAATGAGGGCAATTTCCCACGGCACACTTGACCATCTCCCACGGCACACTGGTTGAAAAACACTGGTTTAAATGACCACCTCACAATAAATCAGTAAATATAACTAAAATAGGATAATGCTAACTAAGGAACCATTCTTTTATTGTCAATTTATTTTCTATTTTCCTGCCTTAGAGTCATAATGGAGGGGTACGAGAGCCACACGTTGCAGATCTGTGTTAAACTTGTGTTGTGATGGATTGCTTTTCCTCTGTGTGCTGCAAAATCCACCAGAAGAAGTCTCTATAGATTCAAAGTTTTTCACGATTTTTACAGTGGTTTTGTTGGTTCAGTAAAAATACTTCAAGTTGTGACTTAGACAATGTTTAACCACCATTGCCAAGTGGAAGATAGCATATGAAATACCATTAGATTCTAATTTTGAGCACCCTCTGCTTATTAACATTTGGGTTTTTTTAGAGGGACCTAGTTCACACTATTGGGGAGAGTGCCACCTTGGGAGCATCAGGTGTGATCCTCTGGGGATCATCAGAGTACTCTCGATCACATGTAAGTATTAAAGGCCCAAAATAATAATACAGTTCTTTTGTCATGGGGTCACATTCTGTGACTAATAAAATCTGTGAAGTAGAATAATAAATGTTTTAGGGCTGTAAAATCCCTCACTATGCACTTATAAATGTTTCTCAGACATGAACATTTGAACACTTTTCTCTCTTGTTTAAACTTAAAGTTCAAACCTTCATATAAAAACAAATCCAGGATTTTATATTATGAAAACAATATTTGCTTGAGATTGAAGATTTAATTAGATTTAAGTAGATATAAGTAGATATAAGTAGATTTAAGTAGCTGAACACATTGTGTACAGGCAGGAGACACTGTATGAATGACAATAGTCTTCAGCCAATCAGGATGAAGAACACAGTTTGCTGTAAAAACAAAACAAAAAAACAACAACATGCAAGATCACAATATAGCAATGGACATGAGTATTTCCATTTTGGATTCTTATGAATAATTTGGCTCTTTTTGATTTTACAATATAAACATTTTTGTGAGCCTAGTTATATAGGTTGTTATTTGGAGAGTAAAGAATATGATTGTAGTCCAAAAAGTTTTTTCTTATTTAGTTAATAAAGAAGAGTTTTGATCTATTTGTTGTTTTGGTGGAATAGGTCATTTTATTGATGTGTAAGCAGACAGTTGTGGTTGCTTTATTATTGGGTTATTCATCAGTTATGAGAGCAATACAAGAGTTGTTTCTAGATAATTGACTCTGTCTCTCTTGTTTGTTCCCAGAGAAACTGCCTTACTATCAAGAAGTACATTGATGGTCCTCTTGGACATTATGTCATGAATGTTACATCAGCAGCTAAGCTCTGTAGTAAAGCACTTTGCAAGAAGAATGGCAGATGTGTCCGCAAGAGTATGGAATCAGATGCATATCTACACCTTAACCCACATTTTTTCCACATTCGTAACAACCCAACACCAAAGGGCCCCCGCTTTCATGTCAGTGGTCATCTAAATAATCATGATATTCTTGACATGAAGCACAAGTTCTCCTGCCAGTGCTACCAAGGCTGGACAGGGGCTTACTGTGAAGTTCCGCAGGCTCTACACCCTTCTTCCTCTCCACCGCATCAGCCTACTGCTGCAGGACTTCATCCTTGGGTCAACAGTTTGTTGTCAAATGTTCTGCATTTTCTTTCTCTAAATGTCTCCTGTGTCTGTGTCATCACTTTCCTGGGACTGTGTCTGACAGTGAGGTGCCTCATTTTGTAGATGTCCCATTTTATTTCATAGCCAGCGTGTCATGGAATTGTGTGATACTATACTTGAATTTGGAAGCATTGGCCTAAAAAACTCTTCTACTGTCTTAAAATAGGATTTAGAAGGTAGTCAATATTTCACCAGCTGTTGTTATAAAGTTGTACACTGGAATAGGCCATTCTAATAAAGATATATTCTTTAAATGTCTCTTAGTTTGAGTGTTCAACAACCGTGTGTGTTCTCTGACAGCTTCTCTGAGACAACAAGTGAAAGTGAGTGGTGCGCGCTCTTGCCTCCCAGCAAGAAGGCCCCCGGTTCAAGTCCCGGCTGGAGTAAACGGAACTCCACCGGAGGAGCTTTCTGTGTGGAGTCTGCATGTTCTCCTCGTGGATGCGTGGGATTTTTCTGGCTTCCTCCCACCGTCCAAAAACATGCTTCATTGGTTCATTGGTTACTCTAAATTGTCCCTAGGTGTGAGTGTGAGAGTGAATGGGTGTGTAATTGTGGCCCGGTGACAGACTGCAAACTGTCCAGGATGCCCCCTGCCTTTCCCCACGAGTGGCTGGGATAGGCTCCAGCAGCCCAATGACCCCGAAAGGGACAAAAACGGAAGAAGAGGAATGAGTGAATGAATGAATTAAGTGATTGAGTAATTAATTAATTTATTTATTAATGAAGCAATTTTAAAAGGTATTTGTCTAAATGTTTCTTAAATATCAGGAACAATTTTGGAGGTGTGCAATATTTGTTTTTTTTAGTTCAGCACGTGCAACATGCATGTTCAAAAAAATGTCTTCAGCCAACATCTGAAATATATTGCAATATGTAAAAGAACTTTACAAGATTTTAGTGATTTAAAAAGACATAACCCGTTAAGAATGGAGCTGTAGCTACAGTGGAGCTGCTCTTTGAAGAATTGGATCTTTTCAATCTTTTACACAATTATTGAATTCCAACAGACTCTGAGGCTGAGAAAAGCAGCTGGGAGCCAATATGCAAAACTTGCAATGACGAGGCGTTTTTCCATCTTCTTGCATAGAACAACCAAAATGTTGCTGGAACTGGCCTTCTGCTTTGATTTGGGCTGAAAGGGTAAGGAAGTTTCCTTTTCTAAAGAGGAGAAGAACCTGAAATATGGTTTTAGCATTGTGGTTTTTCACGGCTGCAACAAGCTTCGATTTGCACCCTATTTCAAAATGTCCGGTTTATTTGCACTAACTGCATTGTTTTCCTTTTGCGGGGCACACTCCACGCTCACGTGTCCTCCCACATCCTTATGTGCAGCTTTTGACGTTCCGCTGTTGGCATTTATGTTTTGCTTGTTGCCTTTCGACGGGCCTGAACTGCTTGAATTTATGACTTACAGCATTTACTTCACTTTCCATTTGTCTGACTGCAGCATTTTGCATTTTAATCAGTTCTGATTGGCGAGCTTCATTGATGGCAGTGTCCGGCTCCATCTGCAGTTTCTGTCAAACCCAGTATTCCAATAACAATGTATTCTGTATTTGCTGGTCTTTTGCCCAAAGTCAGTGTTCAGGCAGCTCATAGAGATGTCTGACAGAAGCTTCCACAATCTCTCCAGGCCACTGGGAGCGACTGTGAAAACATGCATGCTCACGTATTGTATTCCATTTGGGCTCAAAATGTCTATCAAACTGTCTAATTACGGCTCCATAATAGTTGTCATGAATGTGAAGGTACTGAAAATGGGCTCTGCCTCTTTGCCCATGGCTTACCAAAGTGAGTGGACTTGTACGTCACCGTCTTGTTTAGTTTCATGGTCATTCTAATCATCTCCACATATTCTCACAGAACAAAAATGCAGGGAGGAGCAGTGATTGTCAGAAGTAAGAGCTCTGTCTTCCCCTCTGGTCATCAGCGATCTCCAGAGCTCTAACTGCACTTCATCTCCCAGCAACCCCAGCATGCACTTCCTGGATGCCACATACCTCAATCACAGTCTACTTAAGCACTGCACTGAGCCTCACTCTGTGCAAAGTGCTGTTTGTGCCTTCCTGACCGAGTGTTGTATTTGGACCTGATCTTCTGTAACCTGACCCTATATCTGGCTCTGTTTGCCTGCCCCCTGCCCTGACTATTGCCTGGATCCTGACTACCCTGTGTCTCATCTGATGATCTTATGCCTGTTATTGACCCTCGACCCCTGCCTCACCCTGATTTGCCATTGTGGACTTTTTGTCATGGTTTGGATTTTTTGCCTTCCATTTTGTTTCCGTCATGATTTAGAGTTCTGCTTCCTGTTTTATTTTGAAGGTTTCTACTTGTCTTTGTTTTTGAGTTTTATGTCCTTGGTCCCGATCTGTCCTGGTCGTTTCACCTGTGTCTTGTCAGTCCTGTTTGTATTTAAGTCTTGTCTCTGCTGGTCCATACCGTCTTCTCCCTGTTTGCATGTTTACTCCACCGTTGTTTTGGGGTTTTTTTGTTTCCCTGCTCGGCAGCGATTTTGTTTATAGAATTAAAACCCCTTTAATCTTGGAACCACCTTCCTCTCGTCTCTGCATTTTGGGCCGTCAACCCTCCTGACCTGACACTTTTAGCTGAGCTAAGAAACCTGCTGCACTTGGATCCAGCCGTCTGCCTGTTCTTGTGACAATGATCTTAGGTCAAACAAAGTATTAAATATTAAAGTACAAAGTACTACAAAGACTATATTGAAAATGTCCATTTTTATAATCAAAGGTAAAATTATTTTCAATTGTATTCAAGTAAATACACTTTAGAGAAACATAGTATTTCATTTTTTATATAATAAAAGTTGCTCAATGTCAGTGAAAAACTGGAGACAGTTTTTTTTAATGGGTTGCTAAATAGTAAATCAACTTTTTTTTGGCTGTTTACCAGTGGAAATGGGGCTTTAAAAGTGCTGACTGTTGGTCCTAGCCAAATGTTTTGACAATTTAATATAAACTTGTTTAATTCCTGAAAGTTTGGTGAAAGTCCCACGTAATTCCAGAAATTCCACATCATGCTCTAAAAGCGAAACCCTAGGAAATGAGTTTACGGCCGCAGAATGTATGCAGTAAGGAGTAGGCGACCGACTGCCAGACAGGTATGAACATAATATTTATTTAAAATGAGGCAAAGAATTTAGTCAGATGTCCCACTTAAAAAGATGAGACAGATGAGAGACGTCTGTTAGGTTCATCATAGATACACTTTAACTATGAGAGACTGTAAAAAGAAAATAGGTATTTAACACCTAAAAACAGGAATAACTGTGTCCCTTAGAGACTACAATCATAAGTATTCTAGGAAGCTCTTCTATTCTCCACTTGTTACATGTACTATTGTCACCTGTTTGAACTGGTCATCTGTATAAGACACCTCTCGGTCAGACTACAACATCTCCACCATGACAGTTTAAGGATGTGGAAAGGTGAGACAAGATTATTCACCTGAATAAGACTAGGATGACCCAATCTACAATAAGCAAGCTCTTTAGGAACTGGAGAATGACCTGAAGAAAGCTGGAACCACATCAACAAGTAATAAACAACATTATGATTGACTCAAACCCTGCAGAGCTCCAACTGGCACATGTATGAAGTTTTTCCAAAACCATCTGGAAGATTGGGTGACGGTCATGTGGTCATATAAGACCAAAAGGGAACTGTTTGGTATAAAACCCCTTGCTGTGTTTGGAGGGAGAAGAATGCTGAATTGGATCCCAAGAA
The DNA here is from genome assembly GCA_023969325.1 of Oryzias curvinotus. Lineage (NCBI taxonomy): Eukaryota > Metazoa > Chordata > Actinopteri > Beloniformes > Adrianichthyidae > Oryzias > Oryzias curvinotus. Next base: position 7,169,175 of record CM043711.1, read on the forward strand.
CACCAAACCCACTGTGAAGCATGGCAGTGGAAACATCCTGCATTGGAGCTGCATTTCTGCAAAGGGGATAAGTATGAAGAGATTTTGGTCAAAACCTCCTTCCATCAGTTAGAGCTATGATTATGAAACGTAGCTGGATCTCCTAGAATGACAATGATCCCAAAAACATCACCCAGACAACAAAGCAGTGGCTCTGCGTTTCTTCATCACGCCAAGAGGATACGGGTGTGGATACCGTTCCCTCCATCCCTGTACAGGTTATGGGCCCAGGCGGACATTTCACCAAACAGAGATGATGAACGCTGAGTATGACGCGGATTCCTTAAGCTTCTAAACTGAATTGCTATGTCAAGGGTGGCGAACATGCATGCGGCTCTTGGCCAATGAGCGTGCGGCTCTTCGCGTCTCATCATATGTTCTATATACTTTGCCTTATTTCATATTTTTTTCCCTCTTAAACCACACTCAAACCTTCAGAGGATATTGAAAATAAATAATAATTAATAATAAAAGTAATTTGGCAGTGTGTGTGTGTGTGTGTGTGTTTGATGCTGCTCCCGACACATACGTGACCGCCAATCATTTGCGCAGGTTACGCCCACTGTCGGAACACATAGATATACATTTATGTGCGTGCAGACTCCCTCAGACTACCCTCATGGTCAAAATGGTGAAATTCAGAGTATAAAGATAAACACAGGACGTTTCTGGAAGAACGGGAAGATTCTTACTTTTTACTGAACAGAATGGAAAGTCACAATGTTTATTATTATGAGCTTTTGGAAGCAGTAACATTGGTCATGGAAGAAAAGAACAAAATGGATCCCGGAGAAAATTAAAAACGCTTCCTACTCTGACACAAATTGTCTCCTTTATTAACAAGTTGAAGCTTTTCTAAGTCCACATTCAAAACGACAATCTGTCCCACTCTCCTTCTTTGCGCAGCTCACATCAGAAGCTGCAATCAGAATGAATAAAGCGCAGAACGTGACGCTGCTGCTGAACAAAAACGACCGCAGATCACTTTTCTCGTGGATTTAATGCAGAGACTGATTGATGAGATCCCTGCTTGTCATTGATGAGGCAGCGAGAGAACCAGAAATAAATGATCTGAAATCTCTTTGAAAGACGGCCCTGTTATAATTTGGAGAACAGACATCGGTCCATTCTGACCGACACTGACGTAAAGGAGCTGATCAGAGAGGCTACAACTGGCCTGGGGGTTAGCCCCGCCTTCAGCCCCTAAGAGTCATGGGAAGTGGGGGATTTCCAGTGTAAAACCATCAGCCAGGTAGCTGTTTGAAGAATTAACTTGCATGCCGTTTGGCTGAATGAGTGTGAGCAGGAAGGAGGGGCCGTGAATAACGCAGCCAGTTAAATTATAACTCAGCACTTGTTGGATTACTACTGCTAAATATGAATTAATAAATTATTTGCTTTTGATTCAAATGTCAGTCATTCAATTTTTATTAAAAAAACATATAAAAGCAAGATATTCTAATGAAGGTCAAAATTAATTAAAGTTGCACACAACTGAAATGTAATGTATTTAATGTGTTTATTGTGAATATGAATCACTCAGACACCAGAAGGATGCTCTGTCCAGATGTTTGTGTATTTGTTGGTGTAAGGGTCATTGAAAGAGGAATGTTGAGTTACAAAGAATTACCAGTTAAATACTGATGGATAAATGGTGAAAATATTCAGTTTTAGCATCGTAAATCTGACTTCAGAGAAGTCAGTGCCTCTCCAGCATCAACCTCACCCCCCGTCACTGAGTGGTTGTGTGTGTCAGAGAAAAGAGTGAGATAAAGAGAGAGAGAGAGAGAGTGTGTGTGTGGAGGGGGTCTCTGACCTCCAGGGTAGTCTCTGTGTTAACTCTGGTTTAGCTGCATTGATGTGTGTATTGTGGGTGGACACTTTCCTTGAAATAAACACAAGTACAATACTTGCTGTTCTGTTGTAGGGAGAGGAGTGTGTTATGGAAAATAATATGGGTTTAATTGCGTGTTTGTGTGTGTACATTTTGGCAGGTCAGGGTGTGGTGTGGCTCTTTGACTCTCACAGTGAAAAAATTCGGCTCTTGGTGTCAAACTTGTTCGCCACCCCTGTGCTATGTGTTCAAGCTACCGTTTGAAGAATTGTGAGAATCGGAGAAATGAAAGTGAGAGCTAACGAGAAGTAAAGCAAAGAGTGATCTAGCAACATGGCTAACAGATCAGCAAGCCTTCAAACAGCACAGTTAGTATTTGATGGTTCAGAAGAAAATTATGATCTGTGGGAAACACATTTCCTCAAATATTTACACAGCTTTAAGCTAAAAGAAACGCTCCTTCATGAACCTGTGTCTGAAGAGCAGCTAGCTAATGATCAAAGCAAGAATGCCAACTGCTATGTGGAGCTCATACGGCTAATTGATGATAAGAGCTTGTCGCTCATCAGACATGTGTCATATCAGTGTATAATATGTATGTTATTTGTACCTTCCAGGTAAAATGATTAATTATTTAAAATTTTATCTTTCTCCGTTGAAACAAATTTGAAGTGAATCAACATAATCCAGAATAAAATTAAATATGTGCAAGCCCATTCACTCTAAAGGTTGGCATTTAGAAATACCAAATGTCTTAGCTTTAAGGAGCTGATCTAGTATTGATCTAGTATTGATCTGGTATTGATCTAGTATTGATCTGGTATTGATCTGGTATTGATCTAGTATTGATCTGGTATTGATTTGGTATTGATCTGCCCGGTTCTGGAGAAGATTCTCTCAGATGTCTGAACAGCTTGGTTGTGGAGCTGCTTTTATATGGAACTATTTTCCTGCAGACTCTACAATGCAGACTCTTTGATGATCTTTTATTATCAATAAAAGTCAAATGGCCCATAATTTGCTTCTTTTCCCAGTACTGTCACTCATTTTCTTCACTTTACATTTTGTGTTGTGTAGTTTCTTGTTTCTCCATCATCACGCTCCCTCCGTCTCTCCGTTATACTCAGTTCATGTCAAACATCCCCCGCACTCGTTTCATTCGCGACCGACACATCAGTAGAGGAGATGACCATGGTCACCGTTGATGTATATCCAAAGCAAATATTACTATGCAACAGATTTGCCTACATCACATAGTTGTCAGATAGTTGTCAGATAAATCCAGGTCAAATGACAGCTACAAACCTTTGATGAAACATTTGATAAAAAGACGAACATCGACTGAGCTTTAAAATCTTCTTGAAGTCATGGGATTATGACTGCATGTGTACTCGGATGTATTAATAACAGATGACAGCAGATGTCACTATTTCTAACTGAAATGATCTGAGCAGAGTGTTGATCTCAGCCCAGTTGTGTCGATGTTGGTCAGTGCTTCACGAGGCGTCGATGTGGCCATCAGTAGAGCATAGACAAACCAGGCAAAGGTCAAAATACACACGAGGATAAACAGTGATGTAATGCTCAGCCTGTCAACAAATGCAAAACAAGACTTTACACCAAGCAAAGCCTGGTGCCTGATTAAATGCACTGGTGGTGATTGCTGAATGCAGAACAGCTGGTTCAAAGGTCAGGGAACAGTGAGCGGTGGCTGATGAGAGATGTAGTAGGCAGAGAACCAAGTCAGGAAAAGGATGCCTCTGGTGGTCAGTTTACTTATTTACTGTCGTTTTTATTATTATTATTGGTCTGGCGTGTTGGTGTTGTGTCCATTTTTTAAAGCCCTTTGATGTGTAAAATTGACATTTTCCAGAAGTTGTTGATAATTAACGGACAGATTAATGAATGAATTATTTACCACAGACGTTAAACAATATTGTGGTAGCAGTTTAAGTACTAACAAAATAGAATTAGATTAAATTACATTTTTGGCATCTTAATACATTAGTGTAATGTAACATACAGATATAACAGAAAAAAACCCAACATTTTTATTAAATAATCATCGTTTACAATCCAATTTCATTACGGACTGCATGGGATGTTAAATTCATGCACCTACTAGTTTATTTATTTATTTGTGTAATATAGTGAATATTACTCAATGTTTCAGCAGCTGCTTCAACATAAATATGCCAGAGTTAACACAGGAGCTAAATTTCATCCAAGGCAGGATAAAAGATTCAACAATTACATTTACAACACAATACAACAGCACAATATTAGTGGTAGTTTAAAGTTTAAATGCAGTCCCTTTCCTTTGACTAAGTAACATGATAAAATCTCTCTCAGAAACATTTTATACATTTATTATATTTCTTTTTTTGTAACATTTGCAAAAGATAATATGTTTGCATTTCGGATGGAAACTTTATTAACTCCAAAACCTCCAAAACACATGCATTTACAGTGGGACAAAAAAGTCTTTAGTCAGCCACCAGTTGTGCAAGTTCTCCCAGAGAGAGAGACCTGTCATTTTCCTCAAAGGTAAACCTTCAATTATGAGAGACAAAATGAGAAAAAAAGTCGTATTATCTGATGTTTAACACATTTATTTGTAAATTATGGTATTTGTAAGTATTATTACAAGTATCTGGTCACCTACAAACAAAGGTATCTGTCTCTCCCAGTCCTGTAGCTTCTTCTGTAGAGGATCCTCTGTCCTCCACTGGTTGCCTGTATTAATGGCTCCTGTTTGAACTGGTTCTCTATAGAAAGACACCTGTCCACAACCTCAAACAGTCACATTCCAAAGAGCTATCTAAGGACACCAAAAACCAAACTGTTGACCTGCATTAGGTCAGAAGATTGAATCTGCAACAGGTAAGCAGCTTGGTGTGAAGAATTATCAGGAAATGGACGACCAAAAAACCTACAAACGGCATGTCTAAAATGAATGTATGTTGTGAAAGTAAAGGGTACATTTGTCAGAAGCCGTCCTACTATTTAAAGCCTGTTTTTTTTTAAATTGCCACATTCTGCCCTGTGGACAAACGTAGGTATTACATGTTTTAGAGTGAGACAGCAGAATCATAAGGACCTAAAGCTTTGGGATCCAGACTTTTTGAAAGGATTGAGGGAAAAAACAGGATTTTTTTCCATTTATAACCCTAAGGTCGTATCATACATCCACTACATATATTTTGTGCATTTTAACGTCTTTCGTGATACATGTGATACATAACACAAAGCATAGCACTTTGTGTTATGCTTTTATATGAAAAGTGCTTCAAAAATAAAGTTTGATTGACTGATTGATTGATTGATTGATTTATTGATTGATTGCTTGGTTGATTGATACGTAATTCATACGTGTTTCTTGTGTCCATCATCATCATATTGGGTATATGTCCATTGAGGGTTTGAGCTGATGGGTCTTCACATAAATTTGTTTTTTCTCAAATTTTCTCACGAATATTCACACATGACCAATTTTCATGTATACAATATGCGCAATATGCGCAGTGGCGGTGTGACATGACCTTTTAGTGTGACAAGTGGAATTTAATCCGTTTATGAATCACATCATCCAACTTTAAACATTTTTCCAGCAGATACATCTCTCTGTCTGACAGAAACAGCAACCATTTGTGTGCATTTATTGTTGCTTGAAGATAACTGTAAAATGTATTTGATGATGGAAACAAACCTCTGTTCTGAATTCAGGGACTGTCTTGTACTTTTGTGCCAGTGGCTCAGCCTGACTCTAGCAGAGGTCAGACCTCTTATGAGCTCAATCCACCCACAGAGATACCCAGCCTCCCTCTCTTTGGTCGTTGTTTTCTGGGCTGACAGTTTCTCCTCCCCCTCTTCCCTCTCTGAGCTGTGTATAAGTGTGGATGGTTGGCTTGTGTTTCAGAGTGAAAAAGAGACTGAACTCAGGCCTATGGGATGTGAGCAGCAGAGAGTCATCGGGACCCCTACTGCAATAGGACCCTGTTATCAGCAGGTGAGGCTTTTAAACTATGCCACTGTTTTTTCTTTGGTGATCTGCATTCCTTTTATGTCCAAAAAAAAACTTTTTGTTAACGTTCTTGCTGCTGTAATAAGAAGACGGGGCTTTCTTGTAAAACTAAAGTAGAAATACTCTAAAAGTAAAGGATTGTTGAGTGTAGAGCAAGGAAAGCAGAAAGAGGAGGTGCTCTGTCATTTCAAGAATGTTGGCTCCCTCTAAACAAAGCCCACCAAGTAAAACAAACTCTTTTCTCATAACAGTTTGATTTGTGAGAAGTCAAATACAGAGAAGCACACTGTGGCGCTTCTGAGAGCTGTGTTACTTCAGGAGGCAGGAGCTGCAACACAGACAGTAAATCTCTTACTTTGAATCTCACTGTGGCTTAGAAAAGATTACTACATGAGAGTCCTGTTTGAGCAAAAGAGAACATTTAGCTTGACAAAAATAGACGGTTTGTCTGTAGAGTTAAACTTTTTTAGCGGAACATGTTATCTTGGCTGCCAACCACATGGAGACAAAAAGTACAAAATCTAATTTGGAGCTTGGTGTCTTGATTAGCTTAAAGGATTTGGACTTTGTGTGAAAAAGGCTCAGAGGAGAAGGCCAGAGCTCATCTAAAGCCAGGCACTGAGTGGCGATTTTCCGCACTGATTGAGGGTAATTCGAACGGAACCTTTTCTGTTAAAGCTCTGTTTCCATGTCCAATCTTCTTTAGCAACAGCATGTTTCCCTCTCCTTAATAGTACGCTGTCATATTGTGATGTTTACAATCATGTGACAGCAATAGGAATTGGCAGATGCCATTGAGAGTGAACAGTATAAGATAGGTACAGAAAAGATTGAGTGAGTTGCAGAAATGTTCTTGGCTGGCCTATTAACTTCATTGTACAAGTCCATCGAGTCATTTTCTATTCGCATTCATTTTTACTCAGGGTCCCTGGAATACTTTGAACTACCCAGCTACAGTTGGGCAGATGCAGGGTACATCCTGGACAGTTTGCCTGTCCATTAGAGCCACGCAGAGACAAAGAGTCACACTCACAAATCTAAGGGACATTTTAGAATAATCAGTTCACCTATAAAGCATGTTTTAGGAGGAAGCTGGACTGCCCAGAAAGAAACGAGGCATGCACAGGGAGAAAATGCAAACTCCACACAGAAAGGATTGTGCTGGGATTTGTTGTAAGGAGGCAGTGTTGTATGAGACTATGAAGGATATGTGTAATGATTTCTTTGTGGTACAGGAACATGTGTAGAAAAACTAAGTCCACAAATCTTTGGCTATTTGACTCTGGTCCCATGACGTCTTGTAGCTTGAGCCTGAAGGAGAACTGATGGTGGTTAAGTGCCAGAGCATTTTACTGGTAGAAATACTCTGTAATGCGATGAGACAAATGTCCTATGACAGGGACCACCAAGGACCCAGTTACAGGAAGGTCAGTTTCCACAAAACACCTCAATAATCAGGTGAAGAATGACAAGCAGAAAACCAACAAAACATCCCAACACGACAGAATCTATGAGGGCTGCATAAATACCTGCAGCACAAACCTGATCAGGAGCAACAAACACCCAAGTCTGGACTTAAAGGCAAAATATGATTGTGATTGGCTGAACAGAAAAGCAGGGTATTTGTCTGAAGGTGTAATGATAAGTTAGTTACTGGAAGTGAGGTAGATGTACCTGAAACTGTTGTACCAAAGCTTTAGTGGAGCAAACATTTCATGAAAAAGACTGCTGCTGAGATGCTTCCATCCATCCATTTTCTTGACCCGTTGGATTCCTTTAGGGGTTTATGAAAGGATTTACCCCCTTCTGCCATGCACAGTTATTATTAAAAGACAATATATTTGATGTGTTCATCACTGTATCATGCATAAAACATTCCTAATAAAAGATGCAGTAGACAAAGCACACTCTTGCTTCATTGTGCAATCTTATCAAGCTGGGTTGTTTTTTTTGAATGATAACACATGGTATACACCATGTGAGCCCATTCTGGTGCTTCCACTTAATGTTCCCAAAATCCCGCCCAGCATGTCCCTCTGGAATGTTTGAGGGTGTTAACATGACTTTGTGTTCCATTCTTTGTCATACCAACCTCATTTAGTCCTAAAATGGGACCAAACGACTTGGTTTGTTCCAAGAGCAACATAAATGTCTCCACACTGCTGAAAGCTGAAGAGCGGATCATAACTCTAAGCCACAGACATTTTAAAGCTGTCAAAGCAAAAATTTGTGATCTGTTCTTTACTGTGAGAGCTGCAACAAGATGAAGCAGTCCTTGTGCAAACGATCCATCGAAACTTCAAACACCAGCCGCTGTGGTTTAAACTCCGCCTCTATTTTCCAGCAGAGACACTAAGAACTATGCAAATGATCTTTCATCTATTTGCTGAACGAGCAGAGCTGTCCCACGCCACAAAACCACAGACATCAACAAACTTTTTACCTTAATCATTCCCAGACAACCCTTGGCTCCAAGCTACTCTGTTTAAAGGATTTATTTTGACATTGGGCCAAACCATAAATAAGAGCATCATTGTGCTTTCACCCCACTCCCAACCATGTTCCATTGTGAGAAAATCACTGTGAGAAAAACTGAGCTCAATATAGCTTGATACTCCGGAGTACATACTAGAGTATTAAGCTTTATTTAAATAAGTTCAGGCTCGGTTTAAAAAGTGGATAAATCCTGAATTTGCATACTTTAACCAAAATTATGACAGACAGCCTCCTGCTGGTGCTAAGCCGATACTTTTTGCCTGTTGACCTTCCACACAACTGATAGTAATGCTTGGAACCAGGGCACATTTTCTCAGTCAGTTGCTGCTGCCTTCTTGTGACTATATAATTAGACAATTATTATTTTCAGTGCCAAACCAGATAGTTAGGGTGAGATTATGAACAAACCTCACAGAGACAGCTTTAAATTACTGTTATTATGATTGTACAAAATGTAATACTTAAAAACCTATAAACATGAATCTTAATGGAGTTGATGAATGTGCACAGTAAATGTAAAAATGGAACATTGTCTGGATAGTAACATGTCTGGGTTCATGAATAAGAGAACATTAGTAATGTTGACACCCTGGATGCCGAGTCAGACAGAAGCACAGGAACTTCACAGGACATAACCAGCTTTTTTGCCAAGCTTCACAGCTTTCTTCTCAAACTTATTGTTTGTGAAAGCAGCTACTATTTATTTATTGATTTATTGTAATGCAGCGGCTTTGGGAAAAAGTGCTCAAGAATTAAATCGAAACCTACTTTAACCCTTGTGCTATCCTATGACCCCACCCTTACTTTGACATGTTCTCCCTACCATGACAAAGGTGGATAAAGGTGGACAAATTTCATGTAATCCATTGAACCAGTGAAGATCACAAATCATTGAAGAAAAAAGGTTCAGAGCACTGTCTAGTGGGTCTAGATGACCCAGCTCCCAACGGCAAAGTGCCTAGGATAGCACAAGGGTTAAACATTTTTTTAAAGTAAACTGTTTACGAGAGTGCAGACTTTGGAAATGATTCTGACCTCACAGCCAGAGGATCCTTTGCATGTTCTCTCCGTGAATCACAGGTTTTCTCCCTGGAGACACATGCTTGGGGTTCTAAACTGTCCCTGGGTGATCGTGTGTGTGTGGTTCTGGGGCAGGCAACAGACTGGCGACCTGTTGGAGTGTATCCCACCTTGGTCTAACATGTTGGGACTGGCTCCAGCAATCCGTTGACCCCCAAAAGGGATTTAAAGGGTTCAGAAAATGGATGAATGAACTGATCACTTGAACAGCACTAATGGGTGCACACCGCAGGATTTGGGTGGGATTGAAAAACGGAAAATGCGTACAACGTGCGTGCATCTCAACTCCTTCATTACTTACCCTTGCATGTCATTTAAGTATTTGCTACAACCTGTCGCTCGCAGAATGGTCATATGGTAAGTATGCATGAACATTTTTGCTGTCCGGGTTAACAGAGCGGTCTATGACCTTGATATTGCCTGTGTGTCCTGTAAAGATTTGCCCATTTTTTGCCCAGAGACAGCCTGGAGGAAAGGGAGTTGTGGCTAAGGCAAAAGGAAGATTTTTATCTAAAATATGTGTTAACTTTTTAAAATTTTGGTGCACTTTTCACCTTTCGAGACCAAAAACGCTTTTAGAAAATGTTGTAAATTGACTGTAATACTGCAATACCAAGTGCAATAAGACTTTTTAATGTAGCTGGGAGGGGAGGGGGCACGTGGACGCGTCACTAAACGGTTAAGGACTTGTTAAGGGAGGACGTATCTTTGCTAATACAGGATTCTATTAAGCTGCTACAAACCTCTCTGGACACTTTTTTTTTCTTAACTTGTCCAACAGCTGGGCAAACAGATGAGAGCTGAAGGCCTCTTGTGTTGGACACATTTTACTTTAACAAAAAGGGTTATTAATCTTCAGACACACCAGAGGTATGACTGAATAAACCCCTTTGGTAATTGAGGCCAAACTTTATTACGGTAATTTCAATCGTATTTGAAAATCTTTGGTGTTGGACCGGACAGAAAAGGAAAGGAGGGAAGGATAGAGAGGGATGCTAGAGGGGGGGTTGGGAGGGTGGTAATAGGAGGGGGGGGTAGGAGGGTAATAGGAGAGGTGGGGGATAAAACCATGAAGCAGCCCAAAGCAATACGTTCACTGGATGTTTATCATTACGGTAAGGTTCAAATGTAACACAAATCTCAAGGGGCGGAGCCTGTCCACACACACACTCAGATATTATAAACACACCTGTTAGCTGCAAAAATGTCCACATGTCAAAATGTACACAATACGGATAATGTTCACACACGCATACACATGCCTTTTAACCAGCTGGTGTGAAATATTTCGTTCATTCAATCATGCAAACTATCAGTGCAAAGGTGAGCTAACCCCTGTGCTCAGGTGAGTGTTTATGTTCTTCTAAAATGGATGATGGAATGTGAAAAGAAGGAGGGAGAGTGCCCGGCCACCCCCACACCAGGACCCCCGCCGCGGCAGCAGCAGCAGCCAGAACCCCCAACGCCACACGACAGCAGGCAGAGAAAAACCGCCCCCGGGCGATCTCATCCGCCACCCAGGCCAGGGCCAGCAGGACCGCCGCGAGGCCCCCAGAGCCAGCCAGCGGCATGGGGGGAAAGAGAGCACCGCTCCAGCCCAACCAGGAGAGCAGCCCCCCCGCCGGGCCCCAACGCAGGGCCCCACCCGAGAAGGCCGCCCACAGTCCCAGACAAGCACCCCATCAGCACCCAGGAGTTCTGGGCATCCCCCCGCCCCAACCCCAGGCACGAGCCAGGACCCCCCCAAGGGAGACCCGCTCCGCGCTTCAGGCAGCCACTCACAAGCCCACGGTTGGTCCAGGAAGGAGCAAGGCAGGGGCCAGCCGTCCCCGCCCAGGAGGGGGACACCCCAGGGAAAGAGGGGACTCAAAAGGGGTGTTGTAAACATGGCCCGACCATCCCCCGAGGCGCCGACGCCCCAGGCCCAGCACCACCCACCCCACACAGAGAGAGAGGAGCCAGAAAGCGCAGCCCCCACCGAAGCAGGCCCAGACCCCCACCCCCAGGCGCCGGCCCTGAGAGAGCTCTGGTCAGGCCTCGACGGGACCAAGGCAGCCAACCGGCCGGGGCAACCGCCGATTGCCACCAGTGGAGACCCCGACCCGTCAAACCCCCACGGTCCCGTACCCCCAGTGCCCCCCCCCCAGAAAACCCCCCCACTGGACAGGACCGACAAGCCCCCCCACACACACCCCCAGACCCCGCAGCCGCAGCGGATGACACCCAGAACGACTGGGGGCCCCAAGAGGGTTGCCCCGACCCGTCCCAGAGCCAGGGAAGGGTTGATCCCAGCCCCAGGTGTAGATGGGCAGCCCATCCAGCGCAGCTGGACCTACTCCCCCGAGCAGGACCCCCCCGCCAACCCCCCCCAGCACGGGCAAAGAGACCACCCCCCCCAAGCCAAGCCGGACCACCACTTAACCCCCCCACCACACCCCCCCCAAAGGTGAGTCAGGAAGACCATCGCGCCGCAGCCCGCCCCGCCCAGGCACCGGACCCGACCCCCCGACACCACGGGAGAAAGGCAGGGAGCAGCGACGACCAGGCCCCCCCACCCCCTAAGTCATGGAGTTAGCTATGGGAGACCAGAGAGACTGAACTCTTTCAAAGTTACTTGAACTTTGGGCTTACATTTTTTTCCAAGCTCTCTGGACACTTTAAAGAGCACAGTTACCTCCTTCCACAAGCGCCTTGCCTCTGTTGAGTCTATGGCTGGAGATAACTTTGAAAGGCTGGTGGTGGCTGAGTCCGCCATAAAAAAGTTGCAAAAAACAACCAGCTGAACCAACTGGATGACTTGGAGTAAATCTCTGCATACTGAATATTTTGGAAGGGAGTGAGAACTGTAAGGATCTGCTAAAAATCATATAGGAGGTTCTGGTGGAGACGATGGGGCCTGCAGTCTGTCCTGCAGTACCGGACCTGGAGAGATCTCACAGTCTGCCACCGGCACATCGACCCAGAGGAACCCCCCCCCCTGGCCTTTTTGGTCTGTTTTTCAAAATTTCCATGAGAAGAATGTCCACTTCCATCGAATCTATCCTGCCTGTCTGCGTGTGCCGTATCTTTCATGTTTTACTCTCCGGAGGAAGCACAGAAATTCTACAGTCAGAAATTTGGGGAATAAAGAAGCTATGACTACTACTGGCAATTTACATCTTACTGATGTAATTATAAAAACATGACTGACATTGCATTAACAGGTTAAAATGGCACCGGAGTAAACTCTTTGTTATCAATTATTAAAGTAATTTTCTTTTCTTTCTTTCTAATTCATTTAATGTTTTCCGTGGTGAATTGCAGGTCCACTGGGTTTTTTTTTATTGTATGGGTGTGCATGTATGTGTAGGTATGTGTATACATATACATATGTGTATACAAATGTGTGTATGCATATGTATGTACAATACAGACCAAAAGTTTGAACACACCTTCTTATTCAAAGAGTTTTCTTTATTTTCATGACTATGAAAATTGTAGATTCACACTGAAGGCATCAAACAATGAATGAGCACATGTGGAATTATATACATAACAAAAAAGTGTGAAACAGCTGAAAATATGTCACATTGTAGGTTCTTCATAGTAGCCACCTTTTGCTTTGATTACTGCTTTGCACACTCTTGGCCTTCTCTGGATGAGCTTCCAGAGGTAGTCACCTGAAATGGTCTTCCAACAGTAGCCGCAGTTACATGGGCAAAATATCTTGATCGGATCAATGGTCGGGTTAAAATTCACCCGTGCACATGGGCCCAGAAAACCTTTTTCCGATTAGAACAAACGTTCCCATGGGTCACACTTTGGGTCGGAAGGAATTGTTTGGGCATGCGCAGTAGTGTTAAAAAAATCCTGGAAGAGGAGATGCGTCCCGTTGTAAACAAACCGCTGCCACAGACATTTATGCAGCAGCTCGGTAATATACAAGACAATCTTACTAACGTGCTTTTTATTAATGTTATGAATATTATGAAGCACCTGTTTGCTCATCGTTTTATTTAATCCGTGTGGTCAGTGCTTTTTTTGTGGAAGAACGGAGCTGGAAGAAGGGTTAGGACAGGCTAACAACACGGGCTAACAACATTAGCCTTGTGGACGCAAAATCCAGGACCATGTGTCATGATTGAGGCGAGAGTTCAGAATGACCCAAACGCTGGAACCCGGAAAGAGGCTAGGACTCAACTGTAAGTTTAAGAGATTTAATCAAGAACAGAGGTTGACGGGCTTCTTCCTAGGCAAGGAGCAGCGGCTGGCTGGAGGGATCTTGAGGCGGATTTTCCAGAAGGAGGACTGCGGCGTTTGTGGGCTGCGACCAGGTGAGTATCCAACAGGTTTTTTTCCTGAAGCAGAGCGAGAGGTACAATGAGCAAAGAGTAACGAGACAGGAGTCAAAAACATGAGCTAACCAGACTATGCACCATAGGAGGAACAACAAACTGGCACCGGCTGATGATCCAGGAGGAGCTTAAGAAGACAGATGTGACGAGGTAAGTGGTTGCAGCTGGTTGCGTCCAACACTGGAAGGAGGGGGGAGTAGCTGACAGGCCATGACACCATGTGAGAAAAGCTGCAATCTGCATCTTGGCTGCACGTAAATGTCTGGGAATAACATCAGCCTTTATTTTGTCGGGAGACAGCTGGAAACACAAATCCACGTGATTGTTTGAACAGTTTCTAAGGACTGAGCGACATTTATTTCTGCTCTGAAAAGTTCACACACCGACCCAAAGCCACTCTGTGAGCTAGCGGCCAGAGCTCTGCTCGAACACGGTTCCTCCTGAGTCCTGCAGCCGCTAACCCAGAGCGGCGGGACAGCTCGCAGTCTGAATTCTCCCACACATAACAAAACAACAAAACGCACACGTAATAAAGCCCCCCCCCAAACGCAAAGTTATCTGGCTGCTCTGCTCACCCGAGCCCGGAGCTCGGGTGCCAGTGGACCGAAGCGCTCCTGCCCCGCATCCCCCTTGTGACGGGTGTAAGAGAGGGGAGAGGCAGAGAGCCAGCGGGGCGAGAGCGGAGCGGCGCTTTTCACGGGGCGTCCCGTATGCGCTCCAAAGCTTTCTCTCAGCGAAACACTATCTATGCGTGACGCAAACCAGAGCAGTAGTGACACAGGATCGGAATGAACCGTTTACATGCAACACGATCGGATAAACGATCGGTATAACCCACCTATCTCGATCGGAAAGAAATTTTGATCCGAACGAGTCTGATCAGGGCAGACTATTCCGAAGGGCGCATTTACATGACGCATTTTCTTTCCGATCAGGCGTTCTTTCCGATTACTTTGCCCATGTAAACGCAGCTAGTCTAGTAGGAGTTCCCAGAATGTTTAGCACTTGTTGGTCCTTTTGCCATCACTCTGCGGTCCAGCTCTTCCCAAACCATCTCCATTGGGTCAGGTCCGGTTACTGTGGAGGCCAGGTCATCTGGCGCAGCCCCCCATCACTCTCCTTGATCAAAAAGCCCTCCCACAGCCTGGAGGTGTGTTTGGGGTCATTGTCCTGTTGAAAAAGAAATGATGGTCCAACTAAACGCAGATTGGATGGAATAGCATGCCGCTGCTATATGCTGTGGTAGCCATGCTGGTTCAATATGCCTTCAATTTGGAATAAACCCCCAACAGTGCCACCAGCAAAGCACCCCCACACCATCACACCTCCTCCTCCATGCTTCACGGTGGGAACCAGGCATGTAGAGTCCATCCATTCACCTTTTCTGCGTTGCACAAAGACACGGTGGTTGGAACCAAAAATCTCCAATTTGGACTCATCAGACCAAAGCACAGATTTCCTCTGGTCTAATACCCATTCCTTGTGTTCTTTAGCCCAAACAAGTCTCTTCTGCTTGTTGCTTTTCTTTAGCAGTGGTTTCCTAGCAGATATTCTAGCATGAAGGCCTGATTCCCACAGTCACCTTTGAACAGTTGTTGTAGAGATGTGTCTGCTGCTAGAACTCTGTGTGCCATTGACCTGCTCGCTAATCTGAGCTGCTGTTAACCTGACATTTCTGAGACTGGTGACTTGGATGAACCTATCCTCCAGCAGAGGTGACTCTTGGTCTTCCTTTCCTGGGGCGGTTCACATGTGAGCCAGTTTTTTTGGACCTTGATGGTTTTTGTGACTGCACTTGGGGACACTTTCAAAGTTTTCCCAGTTTTTCAGACTGACTGACTGACCTTCATTTCTTCAAGTAATGATGGCCACTCGTTTTTCTGTACTTAGCTGCTTTTTTCTTGCCATAATCCAAATTCTAACAGTCTATTCAGTAGGACTATCAGCTGTGGATCCACCTGACTTCTGCACAACACAACTGATGGTCCCAACCCCATTTAGAAGGCAAGAAATCCCACTTATTAAACCTGACAGGGCACACCTGTGAAGTGAAAAACATTTCAGGTGACTTCCTCTAGAAGCTCATCCAGAGAATGCCAAGAGCGTGCAAAGCAGTAATCAAAGCAAAAGGTGGCTACTATGAAGAACCTACAATATGACATATTTTCAGTTGTTTCACACTTTTTTGTTATGTATATAATTCCACATGTGTTCATTCCATAGTTTTGATGCCTTCAGTGTGAATCTACAATTTTCATAGTCATGAAAATAAAGAAAACTCCTTGAATGAGAAGGTGTGTCCAAACCTTTGGTCTGTACTCTATATACATATACATATAATGTTTCCTTTCTTCTTTTAAAGTAATTCTAGTACACCTTATAAGCACTAATAAGATGTTTCACCAGAAGTTTTGTGGAATAGTTTTTGACCTGCAGCTTGTCTCAGTTAGAGAAGCAAGTAAAGGCGTTTCTGTTCAGGCACAGTCTGCGCATGCGTTTTGGGATATGGATTTGGGTGGGAAATACCCACAAAAATATACTTGCTTTTGCTACTTTAACCCGAGTGCTAACCTATGACCCCACCCTTACATTGACGTGTTCTCCCTACCATGACAAAGGTGGATAAAGGTGGAGGGGATTTCATGTAATCCATGAACACCAGTGAAGATCACAAATCATTGAAGAAAAAAAGGTTCAGCGCACTGTCTAGTGGGTCTAGATGACCCATCTCCGATTGTTAAAGTGCCTAGAATAGCACAAGGGTTAATAGCAAGACGGCGAATATTACTGCACTGGAAATCTAAAGACCCACCCTGGGTGTCCCTGTGGCTGACTGATATTGTGCAACTATTACAAGTCTAGAAAATAAAATATTCTATGGGACAAATGTTTTCTCAGTCTAGGGACCGGTGTTAGATTACTTTGGCAAACTCAAAATTCTACCTGAGGCCTCCTCGATTTCTACCATCACATCCCCATAGTGTTTAGTTTAAAATGATTCACCTCTCCTTAATTATTATTCAATTTCTTTTCTTTTTTTTAACGTATAAATGTCTCATCAGCTATATACGTACCTGTATTTCCTACTTTACGCTGTCATTTGGTTGTCTGATTCGCCCAGTGAGTTGGTCATACAGAGGTGTGCTTTTGTTACATTGGACAATATTTATCACAGCCTTGTTTTTCAAATTATGGAGTGGGGGTTTTGAGGGGTTTTTTGTAGGGGGGTATGGAGGATCATTGTTTAAGAAAAAGATGTACTGAAGCCAAGTTGTGTTACAAATTTGCATCCATTTCTTTGTTTCTTTGTATCTCATGTATGTAACAATTCTCTTTGTGTTTTCAACAAAAACATAAAAATAAAAAAACATTCAGCTTATCTGTTCAATTGAGTTTCTTTGGTCTGCTCTGCTTCTGCACAGCGTTCACTTGCTGCACTGCTTACTTTGACTTTAATCTTGTACGTTTACGAGAAAAAAAGTCATAAATTCCTGACAATCAACTCTTCATTTCTGAAGCACCGTACAAAGTTTTATTTTGAAAATAAACCGGACATTTTTGAGATTTGCACCAGTTTCCTGTTTCTCTGGCTTTTGACATTGAAAATGACACAGTGAAGGACTGGAAATAGAACTGGTGAAAACATTTGCATTGTGTTGTGTTGCAACAGCGCTTTTCTACTTTCTTCGAAGTGCTTTACAGTCACAGACCCAGTCACTCACACTGATGCCGAACACTGGCGCCAACCTTCCTTTTTTTTGTTTTTTTTTTTAAACTTGTCCAACATCTGGGCAAACAGATGAGAGCTGAAGGCCTCTTGTCTTGAACATATTTTACTTTAACAACAGGGGTTATAAATCTTCTGACAAACCAGAGGTATGTCTGAATAAACCCCTTTGGTAATTGAGGCCAAACTTTATTCATTTTGATCGTATTTGAAAATCTTTGGTGTTGGACCGTATGGAAAAGGAAAGAAGGGAAGAAGAGAGAGGGATGTTAGAGAGGGGGGGTAAAAGGGTGATTATAGAAAGGGGGGGGGGCCATGAAGCATAAAGCAACAAGCTTCTGGGTGTTTATCATTACGGTGAGGTTCAGATGTAATACAAATCTTAAAGGGGTGGGGTCTGTCCACACACACACTCAAATGTTATAAACACAATCTGTTAGTTGCAAAAATGTCCACATGTCAACATGAACACAATACAGATATTGTTCACACATGCATACTTATGCCGTCAAACCAACCAGTGTGAAATATTTCATTCATTCAATCATGCAAACTATTAGTGCAAAGGTGAGCTAACACCTGTGAGTGAGTGTTTATGTGAGTGTTTATGTTCTTCTAAAATTGATGATGGGATGTGAAAAGAAGGAGGGGGAATGCCCCCCAACGCCACACGGCAGCAGGCAGAGAACAACCGCCCCCCGGGGTGATCACATCCGCCACCCAGACCAGGGCCAGCAGGACCGCCGTGAGGCTCCCAGAGCCAGAGAGCAGGGAGGCACAGAGGGAGAGAGAGCGCCGCCCCAGCCCAACGCCGGGAAGGCCCAACGCCGGGCCCCACCCGAGAAGGGTGCCCACAGCCCCAGACAAGTGCCTCATCACCACCCAGGAGTTCTGGGCATCCACCCGCCCCAACCCCAGGTACAAGCCAGGACCCCCCAAGGGAGACCCACGCCGCGCTCCAGGCAGCCACCCACACGGCCCACGGTGGTCCAGGATGGAGCAAGGCAGGAGCCAGCCGCTCCCGACCAGGAGGAGGGCACCCAGGAGAAAAGGGGGGGCCCACCAGGGGTGATGTAAACATGGCCCGACCGGGCTCGGCCACAGTTGGAAATTTGGCGAGGCCCAGCACTCAGGGGCAACGATCAGAACCCACACCAAAGGGACACGGACACCCCCGGCTCAGGTGGGATGTGAACCCCGGCCCCTGGCCTTGCCAGAAAGCTCAGGGATCCCTCTTCCTGCGTGGAGAGAGGGCCGCTGGGCCCAGGAAGCCAGCACCCAGGGGACACGGCCACCGTGGCCAAGGGCCCAGTACCCCCCACCAGGGATGGGGTAGGGGACAGACGGTCGTAGTTCCCACCTTCCTTGCGAAATGCGTGTGTGTGTGTGTATGAGGGTGTGTGTGTGCATGTGTGTGTGTTTATGTTGGAATGTATGAGCCAGAAAGCTCCCCCACAATTGTGAATGGTGCAGACAACCCTGCTGCAGTTTCCTTCACTGGGGCCTGTGCGAGGAAGTGAACCCCGGTAGGAGCTCAGACCCAGCGGTCGGAGCGAGGAGAAGCAGCTTCTACTAACCGGAGGATAAAACTCCACATTTAGCAGTAAAATCTGTGAGGAGTTTGCAGCCCACTTTACCGCTAAGATAGATGACATTAGATCATCTAACCTACAGGGGAGGAATCAACGACCCCGTGTTGACCTTAATATTGCATGTCCTCCTATTAGTGAGAGAACACTCGATAGTTTTGTCTTGATCGATGCTGCAGCACTCCGACAAGTGATGTCCCAAATGAAACCAAAAACTTGTTCTCTTGATCCCATCCCCACCTCACTTTTTAAGTCAGTTTTCACATCATGTGAGGAGGAATTACTAAATATCTTGAACTGCTCTCTTCAGACTGGAGTCTTCCCTGCATCCCTAAAGACTGCTTTGGTGAGACCCATTCTGAAGAAGAGTGGTTTAGATGTATCCGATCTAAACAACTACCGGCCGGTATCCAACCTGTCATTTTGAAGTAAAATTTTAGAAAAGCTTGTTTTTACTCAACTGAATGATCTTATTAATGAAAATAACATTTTAGAAAAGTTTCAGTCTGGTTTTAAATCTCACCACTCAACAGAGATGGCACTTGTCAGGGTCTTAAATGATCTCAGATCCAATGCTGACATGAAGGAAGTATCTGTTTTAGTCTTACTGGACCTGAGTGCAGCCTTTGACACAGTTGACCACTCTATCCTTTTAAACAGACTTCATGACATGGTTGGAATTACCGGGACAGCTTTTAATTGGTTAAAATCCTACCTCACAAACAGAGATTATATTGTTAATTTAAATGATTTCTGTTAACAGAACTTATAGACACAATGAACTTCATTGAATCATTAAATGATTTCTCATCTGGAAGGCACAAACTGACTTGTGGGGTGCCCTTAGGCTCCATCCTGGGTTCTACACCTTTTAATCTTTACATGCTTCCACTTGGTGATGTCATCAGGAGACACGGCATTAACTTTCATAGCTATGCTGATGACACTCAAATGTATGTAGCCGTGCCTCCTGATGACACTGGACCATGGACAGCCTTTTAAACTGTATTTTAGACATTAAAATGTGGATGGGAGAGAACTTTTTGCAACTTAATCAGGACAAGACTGAAGTCTTAGTAATCGGTTCTGAAGCTGAGAGGGAGAGGGTCCAATTTTATCTGTCAACCCACTTTATGAACATGTGTGATACAGTAAGGAACCTCAGTGTGATTCTAGATGCAGGTCTTAGCTTTGAAAAACACGTGAATCAAGTAACTAAATCTGCATTTTACCATCTCAGGAATATCACCCGAGTGAGACCCTTTCTCTCTAGAGCCAGTGCTGAAGTCTGAATTCATGCTTTTATTACATCAAGAATAGATTACTGTAATGCCCCCCTTTCTGGTGTAAAGAAAACCCCTCTTAATCGTATGCAGCTAGTCCAGAACTCTGCTGCACGCCTTTTAACAAGAACCAGGAAGAGGGAGCACATTACACCAATCTTAAAATCTTTGCACTGGCTCCCTGTCAGCTACAGGATTGATTTTAAAATTCTTTTATTAGTTTTTAAGAGTGTCCATGGCCTTGGTCCTTCTTTTATATCCGACTTGCTTTTAGCTTATGAATCTCCCAGAGCCCTTAGATCCTCAGTTGCAGGCCTGCTGAAGGTCCCCAGGGTCAGGACAAAAAACCATGGCAAGGCCTCATTTAGATACTATGGGCCTCATCTGTGGAAAAGCCTACCTGAGGATGTGAGGGCCTCATCTACTGTGGAGGTTTAAAAAAAAAAAAACGAAAGACTCATCTCTTTATCTCAGCTTTTAATTAGATCTCATATGTGGTATTTTTACTCTTATATTTTATATGCTATCACATATTTATTTGTTTATTGCCTTTTAGTCTTTTTATATCTTAACTTATTATAATTTATGTTTTAGACTCTTGTATGCGCTAACTCATCTTATCTTATTTTATTTTAATTAACATTTTCATATTTGACCTGTTTTTATATTTTAACTTTCTTATTTTATTATTTCTACATTTTAGACTGTTTACGAGTGTTTTCTCACCCTTGGCTGGGGTGTTGGTGTTCGAGCTCCCAGAGATTTAGGCCATGCTTGTCCCTAGCATCTCTTGTTCTGGGTCCTCCGGGATGCCAGGCCTGGTGTGCCTATGTTGGGTGCACTGGACCTGGGTGTTGGGGGTCTCTGGGGCGGGAGGTGCTGGGGATGAGTTGTGCTTGTGCTGCATAGATGCTGACACCCTGGCCAATAGGAGGACACGGCGGACGGCGCCTTCTGGGTTCTCTTTTCTTTAGCTCTGTCATTTCTCTTTTATTTGTGCTTGTTTTTTGTGTGTTTTATTATGATGGGCTTATATAATTATTTTATTACATGCGTGGGGATTGGTTTTATTGTATTCTTGTTTATTTGTATGGGAAGCACCTTGAGCTGTCTGTTTGACATGAAAGGGGCTTTATGAAGAAAATTAATTTGAATTTGAATCGATGTGAAACATGCTGACATTTATGGTACAATGCAGACATTTTTGTGCTGAATATATGTTTGTCTAAGCCTTCTTATGTAACTCTTTATACTGTTGGCAATGTTGAAATGTTATGAAATTCTTCCATTGTACGTCTGACTGCTGACAGTATATCGCCAATGGTGTGGATACTTATTCTACACAAAAAAAGTATAATATATGTAAACTAAAGGATAACAGTTCACAAGCAAGCAGTTTGAACGATATGGAGTATGTATCAAACAATGATGAAGAAATAAAACATAGGCAGCAAAATATAAACTCTGAAGACAAAAAGAAAATAATCCAACTAAACGCTGGCCTTTTAGTAGCAGTAGTAAGGTATTAGTAATGTATTTATAATCACTTATAAGGTATTTAATAATATGAATTGTAAAAGTGAATATACAGTTTCCCCCTGCTTATACATGTTTCAATTCGCAGTTTCCTATATTTGAGGATTCTGCGTGTCTGCGGGTGTCTCTGGTCGCGGGGAATACAGTATGGGTAACGCTATAGGTTAGGTGCTGCAAAACACTCAAACTATTAATTATTAACAAAGACATATTTATAAGCAGCTTATTAACACTTTAACAGGCATTTGCAAGACATTTATGCCAATAAATGCCGGTCCAGGCATTTGCCAGTTGTCAGATGCCTGTTGGGCATCTTGTGATGGATGTGTGCTTATTTGTTTATTGCCCCCCGCCCAGGTTATGATCTTAACTAGTTACCCTTTAAACAAGCACCTACAGGTTATCTCTTTGAGGTGCTTGTGTCGCATAGTTAGTAGCTAAATATTTCGCTGCAAAGTAAATATTTAGTTAAAAAGCTAAGTATTTCATTTGGACTTAAATATTTATATAACAAATAAGTATTCAGTTACAGCACTTAATTGTTTAGTTTAAGTCAGATCTAAGTATTTAATTTGCAAACTAAATTAAACATTTAGTTTACAAACAAAACATTTTGTTAGTAAACTAAAAACATACTTATCAAAACATATTCAACTTGAATTTGAATATTTAACTTGCAAACTAAATATTTATTTAGTAAATTTAACATTTAGAAATACATGAATTAAAAGGTGAAAATGTGCATTTGAAAAATGAAACCTGTTTTTTTCTCCTGAAAAAGGCTAAATAACCAAAAATAGTCCTGTTGATATTTAACTCTCAACCCAATATCTATTTTAATCTTTTTTTTTTTTTTCTTTTTCAGGTAGGTTGTAGCTCATGAATGCCTCCCCAGAATGCCTGTGGTACAAGTGGGCGGGATATTCTCTCACCGCATAGTCCTTTTAGTTTTTACCTGCAACTGCCTGCTCTTCCATGAAACCTTTGGTCAGAAACCTGCCAAGCTCCCTCTGATTAAACAGAAGCCGTTTATTGCTGCCTGGAATGCTCCACTAGACATGTGCACCTTCAAGTACAACATCACAGCCAAACTTGACCATATTTTTCACATACAAGGAAGCCCACGTGCTAACTGGACAGGACAGAACGTCACTATATTCTATGCCAACAGGCTTGGTCTCTACCCTTACTACAATCCACAAGGCAGCGCCGTACATGGTGGCCTACCCCAAAACAGCAGCCTGGACCGGCACTTGCTGAAAGCTTACCAGGACATCACTCACTTCATACCAGCAGAAGACTTCCGTGGTCTAGCAGTGATAGACTGGGAATTCTGGCGGCCTCAGTGGAGTCGGAACTGGCATAAAAAGGACATTTATCGGCACAAATCCAGGGAGCTGATCATGAAAGCGTACATTAATGTTACTCTGGCCCAAGTGGAGGAGCTTGCACGCCGGCGGTTTGAGAAAAGTGCCAAGGTGTTCATGCAACGGACAATTCAGCTAGGATCATATCTCCGCCCAAATGCCCTTTGGGGTTTCTACCTTTATCCTGACTGTCATAACTACAACTTGCATGAAAGAAATTATACTGGTGTCTGCCCCTTGCTGGAGAAACTGAGGAATGATGAGCTGCTGTGGCTTTGGAACAGCAGCACCGCATTATTTCCTTCTGTGGGAATCAGAAAAACCCACAGAGACAGCATCCAAAATCTGCACTTTTCTCAATACAGGATCAGGGAGGCACTACGAATTGCATCTCTGACCTCTAAGGAGTATGACCTCCCCATCTATGTGTACCTCAGACTTGGCTATCGGGATGATGCCCTGACCTTTCTTACTACAGTAAGGAAAAGAATTACACATGTTGATATTTGGTATGAAATGCATTTTGACATGTTTTCTGTTTTGAATTTTTATTTTTATTTTTTGCACAGTACGTTCACAGATTTAGTTAATTAGAGAGGAAACCAACACATGTCAAAGCCTTTTCTTCAGAAGAAGAAGGTACTTTTTTTTACCTTCTACCGCAGGAGCTGTGTCTGAATGAGAGCCACTTTCAGCTGAGAACAATCCTATTTATTGTGGACTCTACTTCTTCTGTGTTGTTGTCAGTGGCAAATACTGATACACACACCTACAGTGTCCTCTAGTAGATGTTAGTGGAAAAAAAATAACACGTATATGAGGCAATTTACATATATATATATATATATATATATATATATATATATATATATATATATATATATATATATATATATATATATATATATATATATATATATATATATTTGTAAAATCACATATAAGTCGCTCTTGAGTACAAGTTGAACCCCTAGCTGAATTATGCAAAAAACTGCAACTTATACTCAGAAAAACACAGTAAGTAATAATTGTATCAAAAAGATGGTAGTATAAGTACAAAATACTGCTTTTGGAACTCATGAACGGTAGACAGAGTTCCCCCGTATAGGTAATGTAAGAATTGTCAAAAATTTAAGATCAGCTCACTTTTTTACTATAAGAGTATTATTTTATAATATAAGTTCTGTATTTACAGAATGATTTGATCTACACCATTGGAGAAAGTGCTGCTTTGGGGACTGCAGGATTCATTATATGGGGGGACTTAAATTTGACATCTTCTAAGGTATGTGTCCTTTCCTTCTAACTTTCTCTGTTGCCTTTGTAATATTCTACATTCCAGTCAAATGTAGGGCAACAGTATGCTATCTGTGATTGATTTAAAGTGAATGAAATAAAAAGAAAATGAACAATTTCCCCAGTGCTGTTTTAATTATGATTATGAAGTTTATAACCAAACTCCTACAGCCTAAATGTCTTAAAAAGCCATATTTGATGTTTATCTGAAGCCTCTGTTTCCAAACTTTCCTCTAAATGGGCGTGGCCGTTGCTCCTGAGCTGATAGCCCCGCCCTTCAGTCTCTATCCTGAAAGGTTTATCTTTAGTGATAAAGAAACGGTGAAAAGTGACATAGTTTTGGTACCAGATCGACACTTTTTGAAATATAAGCCAGAAAGAAAGGGACTGTTTGAAGGTCATTTTCCAAATACGTGCGGGGAGTGCTGAACCTTTTTCTTGACGGACCCAGAGGAAGGGTTGAGATTAGGATTACAGGTTAAACTGCATTCACACCTAATGTGATTCAGGCAACAGGCGGTCAGTTTCAATGTTAAGTCAATAGTACAGACGCGATCTGAGGTCCTGCGGAGGGATTTAAGCGACGGGTGTGGCACAAACATCTGGCAGCAGCACATGGGATCTGATCCACACAGTGCATTTTAGGCGACGGGCTATTCTGCTAGACTGTTGCAGGGATTTTGGAATAAAAAAAGCAGTTTACCAACACCAGCGCTGGACATTGCAGCCCAAATCATGACTGACTGTGGAGATGTCACACTGGACCTCCTCCACCTCATTCCACTCTTTCTGGAGGTCTGCAGGTTCTTGAATCTTGTCCTTGTGGTAATCCACTGAAGCCCACGGTTGTCTCTTTTGCTGCTGCATCTTCTGCTGCCACATTTTGCCCTTCCATTGACTTTCTGTTGATCTTCTTGGAAACAGCCAGCCTCCTTAGCTTAAACCTTTATGTCTTACCCAGAATATTGAGGGGGCAATGATTGGGCAATGAGGGGGCAATGGTTATCTGGCTAGTTATCAAGTCTGAAGTCTTCTCCAAATTGAACTGAGACAATTAAAAGTAACAAACCAATTTAATGACATCTGGGGGACATGTGCAGGTCGTTTGAGTTTAGTAGATGATTAGTTGGTGAACCTTCGTTTAAAACATTCACTCTGCAAAATTTGAGACGATTTCTCCCCAGTTTTCTAATTTTCTGAAATCCTGTTACGTATTTATATATTCAGTCATTCATCTTCTAATCCATTTATACCCTTTTGCGGTCACGGGGCTGCTGGAGTCCATCCCGGCAACTTGTGGGCGAAGGCTGGGGATGCCCTGGACAGGTCCCCAGTCTGTCACAGGGCCACAATCACACACACTCACACCTAGAGACAGTTTAACCAATGAACCTATGAAGCATGTTTTTAGACGGTGGGACTAAGCTGGAGGAAACCCATGTATGCACATGCAAACTCCACACAGAAAGGTCCCCCACTGGTGTTCTGGTCCAGGCCCTCCAGCCGGGACTTGAACTGAGAACCTTCTTGCTGTGAGGCAAGAGCGCTAACCGCTGTACCACCATGCAGCCACATAGTTTATGAAAGTTTCATTTTTGATAGAATTACGGAAATGAACACACTGTTTTATGATACTCTACCTTTTTGGAAAAGATCTGTACATGTCTTAGGTTGTGTTTGAGCACCATGTTTTCCCATCTTCTATTGGTTTAGGGATACCTAACACTTACAGTGTGATTGTAGCACCCTTGAGGAATTAGCATTAGCACGAGGTTTTTAAAAATGTTTATTTGCTCTTCACAAACCGTGGGGACTGGCAGCAAAGAAACACAATCAATAAACATTGGAATCAGTTCTACAGCTTTCAATATATGAAACTTAAATTTACAATAAAAGTACACAAACCTTGTGGGCTGACATCCACGAGAGACTAATGGCTCATTGGGCGTGAGATTTCCTTTTTACTTACTACATAAACACAATAAACAAGTAATTACATTGATAATTCTACTACATTTTTTATCTGATTCATACTGATCTGGGGCGGCTGTGCTGCAGCAGTAGCGCGGTCGACCTCTGATCGGAAGATTGCAGGTTAGAATCCTTGGTTAAGACACCAAACCCCACCTCGCCTCTGGTGGGAGGTTGCCGCCAGTGTTCGGCAGCATCAGTGTGTGAATGGGACTATGATTGTAAAGCACTTTGGGCCTTCGAGGAAAGTGCAAAAGTACTTGCATACAAGTACATGTCATTTGCCATTTTACCGTGCTCTCATTGATAGCAGTAGCCACAGTTACATGTGTTTGGGTGGAACTTTTATAAAACTTTTTTTCAAATGCTTTGGCCACTAGATAGCAGAAAGTAGAATAACAGATGAACTACATAAATATTTGGGACAGTTATATTGATACTTACTGAACTGTGTGACATCACAGACACTCTACGCTCCATCTTTTGTGTTCACAGAGTTTCCCTTTACTATGAAACACGATGTAAAACATCCTGACTGAAAAACGTTTTTTCATACTTTTTTTGCATTGACTAAATTATGTCACAGATTTAATAAGTGTAAGGAAAAAAATAAATAAATAACAAAGAGAGTCGGGCTGCACGGTGGCGCAGTGGTTAGCGCTCTTGCCTCACGCAAGAAGGCCCCTGGTTCAAGTCCCAGCTGGAGGACCTGAACCAGAACATCAATGGGGGGCCTTTCTGTGTGGAGTTTGCATGTGCTCCCCGTGCATGTGCTGGTTCTCTCCGGGATCTCCGGCGTCCCCCCACCGTCCAAAAACGTGCTTCATAGGTTGATTGGTCAACCTAAGATTGTCCATAGGTGTGAGAGTGAGAGTGAATGGGTGTGTGATTGAGGACATTCTACCCTGCGACAGCCTGGGACACCCTGTTGACCTGTCAAAGGTGTCCACTGCCTTCACCCACAAGTAGCGGGGATAGGCTCCAGCAGCCCCATGACCCCAAAAGGGACAAGGATAAGAAGATGAATGGAAAAAAAGACTTTTGTGGAGAAAAAGTAAAAAAGCCTTGCTAATTGAACAATCACAATATTATGGTTGTTGGGTTGTTTTACAGAATAACTGCACCATGGTGAAGTCCTTTATCAGTCATCGCCTCGGTCACTACATCACTAATGTCACACGAGCCGCTGAAATCTGCAGCCACGCTTTGTGCCAGGGCAACGGCCGATGTGTTCGCCGGGAGCCCCGCGCCCACCACTACCTCCACCTGAGTGCTGACAGCTATCACATTCAGTCCTCTGGGGACGGAGCCTTCACGGTTACCGGGTGGCACTCCCAGCACGATCTCCAGCTCCTGACACAGACGTTTCGCTGCCACTGCTATGAAGGACACGATGGAGACAACTGTGACAGCATCAACCAAGTAAAGGAGGAGGATGAGCTGTGGAGGGAAGAGGATGACAAAGAAGAGAGGAAGAGGGTAGATTGGGAAGAGGAACAAGGTGAAGGAGCAGAAGGAAGAGAGAACGCTGCACTACCACCGAGCAGCAGCCATTGCATCATCGCATTTGTGCTCCTGTTCAACATCCTGCTTGTGGGGGAAGTTTAACCATCATGACAGAAATCACAATAAAAGCAGCTTTGTGTTTGATCGCAAACACAATTACTGTGACCGTCAATATAACTGTTCTGAATCTGAAATATGAATGTTCCAGATGAGTCATTAAAGAACTGAAACATTATCTGTTCAGCATTGAAGAATATTACATGTCAGATACTATGACATGTTTCTCTTCATGGTCCAGAGGGTCTAAGCCCTCTTAAAGGTGGTCAAATGTCACATTAAAGACATTCCAGCTTTTACTATGTGGGGAACAGGAAGCACTGTGATATGTCACCAGCATTGTCAGGGCTCCGCATTAATTTACTGAGCTACGGTAACAAATGAATTTTCTTATTGTAGGATTAGTTAAAGTTCTGTTCTTATTCCTATATCTAACCTCTTAAAAATCATTTCAATAAGGAGATCTCGAAAGTGTGGTTAAAAGTCTTTATAGTGAAGCAGGAATTTGTGCATGAAATAGCCTGAATGCTGACAGCGGTTAAGCCCAGACCGCGCCGAAGTGAAGAGCCAGGAAAAGAAGACGCTGGAGGTGGGCCAGGAACATGTCTGAAATGCAGATAAACAAACTTCTATGAATGTACAGGCAGGAAGTTGATTGTGATTGGCTGAGAAGAAAACAAGCACTTTAGCTATTGGCTCAGAGTAAGGACAGAATGAGTGACGTGCGGAGGGGAGAATCAGCAACCAGAATTTGAGCTTCACTTCTGTAAAACCCACGGTCGAAATGCAGTTCGTAAGCAACAGTAATCCCAAATATTCCACTACCACATGGAGATTGTACGAATTAGTGCTAGTTTTGAAATTTTAAAAATAATTTATTGTAAAATCTTTTTATCAAATCAACAGAGCATGAATTCTTTTTTTTATTCTCAAAATAACTGGAGTTAAAAAGATGCAAAATGAAAAACACAATAGGACTCAATAAAAACTGTTCCCTGAACCTAAAATAACTGTTACATATTTTTCCCTTTAGCTTTTTTATGCATTTATTTAACTGCCAATAAAAGAGAAACAACGCATGGGAAATGTGATTTTTATCGAACGCACCACAGCAGCAATCTTATTCTGGGCAACAGTGAACGAAGGAATTGGCAGGCAGGAGCAGCAGCTGTGAACACACATATGTTCCTGTCAACAACATAAACACTTATTAGGTGTATACAGACAGGACCCATTTGGTTCTGAACCGTTCTGCCCACCCCGGTCTGAGTAGGATCCGTGCTCAGAGAGGATCAGCAGTGAAACGTCTAGATGCCATGACTCAACTTGACAACATGACAAACCTTTTTACCTTTACATTTAATACTTCAAATAGTAAGATTGTTTGCTGTTAAGACTAAATTTATTCATTTAATAAACCCGTTTTGACCCTTTCTGGGTCACAGGGCTGCTGGAGCCACTCGTGGGTGAGGGCAGGGCAGGGGACATCCTGGACAGTATAGTATATATTGGTAAAGTATATATTTCACCCTTTTCCGCAAATGATGAGACAGCAGAGGCAGTGTTCAAACCACATTTATGCTCAGAAAAATGTCTGTCATGTAACTTCCTTCTCTTGCTGGACAGACTTCACTAAGTATGGTACCATGTGATAAAGCAACAGAACATCTATTGTCATAATATAAAGGTGCTACGTCAACTGCCTCTTGAAATAAAAATATTTTGTTGGTTTATATAAAAGTAAAACGGCCAAATGCGCTGTAAAGTCAAATTTTACCATCACCATAGATTTATGTTTGCAAAGCCTATATGGCAAAAACCCCAAAATGTCTTGCAGAAATGTAGACTAACACATTTTTCAAACGGCAAAGGAATTCTTTAGAATAGCCTGATGGTCATAAAAGAATGACACAACCCTAACCTGTTACACTGTAAAAAAAACAAAAAAACGCTTCTGTTGATTTAACAAATCGGGTTTTAAGAATAGCAATGAATACAAGAAAAGTGAGTTTTGTCAGCATTGAGCATAAAACACCTCCAACATCCACAGAAATGAAGTAGCTCTAATGGTGCAGCTACTGACCAACTTCCAGACCATGTTACTGAACAGCCAACTCAAATAATCTGTGCAGAAAAAAAAAACATAAAGGGAACACCTAAACAACTCATTGATACTCAAAGTCAATCATGCTTCAGTGTAATCAAACACTCCCTCTTAGTACGTACACTACAGACTGCTTAATCAATTATTAAAGATGATTAAAATGATTGTTTTCTAATTATATTCATTCACTTGCTCCAAAAAGAAATGATTTGTTATGTTTATTTTCTGATGGTGTTATTTTTTATCATAAACATGATTTTTCTAATGAAAAGAATCTGCATATATTTTAGATCAGTGTTTTTCAACCTTTTCTGAGCCACGGCACACTTTAACCATAAAAAAAATCCCGCGGCACACCAGGATCCAAAAATAAAAAAAGAATTAAAAAAAACAAACAAACGGAGAAACTCATAGGCTGTATTGATCTACAGCCCCTCTGCAATCTCACATGCATTTTTTAGATAATTGTTGCAGAAAAAGCTGGAAACTGCAGCTGTTTATTTCTAAAAGATGCAATAAAAGTTAAGTTAGAAGATTTAAAAACAGTTTGATGTGTGTTCGTTGGTTTCGAGACGTTTAACAACAGATCTCCTTGTGCGCTGTCACTCTCACAACCCAATGCATCATGGGAGATGTAGTGCATTAAATGGCCGGCGGAGATCGCGTCTCTGAGCTTCATCGTTTTATTTTTTTGTTCCACGGTCTGACACCGGATTCTGTGGAAAGCTACACCACTACAGACGAGCTTTAGCTGGTATTTTTGTTGGAACTGAGCGACTTTACGAGCTAAATTGGGACAAGGAAGTGAAGACTTTAACCACTTCTGATTGGTCAGACTGATGACATGTGATTAAGCCTTCAAGAATGATTGGTGGAGACAATTAAAGGGGCAGAACTTTTCCAAATTACAGCCGGAGCTGTAGCTAAATCACGGTACGTCATTCTTATCAAAATGTCTTTAATAAAATAAAATATACGCAAAGAAAAAGTATTTTACGATCTTTTATATTCCTAACTCCTCAGTGTTTTATCAGGGCCTGTTTGGATGAACACAGAGCTGAAATCCTGTATTATACAAAATAGCTGTATCTAACTTTACATAATTA
Source organism: Oryzias curvinotus (assembly GCA_023969325.1). Classification (NCBI taxonomy): domain Eukaryota; kingdom Metazoa; phylum Chordata; class Actinopteri; order Beloniformes; family Adrianichthyidae; genus Oryzias; species Oryzias curvinotus. Next base: position 7,200,524 of record CM043711.1, read on the forward strand.
TGAAGCCATTCATCATTGTTATGTGATTTATTGATACTTAAGCATACATGATGACCTGAAACTGTGTAGGTGAGGCATTGATATCAGATGAAAAGTTAGGAACCGGATAATGATAAATCATGGTTACGGTAGAACAGGGGTGGGATTAGATACATTTGCTTTCTTTGACTCCTTTTTAAGCAATCTTTGATTTAATATATAATTATCCTACATTTGATACGTCTTTAAATGAATGTATAAATGCTTATTGTATTGTTTTGTGCATTGTTCCTTGATTGCTTGAAATAAACCATTTCAAATCTAAAAAAATAAATAAATAAATAAATAGGGCGATCGAACTCCGCTGTTGAAGAATCTGCATCGCCTCGGTCCACCAATTTTAAGTGCACCTCTTTAGTACACACAGACATACACACACTGAGAGGGGGATGGTCACGTTTCCTGCCTCCCCCCAGAATGGGCGGGGCGGACTGGTGGTTACTGCAGCCGGGGCATTTGTGGCATCCCAGGGGTTCCTGCACCCCTGACCTTGCAGCTCTTTTTCCATATGGTGAGGGAGTCCATAACATCGGAGCTGGGTGGACCATGGAAAAAGCACTCCAGACCCAGATCGGAGGGTCTTGGGTGCCTGGATCGGCCGAGCTCTGTGGTGGGGGGTGCCGGGCCTCCTGCATTTGATGGAGCCTTCAACGTGATGAAGGAACACTCTAAGAAGCCCATATTCATTTATCCCACCTGCTTATTCATATTGCTTTTCATATTGTAGTGTTTTACACCACTCTCCAAGAATATTGGTTGTGCAAATCTTGTGTGTAGCTGTCTGTGTGCACATGTTTATAGCGGTTGGTCTATAATGTATGCATTTACTTAGAAGCTGTGTGTAGACTTTTTGTTGGTGTGTGTATGTGAGAACTAAGTCATGCAATTTACTTATGACACGCATGTCATGATTCTGTATTATCCCCTGTTCCCCCACCCCCCTAACTCCCCCATCTCTAACATCCCACTCTCTCCCTTTCTTTTCCTTTTCCGTCTGGTCCAACAAGGAATGCATATAAATATAATTATTATAAATAAAATGTAGCCTCAAATTCAAAAAGGGTTTAAACAAATATAGCCTCTGTTAGTCTAAAGATCCATAAACCACGATTGTAAAATCTTTCAAACCCAAGAGGCCTTCAGCTCTGAACTGCTCGCTCAGCTGTTGGACAGAACAAGTATAAAAAAAAAAAACTGTCCAGTTAGGATGTAACACTGACTGACAATCAATGTCACATGTTTTGTAGAACATGTAAAAATAATTGACGATCAGCAAGACACCACCAATTAAGGAGTGGTTCTGCAAGTGGTTTTGATTTTTAACATTTTGATTTGAAATGGTTTATTTCAAGCAATCAAATAAGAAAAATGCAAAAACAATAAAATCATCAGTTATACATTCATACAGTAACTAATCAAACTTAGGATAATTAGACATATTAATAAATATTGCTTGAAAGGGAGTGGAAGGAAGCAAACTTATATAATCCCACCCCGTTATACTATAACCATTTTATTACATGATTTATCAATATCCGGTTCCTTTTATCAGACAGAATTAAGAATCCTGAAATATCAATAAAGCACATAATACATATTTTTTTACATAATTTTTACATAATAAATTATTATGTAAAAAATAACTTTTCAAATCAATATCAATATCAATATATCGAAATCAATATGGCAAATGCAGATCAGCTATCCAAAATATATGCAGATTATCACTTATCACTCATAAAAGTGATAAGCTTAAAAAAATAATACTGTATGTGCAAAATAATCTCCACATCCTTCTTCAGCTGATATCAGGTGGAAGTTGAGGTCAAGTTGTCTGCAGGTCAGAACTTTGCTGAGAATCAGGGTCACTTCAGACTTTTGGAGAAAGTGATGAATCTAGGCGTCATATTTCTTGAAATGATTTGGCTCTTTGATTTATTACTGCATGTTGGTTCAGACGTCCGTGATCAAACACTTCTCAAAATCCTTCATGGTGTTCACAACTAGAACCTTGGACCGGTCCGTTGGGCCGAGTGGTTTGACGTAAATCCCGCAGCCTTTAACCCAAGTGTTCTCAATCTGCTTCTGCTTCCTGAGAAGCCGTGCATGTTTGGCGAAACATGGTACATTATAGCAATATTACTCAATCCACGGGATGATGCCGTAGTATCGCGAGACCAAACGAGACGAGTGTGGTGAGTCAACTCGCCGGTGCGTAAGCAGTTGAACAAACATCTTCGACCTTGATTCATTATTCCACCATATTAAAATGATTCCAGTAAACTAACATAATCTGATAAGATTATTAAGCTTCTGTCAGCCTGGAGGACCTGAAGAAATTCATTGACAAGTGTTATTGTACCTGCGTCATGGGGAAAACCAACACCACCACCCCCTCCTCCAAGTGTGGACGCCCTGAAGATTCTCCCGGGGCTGCCTCCTCTTCAGGCAGCGGCGTGAGCGTCATTTTGGATTCAATTGATAAAAAACTCTCCAGCGTTGATTGCCGCCTTAATCTGCTGGAGATCCTCCACAAAGAATTCCAAGGCCTGCTGGAGTCTCTGGAGTTCAGCCAGCAGCAGGTGCGGGAGCTCGCAGCGGAGAACCAGGCCCTCAGAGAGACTTTCAAGACCCTGAGCAGCGACACCACTCGTCTCTCTGAGGAAAACCGATCCATCAAGGAAACCCTCCTGGATCTTCAGGCGAGGAGCATGAGGGACAATCTGGTGATCTCTGGGATTCCAGAGGAGGCAGGAGAAGACCTGGAGGCCACTGTGAAGTCCTTCATGGAGGCCCACCTGAAGTTCCCCAAGGAAGCGGTGCAGAAGATCAGTTTCCACAGGGTTCACCGCCTCGGAGGAAGAAGCTCCGACAACCAGCGACTGCGTCCAACTATTGCCAAATTTGAACATTTTAAAAAAAAGGAGCTGGTGAAGGGCCGAGGACGGGAGCTGAAGGGAACCCACTTCAGCATTAACGACCAGTTCCCAGCAGAAATCCTCCGTAGAAAGAAGATCCTGTTCCCGCTGAGGAGGAAGCATCTTACCGCCGGTTCCAGAGCGGTGGTCGTCGACAAACTGTACGTGTATAACAGGCTGTTCCGGGACCCAGAGATTACCCCCTGGCTGTGCTGAAGGCTTTCAGATCTGTGCTGAGAACATCTGCGCTGCCCAGGAGAAACCCGCTAAACGAACTTCAATGAATGTGTAACCCTCTCTTTGCTCCTACTGCTCCACAGGCGGGGCTGTCCCACTGTGGTAGAGAGGAAATCTTTACTCGGGTTGGGTGAAGGCTTGGGTCAAATTTTACCTATCAAGGTTTATACTATCCACCACAAGAATTTCACACGACACGTACTGAAAATGATAACAAATGTATTAATAAGACAGAATTATACTTAACAGTTTCAAAAAAATTGTTCAGACATAAACCCCATGGATTCTGAAATTCTGACCATTTACAGATATTTTTTCTTTTCTTTTTTTCCACTTCAGAAGCAAAAAAAAATTAAATTAATAAAAAAAAACACTGAGATCTCAGGGAAAATTGTAATTTGGAGCTCCAAAAAAAAAAACCCCCAAAGAAAAATACCCTCAAATGAGTGCACTCAACAGTCCTACCGCCCTCTAATGTCCAGGAATGTAGTTCACGGAGTCAGTTTGAGAGTAAGGGGATGATGGGATGGGAACTGTCTTTTCACTCTAGGAGGGAAATGATCCAAGATGGAGGTGTAGAAGGACCGGGAACAGAAGACGGCAGACGAGCGAAAACTCCTCTGGAATGTCACATACAAAAAAAAAACAGCCAGGATATCTGTTGTACGAAGTCTCAAAAAAGTTCAGTGCCATTTCAACAAGCACAGCTCCAAAATAAATCTTAGTCTTCCAAGGTTTTTTCTTCTGTAACTCCAATATCAACATAATTTTTCGCTCCCACGTTTTGTTTGCTTCTTTGTGACTGCACACGATGTTGCAAAGAACGCAATCCCACAAAGATCTCAGTAGGAGTAAGATGATCACTCTGAGCTAAAAAATCCAAACACAAAACAATGCACTTTCAACAAAGATGGTAGGCAGTTCAGATGACCACTCTTAGTTAACATTTGTTAACATTAATTTTGTTAGGAAAAAAAATCATATTTTTCCTCTTACAAACAAAAGAACCAATAACAGCAGGCTATCTCCAAGTGCTATATAAAAAGTGGGGTCACATCACCTGAGTTACAAATGAAAGACCGGATCATCAATAATGCACACCTCGATCACAGGAAAACTTTTTTTCTTCACCTCTCCCTCATGTTTCTGTTGTTGTTTTTGTTTTCTGTTCTTTCTCTTCTTTTCTTTTTTTTCCTTCCCCCCCCTCTCCCCCTTCCTCATATGTAAATCACGTAAAAACAACGCATCCAAGGTAAGTATTTATTTGTGCATGGAACAGGGCGTGCACACACAAGCGGCGGGCACACGCGATCCTGCACACACACGCTGACAAACTGTAAACACCTCACACAGGCTCTCATAGGACGCACGCAACATGCAGCTTACATAGCCAGAAAACGTTGCACACATACACAGCGCACGCATTATCTAGCTTTACACTTTTCCAGTCAGAGCAGTTATGAACAGTGCGTGGACTTGGCTCTGGGCCAAAGATAGGACAGTGTTACAGCACCTGTGTGGTCTAAACGCAGATATAGCTCCACTGCACTTATCTAAATCATTGGATCATCTCCTGTGCTGCTCACAATTTCCAGTCATGTATTCTGCTAGTTACAACTCCAAACAAAGAGGAGTTGCTGTTTTAATTAATAAAAACATTAAATTTACTCATAAGGTTACAGTTACTGACCAAGAAAGTAGATTTGTAATCATTAATATATCCATTCAGAATAAAACTTTTGTATAGCAAGTGTTTATGGCCCAAATGTTGACGACTCTTCCTTCTTTCACAGATTCTTCACCTCACTCTCAGCTCACTCTGACTCCACAATTCTTGTAGGAGGAGACTTCAACCTTGTTTTGGACCCTGAACTTGACAGACTCAGCACAGCAGCAAACCAGCGTACATGGCAGTCTGCAAGTATCCTAAAGCAGTACATGAATGATCTGGGTCTGTGTAACGCTTGGCGCTCATGTCATAAGAACACTAAGGGGTTCACCTTTTTCTCTCCAGTTCACCGCTCACACTCCCGTTTAGACTATTTATTAATTAGCAACTCTCTTTTAAATGATATCCAAAGTTCCAACATTCATCCAATTATAATCAGTGATCATGCACCAGTTTCTATAAAAATTTTTAAGGACATTTCCACACCCTCAGATACAACCTGGAGGTTTAATACGTCTCTTTTGAAAGACCAAAAATGTATTGAATTCTTTAAAAAAGAGTGGGCAACCTTCTTAGAATTCAACAATACTCCTGAGATCTCACCATGTCTTTTTTGGGAAACAGCGAATGCAGTCAAGAGAAGGAAAATCATTTCTTATTCAACGTATAAAAAAATGTAAAGAGAAAGCAGATTTATTAGAACTAGAAAACAAAATCAAAACTCTGGAGACTGCTTATGCTGCCTCTGCACAGGAAAACATACTGGCAGATCTGAAAAAATTAAAGCTTCAGTTAAACGACATCATCAATAAACAAACACAATTCCAAATACAAAGGCTACGACTTGAAAGATTTGAAAACTCAAACAAATCTGGCAAATTTCTTGCTAATCAGCTTAAAATTAATAAAGACAAATCAACAATCACTTCCATCATGGACCAAACTGGAAATGTCACTCATGATCCGATAAAAATCAATACAGCGTTTAAAGACTTTTATAAAAACTTATACACATCACAGGTTAACCCATCAGAGCAAAGCATCAACTCATGTCTTGACAAAATAAACCTACCCAGATTAAATGAAGATCTGGGTGGTATTCCAGGAAGCATGTTCAAACTACCCTGACTTTAACCCTGAACTCTGGCTGAAGTCTGCCTGAACTTGCTTACTCTGGGTATGTCGGTTCCAAAAGACCGAAGACGAATTGGCGTAATTACACTCGACTTGGTAACCCTGGGTTAATGCACGTGCATGGCAGGTACATAAAGACATTCTCAAAGGATCGCAGATTTCCGGAGTAACCATGGAAACGCGTGAAGAAAAAAAGAGACGCTTCACTTCAGTGAGACGGAGTCTGAGATTTTAATGACGGCGTATTTCCCTTTTCATTGTGACGCATATATATAAACTTATCCAACTTAAATGAATTACTTCTATTGGTAACAAGTAATCGAGTAAAATGTATTCAACCTAATTTCTTACGTCTATAAAACTTAATTAGTATTTATACAACTCAAATTTACATCTAACTAAATGTCATATTATTCCAATTCAATTATTCTTTTTTCGATCTTAATTAATAATAATTCTTGAACTCTCATATGTCTAAGTTTGAGCCGGCAGATATACTCATTTTTATAACAATAAAAAGAACGAAACCATATGCCTAAAGATCATACTTTCATTTGAGAATTTTCCAACATTACCATTACAGCCAGCAGTGGTAGGGGTGCTTTATAAACTTATCATCCTCTTTCTCCCTCTCACTCCTGGTGCAGAGACTTAAGCATAGTAGGCTCAAATAACTTGGTAAAACACAGCAAAACACAGTAAAACAGCTAAACAACTAAACACATTTGGTCAAAAACTCACACTTAAACTCCAATCCGATCAGACAGGCAAAGGGAATGGTATCCCAGAATCCCTTACGCTGCGATCCATGTTGCAACATCATGCTGCAACATGAGGTGATGTTGTTGGATGTACGGCACAACAATGGGCCCCAGGATCTCGTCACAGTAGCTCTGTGCATTCAAAATGCCATCAATGAAATGCACCTGTTTTCCTTGCCCATAACATATGCCTCCCCATACCATAACCCCACCACCACCATGGGCTACTCGATCCACAACATTGACATCAGAAAAACGCTCACCCACACGACGCCACACACGCTGTCTGCCATCTGCCCTGAACAGTGTAAACTGGGATTCATCCGTGAAGAGAACACCTCTCCAACGTGCCAGACGCCATCGCATGTGAGCCTCCGTATGGAATGGACCCCCCCCCCCTCTCGATTTTCTTTGCACCTTAGACATGTAGGGCCCTTGGTAGGGGGGGTGCTTGGACATCACTGCCAGCAAGCAGCAGATGTCCTCTTAGCGCCCTACCCGCCAAATTTAACTGCGCCTCAGACACTTAGGGCCCCTTGGTAAGGGGGGGTGCTTGGACATCACTGTGAGTAATCAGGAAATGTCCCCTCATTGCCCTACCTGCCAATTTTAACGGCACCCCCTTAGTACACACACCCTTCACTCCTCCAAATATACATTCCAACATAAACACACATACATGCGCACACACACACCCTCACAAACACACACGCATTTCGCAAGGAAGGTGGAACCTTGGACTAGAGCCCTGCGCGGGACTATTTTCTTCATCCCGCTCCCGCCCGCGCCCGCTGAATTTCTGACCAATCCCGCCCGCTCCCGCAACGTATGCGTTACACTCCCGCCCGCTCCCGCAATATGTATGTCCACTCCCGCCCGCACCCGCAAAACTCAGAGAATTTAGTCCCGCACAGTAATAGAGATGCATTGATTTTGTATCGTCCCCCGTCCCGCAGGAAAAAAACACGTATTTGTATTGATATTATTAAAGAGATTCATGTCCTCCTCCAGCCTCATCTTTTGATGCATTCTTCTCTTGTGTAATGTGCAACTTAAATATTAAATATATTTTCAAAAATCCTGTTCAGTTAAAAGTGTGCGTGTGTGCGCGCGCAGACAGACGGCCTGAAGCGCGGTCTTAGTAAGAGGCGGGGCGGGGCGTTGCACACCCCCCAACAACAGGTTTGATGACAGAGGCCATTGGGCATCTCTACCTGGTGCTTCACGGAGCTTCAGTACGTAAGACTCCAACAGCCGCACAGCCTAACGTAGTCCGCTATTATATATTCATCCGATATTCATGCCAGCACTGATCCCGCGGGGTTTATTTTTTGCCGCCCGCTCCCGCCCGCAGCACAATCCAAACCTCCCAATCCCGCAAGATTTGGGTTGGGTCCCGTGGGACCCGGCGGGACCCGATCCCAATGCAGCTCTCTACCTTGGACCATCTGTCCCCTACCTCATCCCTGGTAAGGGGTGCTGGGCCCTTGGCCACAGCGGCCGTGTCCCCTGGGTCCTGGTTTTCTTGGGCCCAGCGGCCCTCTCTCCGAGGGAGAGAGGGCCGCTGGCAGGGATCCCTGAGCTTTCTGGCAAGGCCAGAGGCCGGGGATCACATCACACCTGAGCCGGGGGTGTCTGTGTCTCTGTGGTGTGGGTTCTGGTCCTTTCCCTCTGGGTGCTGGGCCTCGCCAAATTTTCAACTGTGGCCGAGCCTGGCCGGGCCATGTTTACCACACCCTCGTGGGCCCCCCCTTTTTCCTGGGTTCCCTCCTGGGCGGGGGCGGCTGGCTCCTGCCTTGCTCCATCCTGGACCAACTGTGGGCCGTTTGTGTGGCCGCCTGGAGCGCGGGGCGGGTCTCCCTTGGGGGGTCCTGGCTTGTACCTGGGGTTGGGGCGGGGGGATGCCCAGAACTCCTGGGTGGTGATGAGGTGCTCGTCTGGGGCTGTGGGCACCCTTCTCGGGTGGGGCCCGGCGTTGGGCCCTCCCGGCGCAGCAGGGGGGCTGCTCTCCTGGTTGGGCCGGGGTTGCGCTCTCTGTCCCTCCATACCTCCCTGCTCTCTGGCTCTGGGGGCCTCGTGGCGGTCCTGCTGGCCCTGGCCTGGGTGGGGGATGGGATCGCTCGGGGGGCGGTTGTTCTCTGCCTGCTGCCGTGTGGTGTTGGGGGTTCTGGCTGCCACGGCTGCTGCGGTGGGGGTCTTGGTGTGGGGATGGCTGGGAACTCCCCCTCCTTCTTTTCACATCCCATCATTAATTTTAGAAGAACATAAACACTCACGGGCTGCACGGTGGCGCAGTGGTTAGCGCTCTTGCCTCACAGCAAGAAGGCCTCCGGTTCAAGTGGGACGTGAAAAGCAACATCAATGGGGGACTTTTCCGTGTGGAGTTTGCATGTTCTCCCCGTGCATGCGTAGGTTTTCTCCGGGTCTCCGGCTTCCTCCCACCGTCCAAAAACATGCTTCATAGGTTAATTGGCAATTCTAAATTGTCCCTAGGTGTGAGTGTGAGAGTGAATGGCTGTGTGATTGTTGACATTCTACCCTGCGACAGACTAGTGAGCTGTCCAGGTTGTCCCCTGCCTTTGCTCACAAGTGGCCGGGATAGGCTCCGGCAGCCCCGTGACCCCGAAAGGGACAAAACGGTTAAGAAAATGAATGAATAAACACTCACCTGAGCACAGGTGTTAGCTCACCTTTACACTAATAGTTAGCGTGATTGAATGAAATATTTCACACTAGTTGGTTTGAAGGCATAAGTATGCGTATGATAACACTATCTGTATTGTGTTCATGTTGACATGTGGACATTTTTGGAGCCAACAGGTGTTTTATAACATTTGAGTGTGTGTGTGGACAGGCCCCGCCCCTTCTAGATTTGTATTACATCTGAACCTTACCGTAATTACCCCCCCTTCTATGATCAGCCTCCTATCCCCCCATTTCTAACATCCCTCTCTCTTCTTCCCTTCTTTCCTTTTCCGTCCAGTCCAACACAAAAGATTTTCAAATATGATAAAAATGAATATAGTTTGGCCTTAATTCCAAAAGGGGTTTATTCAGACATACCTCTGGCTTGTCAGAAGATTCATAACCTCTGTTGTTAAAGTAAAATATGTCCAACACAAGAGGCCTTCAGCTCTCATCTGTCTGCCCAGCTGTTGGACAGGACAAGTAAAAAAAATAAAATAATTAATATATATATATATATTACTCAAGTAAATGTAAAAAGTATGGCACAGCAAAACTACTCTTAGAAGTAAATTGTTCCCAAAAAGTAATTCAAGTAAATGTAACTTGTTATGATGCATGTATTAAGTGCTATTCCTAAATTACACTTTTTTTTTTTAGCATGGCTTCATGCATTTAATTTGCTGTTTATTTTCTGGGGAAATGGGCAAGAATGTGTTGGAAATAAGGACGGGAGGCGAAATATGAAATGCTAATAATATACAACTTAGATAGATTAGATTTTTACCTTTGGCATTTTGTAGTTGAGGTCCAAATCCCCGGAGGTTTGACCACCTGATGTTTTTCAGAGCTTTGATGATGTGAGAGCTGCTGTCTTTTGTCATACAGTCTTTTTCTTCAGAGCTTCTTTTAACCCCTGTGCAATGACTTTGCTTTTGTGGTAATCAGAAATTAAGCTGTTTGCAGACAGACGCTTCGTTGAACCCGATTTTTGTCAAGAAATTGCTTTAACCCCCACTACCACCCAGAGGAAAGGGTTTTTAATATGTACATGACCTTTTCTGGCTTGTCCTTGCAACTGCCTGTCTACTGTTGTCAAGAATATGTATCTTGTCTTCAAATTCATGTCCTTTGTCTTTTGCATGTGAATAAACTGCAGAAACAGGTCCTAAGGTGTTCTTCTCCCTCGTTAACATATCATCCTTTGTAATGGCTGCCTTTTACTCCAATGAACAGCTCTAATGACTGCAAAGTCCAGGAAGGCCAACTGGTTGTTCTTGGTCTCCTTTCTGGTAATTGTAGAGTCTCACTCCACTGCATTTCTGTGTTCCATGAAGATCTGGACCTCCTTTGTTGTAATCTCTGTCCAGATGTCATCAATGTATCTGAATGAATCAGACAGAGCTGTTCCCTGGAAGGAACAAAGGGCTTGTTTCTACATTGCCTCCATATATGAGGTTGGAGACACTTTGGAGCCCATGGCCAAACTGATCCAGAAATTGGCTCAGAAATGGGCTTTTGCCAGTTGGTGCGGTCTAATAGCTCCTGCATCTCAGTGCTGGCCCCAGTACTCATCACACAAGGGCTATTTTTATTTCATATCTTGCCAACTGAAGTTTTGTGATGTTGAAGTTAAGTCTATAAACAGATATAACAGTTGTTCCTTTGGCTGGGAATCACACCCCCATACATGTTTTTTAAGCTTTGCAGCAGTTGATGTAGCTCAAATTTAGCAATTTGGGTTTATTCAAACACTATGGCTGTGGTGAAAATTAAGCTGGCACGCTGTCTCTTTGAATCTGAAGAATGAAAAAGGCATCATCTTATATTGGCAAGAGTAAACAATACCGCTCGTGCAGAGGGGGCTGCAGCCTTTCCACCCTTGAGCCTTGTGCTGTAGCACACTGTCTGCTGTCAAGGTCAATTTTCCCTGCAATAGACTTATTTAACCAGTGTTGCCAACTCTCTCCTTTTCTTGCTATATTTGGAGACTTTCCAAATCCCTTTGCCAACTTATTTCTCAAATAGGACTATCGACAAATCTGTCAAATTTCCTGGTTATACTGGAAAAACAGGAAGTCACATTAGTAAAGATGTACTGATCTTCTATTTCTGTTCTTATCAAGCAGTCTCAGGCAGTCAGTGTGACAGTTTCCTCCCCCAGCAGAGTGGAAGGAAATCTACTCCTGTGACACCTGCACCTGAAATGTTCCAATGGTAAATTAAACAAAAAGCCAAAAATGAAGTTAATGAGTAGTTTTAAGTATAGTTAAGATGTTTGGATCACTTTTTTCTCCTTTGCCACAAGGTTCTTCTTTTTACCTCAAAAGGTTCAATACAAATAACTGACCAATTGGGCAATGATGAGATGTAGAAACCTAAATGAACCAAGAGCTACTGCTCTCATTGAGGAGTTGGCCAAACACTAGTTAACTAACTCATGTCATGCTGACACGCTTCTTGCACAAATCATTACCACAAGCATGATAAGGCACATTCTGAAACATTCTTGCCACATAACAGGAAATGAAAAAAATACAGAAAATGTGTGAGAAAATGGTCACCAAGAGGGTCTGCTGCATGTAGAGAAATGTTGTTTGTAATAACATAGTAACACCCCTGATGATCAATTTACAAACAGAAAAAAATAAAAGGTATTAAAAGAAGACACAATCTATTAAAATGATTTTTAATTGTACACATTTGTCGCTCTTTTTTAGCTACTGGTACATATAGTTTTTCTCGGATTCCAATCTACTTACAAATTGGTTAGATAACAGTTAGACCACTTATGTTAACCAGGACACAACAAACATCCAGGGTTTTGCCCAAAGACACTGTAATTTGTGGCTGAAGGATTCTGAAATGGACTCACAATCCCCATGTATATGAGCTTTGTAAAAGCTCTATTTTTCTTTGTTGGTGGTAGTTGTGTAAGCAGCATCCATGCCAGAAACCCTAAAGAAACACCAAAATATTAATAATAATAATAATGATAATAATAATAATAATAATAAAGGAAGTTAGCCCTAGACTTGTGCAGAAAAGAACAAAAGTCTAAAGAACATCATATAGTACAGTGCTGAATTAAAATCAGCATAAACACCACTCAGATAAAAATGGTCTTGTTGATGTTTTTTTTAACACGTTCTTGTAGCATTTGTCTAATTATGAAGGATGTATGTAAAGAAGATTAATAATTAAAACTCTTTTAAAAAACTGTCTTTATTAAAATTGTTGTGAATCAGGAGCAGACGAAAAAATGCCAGTTGTAAAAGCTTAAAAAATCCTCTCCTACAAAACGACACAGGTTTTTTGATTTTGCCTAAAAACAGCACAATCATAATTAAAAGACCACAGGGAAGGCTTTGAATCAGATCCATGCCATTGAATTTCCTTATTTTCTGATCCAGGTAATCAGCAGCATATAAAGGAAGATTTCTTAAAAACTAGCAGGATGCCAACCCTCGAGGCCTAGAGTCTGACACTCCTGTTTCTAAGGTGTTTGTGACTTTTCAAAACTGTCTGAGAGACGACAGAACCTTCCTTTTGCACCACACATGTTTTCAGCTGAGATAACTAAAGCATTAGAAAATGCAGCTTGTTCAAATGTAACCCTTGTGCTATCCTATGACCCCACCCTTCCATTGACGTGTTCTCCCTACCATGACAAAGGTGGATAAAGGTGGAGAGGATTTCTTGTAATCCATGGACACCAATGAAGATCACAAATCATTGAAGAAAAAAGGTTCAGAGCACTGTCTAGTAGGTCTAGGTGACCCAACTCCCAACGTTGAAGTGCCTAGGATAGCACAAGTGTTACAGGCCCCCGTGTGGCTACTTAGTAGCCACACGGGGGCCTGTAACACTGTAACAAGGAGTAGTGTCAACAGGGGGGCCCAAGTCAAGAGCAACATCAGTTTGTCAAACGTTAACTACAATGTTTTCCTATCAAAGTAAACATCTTCTTTTAATCATTCTGGATACAATTGGCGGCTGGGTAGCTCAGTTGGTAAGGTGGGAAGCTACCATGCAGGAAACCAGGGTTTGATTCCTGGAGGGGAATGAGCAATCAACATCACCCAGTGGGGATCCTTAGGCAAGACCCTCAACGCCACTGCCTCCCGAGCGCGGTTCGGCTGCAGCTCACCACTCCCCCAGGGAATGTGTCAAATGCAGAGACGATTTTCCCTTCGTGGGATAAATACAGTGGAAAAAAATAAAAATAAAATTGTAGAAAAAACGTTCAATTTCTTTTAAAAACCCAGAACTAAACATGACAGTGCTTCCGCTGCCCTGGCCTGACTCTAGAGAAATAGATCAGTATGACCAGTTTCCTCAGACAAATGATGCTGCAGAAAAAAACTGTTAAGATAACAGTTAGCAGAACTTAATTGCTTACCAAAGACAGCAAGAGGTAAGTACAGATGACATGCTTTTTGTGCTATAACTGGTTTACATATACTCCTCTTGGAAATAACATTAAACGGTATAAACAACTGGATTATTGTCAGAAGTTATTGAAATTGCAAAGAAGCTCATATTTGTGCTTTGGTTTTGTTTTTTTAAAAAGCAGAAAGTACTTGGAAAATTAGATCCAAACACGCTTTTATTAAATTACTGGATTTTTATTATTTATCTGTATTTCTTCTTTAGGTCAAGAAATGTATTACAAGTATTTAACAGATATTATGATTTTATCTTTTTAGAAACCAGCACACAACCACAATGTTGTTCTGACTGAATCATTTATGTTTGTCTTTGTTCAAAGCAGTCACGATGGCTTTGCCTTTGCTGTCAACTGGTGCCATCTGTATCCTTGCCTCGGTCTTCTCTGCTTCTGCGCTGCCACCAGTTGAGCCCCCATTAATCCATGACCACCCATTTGTGGCCATTTGGAATGCTCCTACCGAACAGTGTCAACGGCTCGAAATTCCTCTAGACACTGCAGCCTTCCAGGCAGTAACTACACCCACAATTAGGCCAGGTCAGTTCCTTACCATCTTTTATGAAGACCGTCTTGGACTTTACCCTAAAGTTGACACCATGAAGCACAAACTATACAAAGGTGGTATTCCCCAAAATAGCAACCTGACTGAGCACCTTGTAAAGGCTCAGGGTCAAATCAATCACTATATCTCCCAAGACTCCTCTCCTGGGTTGGCTGTAATTGACTGGGAGTCCTGGCGTCCACTATGGGACCAGAACTGGGGTTCAAAACGTATTTATCAGAAGTTATCAATAGCTCATGCTCTGCATATTGCCCCATTTTTACCATTAACACAGACTTTTAAACTTGCAAAGAAACTATTCCAACAGGCTGGACGAACCCTCATGGAAAAGACTATTAGCCTTGGCATTGGTAAACGTCCAAGCCGCCGCTGGGGTTTCTACCTCCTTCCTGACTGCTTCAACTACGGGTGGGACAAGTCAGATTATACAGGCAAATGCTCCGTGAAGATCCAGAAGCAGAACAATCAGTTGCTTTGGCTTTGGGAACGAAGCACTGCCCTTTTTCCATCTGTTTACCTCCACAAAAGCCTGAGGAATTCCCCTCGGGCCGCCTTGTTTGTTCGAAATCGTGTCCAGGAGGCAGTGAGGGTGGCAGCTCTTCCCAAACGTCCGTACATGGTGCCAATCTATGTCTATTCCAGGCCACTGTATCGAGATCAGACCCAGTTGTTTGAGAGCCAGGTGAGTTTTGAATTGTGTCTCATTTGAATACTTTGTCCATGTATCATACAACATTATAGTCTCGGATAATCTGACAGAATTTGAATTTAGGTGGAACAAAATGAATCGTTTCTTTAATCTCAATCCTTGACTAAGGAAAATAACCAGTTCTTGGAGTATGAATTATAAATATTATAAAAAAAAAAACTTTATTATTATAGTTACAATTAGGCCAGAGGGGCAATAGATCAAATTTGATTATTTGCTTAAAAAATTGATTGTAGCAATTTTTGATGTTAACATACCTTTTTTGTTGATACGCCTCTTTGAATCATTTTCTTTTTAAATTGGTCTAGATTATTCTAGATTAGTTAGGCTACCACAGTAACTGTACATGAACCAAAGAGATTGAAATAAATGTCTCTCTATGGCTAAAGTTGCACACAGAACTTGTGGACTATTATACTGAATTTTTAGGCAGGATCCTCAGAATGTTTAGCCTCAAACGTGTCAATGAATGATGGCAGAAACAAGACTGTTCATTTGGTTTGGTGTGATGCAAACCACTATCTGTACTCTGTTATCTGCTTCACTCTAGTTCTGTTCTTTTTATTGTCTGCTTGTTTTGTAGCAACCTGCTGACTTCACAAGACGTGCTTGCATTTGAATGTTATTGAAAGATGTTTAAGATTATTTGTCACACAAATATTCGTTCTTAAAGTCAGTAAAACATGTGACAACAGTATCATAAAGTAAGTTTTGCCAGGTGACACGTTAAAGCCTCTTCTTCAGAATAAGGATGTTTCTAATGAAATACGCAAGAGAATGTGCAAATTACAACACAACGCACAAATGGGGTAATTTGAATGTTTGATTCTCATCTTTTAGATGGATCTCATCAGCACCATTGGGGAGTCTGCAGCACTGGGGGCCTCAGGGGTTGTTATGTGGGGTGGCATGAAGGACTACAACAATAAGGTAATTCAAAAAACAACTTATACTGGTGTTTGAGCTGGTCTGATCGGATTAAAATGTCATTGAAAATTGAAAGACTAGTTGAAAAAACTCTGTGTACATGTGCGCTGGTTCCCTGTCTAACAATAGAACTCTTATAGATAATTTGAACCTAAAGCCTTTAATGTACTCTGACACAAAAAGGGATCATAGTTTTCATTGTTTTATTACTTGTGTATGGTCAAGACATGCCTCATAGTTTTTGAAAAGAGAAACACAAATGATCAAACCAAAAAACAAACATCTCTTTGCTTCCTCTTTGAAACCTCCCAAAAAATGTCGAGTCACAGAGAGGTTTCTTATCTTTAATTACAGATGTGAAAAACAGCATTTCTCATATTTATTTGACTTCTGTTTTTTTAATCCCTCCATTTTTGTAGAACTTCAAATATAGTACAACCAACCATAACCATTATTTAACCATCTGAGGTTTTTTGTAGTTTGTAATATAATTCGCATAATTTTATTTTCTGATGACTGTTATTATGCTTTGCCGAATTATGTTAAATGTCTTTTGTATCCAGTTCTCCATCGTAGTCACGTTAGAACATGGGGGGAGTAATTCAGTGTAAAACAGCGACTGCTTGAATCCCTTGATAGTCTTTGGTTTTCTGGTACACTGCACAGAGTCAGGACTTCCTGTTCTAAATGCAGCAAAGCAGCCCCAGAAAAAAACAGCAGAGCCTCCTCCATGTTTCACAGTAGGGACACAGTAGGTTTCAAGATGCTCTAATAGCCTTTACCTTTGACATGCTTGTCTATAATTTTCTTTATAATATGCAAAGTCAACTTTTTACTTTACTTCATCTTGTCCATGTTGAGTGTGGTACACATATTCATCATCAGCGGAAAGCACAGTGACTATTTGTGTCCCTGTCTATGGACCCACTGAATAATTACTATATTGTAGACACCTGTGATGCTAAACGAACCTTAGATTAATGGAGCCAAAACAAAAGTCCAAATACATTAAGAAAAACAAAACAGATGTGTTAGGGTTATCCAAAGGACGTTTAGAAATTATTATGGGATGGCCCCATGGTGAAATTTGAGATTTGACGATTTTCATGTTTTTCCACAATATAGGAAAAGCAAACAACCGGTAACACTTTATAATAATAAACTATTCCTTAATAAACTATTTATAAGACATTAACTAGTAATGTTTTAGTGAGCTGCTTATAAAGACACGAATTAGCATTTGTAAATGTCTTACAACTGACTTACAGGTTAAAATAAGATGTTTATAAATACATTAGCACATTCCTTATAAATAGTCTTATAAATAGTTTATTAAGGACTCTTATTAAACTTTTGTTCAAGTGATTTACCCAAAATTTCGCAAACATGATGCCAGCTTGAGTGTACAAGACATCACAGAAGTTTTGTCGACCTTTGACCTCAGGAAGAGTCCTCAAGCGTCATTGGGCAGTTACTGGGGAAAAAATGTTGGAATTAGGAATTGTAGATGTTGAATGGCAGGGGGTTAGCGTAACCTACTTTGTTTCTGTCCAGATGATGAAGCTGAAGTTTGTTTTAAAGAAGCCAGTGCAGTGATACAGAACATTTAAGCTACGTGACCGGTACTCCTTTTTTAGGTGTGGAGTATCACTTTTTTATGCACACTCAGCAGCCATTCAGAATTGAGAATTCACCCGGCACATCTTTTAACAGAAAGTAATGCACGTTGCGGAAGCAAGCGTACGCCAAGAAGGCTTCCGCGGCGTGTTTAATTTCTGATAATGCACACTTGGTCGGCCGCTATCCCTTACATTGTTTACTCTGAAAGGCTACAAAAAATCATGGTAAAGGCCCTTTACCATGGCCAAAAAAAGACCACACTAAAACCATCGGACTTCTTCTTGCAGATCAGTACTACCACTGTGAACAGTTCTGCAGCTGCCACGTTGTCTGGGGTGTATGTTGGGGGGGGGGGTCACACTTTTTGACAACAATGAGTTTTGTTTACAGCGGCAGAGAACTTGTTTACAGTTTTGTTTGCAGCAGCTACAACTGGTCTTTTCAGAAAATGTGGAATGCGAGTGAACAAATCCTTGCCGCCCTGCAGGTTTTCATGCGCAAAAACATCGGTGGTCCCACGTCAGACTGAGCTTTTATTTCGATTTTTTTCAGTTTTTGGAGAGCATGATTAGGGTTGAGACAATAGATGGATGTTTGACAGAGATGCCATGTTCTAAATTATAGTCACAGCAAAAACAACAATAAAGAAAAACTTTTGACATCACATTCTTCTGGGCTAAACAAAGAAATCATTTCTTTCTCTTCGTCTATTTTGTATTTATGTACTTTTTTACTCCTTTTTAATTTTTTTTCTATCTCTAGAAAAACACTGTTATACAAATATTCTCACATTTCCAGACCACCGTCACTGCAGAGGTCCAAGAAATGATTATTTGTCTTCAAGACAACATCAGCAAAGAACAAACATTACCATAAAGGGAATGAAAACATATTTTAAAAAGTTTTTTTATCCTGGAAGTAACTTGTTGCAAAATGTTTGTGTTCATTAACCTAATCTTTTTTTTCACCGCGCATAGTTCAAATGAAATGCATGTGCATTACACACACACACCACTCCAGCATGTGCTTATGAGCTGACATTCTTTTGTTCTGAGGCTCTTTTTCTCTTTTTTCTGTGTCTGTTTTGACATATGTACATAGGTTTCCTGCCAGTCTCTGTCAGAGTTCCTAAAATTCACTTTCAACCCATACGTAGCCAACGTGACGGCAGCCACCATGCTTTGCAGCCAAGTCTTATGCCAGGGAAAGGGCCGCTGCATCCGGAAGAACTACGACTCCCCAACTTACCTTCACCTAAACTCCAATCAATTCCGTATTTTTCGGTCGGGAGAGAGGTATGTGGCAGTCGGTCAGCCATCTGCACAGGATCTCAATACCTGGGCTGCAAACTTCACCTGCCAGTGCTATGCTGGGTGGAGCTGCAAGCCGAAGCTTCTGTATCCAACTTCAATCAAAGTCATCAGGGTTTAAGTTTTGAGGAGAAAAACCGTCTTCAGCATGATCACTTTTGTGTCTCTTTTTTTTGTGATCATTTTTCATTAAATAAAGAAAAAACATGTTTTGCTCTATTGGCTTTCAAGATGTAGTAAAAAATTAAACATATTACGTTCATTCAAATAAATGTACATCAATCATTTTGTATGTATATGTCAGATTTCACACCTGTGTAAGTGTTGCTTCAGTGTTTTGTTTGCTTTGTTTAATCTATTTTATCAGAGTATTTTGCATTCCCTAATCAAACTACTTTGCTCAGTATTTGTTCTCATTGTAATAGTATGATTATTATTATTTGCTTTCAACTGGTTTCTCTTAATAAAGAAATGAATATGTATTGTTATGGATGAATTTTCTTTTTTATAAAGTTAAACCTGTCTTCTTTTCTATCGACTGTCCACAGCGATTCAGCTTCCTTCATCTAACCCTGCCCTCTGCATCCTCTACTCTAACATCATCTACCTTCATGTTTTCCTTCACTGCATCCATAAACCTCCTCTCTGGTCTTCCTCTAGACCTCTGGCAGATCTAGACTCAGCAGCCTTCTACCAATAGATTCAGTCTCTCCTCTGGACATGTCTGAACCATCTCAGTCTGACTTTATCTCCAGAACTTCTATGTGTTGTCCCTCTGATGTCATCATCTCTGATCCATCCTGGTCCCTCCCAAAGAGAACCTCAGCATCATCTCTGCTACCTCCAGCTCTGCTTCCTGTCTTTTCCTCAGTGTCTTTAGACTGAACAACATGGCTGCTCTCACCACAGTTTTCTACACCTTTACTTTCATTTGAGCTGGAACTCTTCTATCACTTTTCTCCACCTGTTCCAACCCGCTGCACTCACTTCTTTTCCACACTCTCCTTTACTCTGAACTGTTGACCCTAAAGGGGTGTCAAACTCATTTTGGTTCGGGGGCAACATTCAACCCGTCTGATCTCAAGTGGGCCGGACCAGAAACATAAAAGCAGAGTAACTTATGGTCAGCTTGTTATCACTTGGAAAAAAATGCCTCAACCAACATGGTATCCTAATCACTTAATTTATTCCACATTCATTCACAGAGGCCAATGGATTTCCAATAAAATGCATTTCACTTTAAAAATTTGTTTATTCAATTTTATAGACTGAATATTTTACATCTGACACTGAAGAAATAATAATAATAATAAACTCAAGAGAGGCTACAGAAAAAAATGAAACACCTGCATAAAATGTAAATCAATGAAATTTAAACTAAGTTAAACTAGCAAACATTTGTGAACATAAGAATTTGGAGATAACCTCCTTTCTCTCCTGAGACTTCACCCGTCCATCAATATCAGGATTCAGATCCTGAGCAGAAACACATTTACTGTCCTTCAAGTGAGCAAAACAATGAAATGTCCAGAAATAGGGCAGCCGTGATGCAGGGGTGGTTGACCTCTGATCAGAAGATTGCAGGCTCAATTACCGCCTTGTCTCCCATGTGTCGAAGTGTCCTTGGGCAAGACACTGAACCCCACCTTGCCCCTGGTGGAAGCTTGGCGCCAGTGTTTGGCATCAGTGTAATAATAATGCGGAGTGCTGCCAAATGCGACCTTCCTCAGACATGTCTGTGTCACAATTAGTAACGTTTTTATTGTTACACATAGAATACCCATTATAAACCCTGTGGCAAGTGGATTCACATTTATTCTGTCACATTGGCAATAAGGTGTCTGTCACTGCTCCATCACAGACATCACCAAAAAAATAAAACTAGGTTCAGTGTGGGCCCCTGAAAGTGGGCCCACACTGAACCTGGTTTTATTTTCACTGTCTTCTACACAGACTGTGTGTAGAAGAAGACTCCTGGAATCTTATGTTGTAGAAATCACTCCAGTAGGTCAGATCAGGACACATAATATGCAGGTGAGGAAGAATTAAAATGACAAAGTCCAGGGATTGACTTTCTCACCCTCCTTTGAAGGGATAAGATTTATTTGTAGTTGCATGTGGTTTCTATAAACAGAAACACAATAATACAAACTGATAAGTATTACTGACATCATCAAAAAGAAAATACAGAGTGCATGTAACTCGTTTTAAACTCAACATAGCTCCAGAATGATCAAATAAAAATAAATTGACAGTTAAGGAACTGATGCTGTGTATAAAGCTATTTATAACAGCATCACACACTGTACGTAAATGTCTGCAGCAACAACAACAACAAACTCTCTCAGCTGAGCCATTAGCACTCAGCTCACAGATTGCACTTCTCTTTCCCAAGACCCTCCAAAATGTGGAGCATTCGGAGGATTAAAGTGGAATCCGATTGGCTCTGCTGCCAGTTGTTCTCAGAGAGTTGCCTCCAAGTTACTGAATGCTTCATATAACTCCTTACTTCCACCTTTAAAATTGGTGCCCTGGTCTGGAAGGAGCTCGAAGGGCTTTCCTGTTTGAGCCATGAATCGTCTGAGAGACATCAAAAAGGAGTCTGTGTCAATGTTCACCACAAGATCAAGGTGAACCACTGGAGTAGTAAGACATTTGAAGAGAATGCCCCACCTCTTCTCTTTGCATTGTCCCACTTTGACTAGCATTGCGCCAAAACAGTCCATCCCAGTTGAATAGAAAGCAGGCAGAAAGAGCCTCAAACTTGAAGGTAGCAGATCTGCCATTCTTGGGACCTCTGGTTCACCTCTCCACTTCTTAAGGCCTGTACACACGGGGACGAATTAATCGCCGGCGAAATTCGCCTCGTGACTAAACAAAGGGCACCAATGAGAGTGTGCACACCGACGCGAAAAAACGCCACGCGTCAAAGCGTCAAAAAAAAAAAAACGCCTCGGGTTTGTTTGTTTTTTTTTGACGCCTCGCGTCGAAATCTATTCGACCAATGAGAATGGCGCTTTTGCTCACGTGTTTGGAGCTTCTGAAGTTACAGTAAAACACAACTTGGGGGCGCTCAAACACAAAACTACCTTCCTGAGCACACATACCAGCAAAGAAGATAGACGCCAAGTAGCGTCTACACTGCCGCGAAGAAATAATGACGGACATTCTAAAATATCCCAGAAAACGCTCATGATACATTTTCAGCTCTTGTACCAGTCGATAAAACTCACCATGTTCTTCTCTTCTCGTAACTATGGGATGTACCCAAAATCGGCGTCTTTTCCGGCGTCTTTCATCATTCAACAGAACAATAATTTCTTCATCATTGGAACTGGAGCTGGAGCTACTGGTGCTTGAAATATTCCTGTTTTCTTTGTATGATTCTGACAAGCGCGTAAATACTGGCTCTCTTCTTCTGAGTGAAAACCACCTTGTGTACAGGAGTATTTCTGTTTTACATTAAGCGCCATCTAATGTCAGGGAATGAAATTGCATGTTGGCTCGGCTCGTCGTCAGCGAAAATCGCCTGGGTGTGAACACAAAAGACGTGGCGAAAAACACTGGCGAATAACGCCTGGCGAATATTCGTCCCGGTGTGTACGGGCTTTACATTCAAGAGAGCTGTGCTGGTGGTTTCTGACTGCTTCTTTTCATTTTAATATCCAGTACTTCCTATGCAGTTCTGTGAAGGCACGTTCAGTGCCAAGATGGTGAAGTTGATCATCAATGCTCAATCAAAAGCTTTGTGACTGGGTGAGAAGGGTCTAACTGTACTGGATGCAGTATGTCCGGGCTTAGTTTGTCGCACCTGCGTAGTCTACCTCCCACTCTGATCAGATCTGAGGACTTGTCATATTTGGGAGAGACAGTTAGTAGTCTGCTGCTGGATGTTACGGCTTTTCTTGACTTGAGTACGGTGTACTCTTCTTGAAAGTTCTCTCTTCGCAGCCCCATTGATCATCCATGTGGTAGCTTTCAGCAGCTCTTGGTAAGTGCTGAACTGTTGAATGTCTGGTATTGTTGAGGTTGTCGGTCTTGTCTGGAGGCCACAGAAAGCTGGTGTCCTCAGCTCCTCCACTTTCCCCTGAGGTTGTGCCACAGGGGGTTTTGGCCAGTTGTGGGCTGGCAGCTGATGAAAAGTTGGTCTCTGGCTCCAAAATGAATTGTCCGCACAAATGTAACTTTTTTTTTAATGCCATGTCCAGGGCTCTGCATAAAGCACTCTACGTGTCAGTCTTTTCTGGCTTTCTCTGCGTCTCTAAAGACCATAAGACTGCTTGTAAAGCCTAATTAGCTGTTTAAAGGATGTGTGTGAAACAAATGTCATTTTAAGGTACAGCTTAAAGTTCTTCAAACTTCTGTGCAAGCTGTCCACCAGAGGGAGGAAGAGGACTGTTTAGAGATCAGCAGCACCCAGCAGGACTTTACTTTCAAAATGAACAATCCGCAGGCTTAAAGTGCATTTTTTTCAAAAACTACATGCAAAAGTGAACAGAGGGAGGAACCAGCTGTTTGTAAGGCTTATTTGAAGACTAAGTGGCTTGTTGAGGACTCATCTGAATTTAGAGGAATCCAGTGACAGAGCTGCCCTCATGAACACTGGTCTTTTGTGTACCGCATGAATATTTCATGTTTTAGATTTCTTCCTAATTCATGCTTTGGCCAACTAGGTTCAAAAACCACATTTAACTTTTGTCATTTTGAGCTATTTCTGATTGAAAAAAATGTGTAAATCCTTTAAAGTGGAGTTAGCTCAAGGTATTCGGTTTAATGTGTACTAACAAGTTATGGAGCTTAAACAGACATGCAGGCAGGTAGGTTTATTACGGAGCCTGTGACATGACATGGGGAAAAAAATATGAAATCGTTCCCACGAATTAGATTTTCGTTACCACAGAAATGCATGTTGTTCTCACAAAGTAATAATTTGTTCCCATGATATAGTAATATTCACATTTCTGTCAGAGGTCATTGCTTTTCCTTTAAACATCTTCAAACATCTTTAACTATGTAGCATACTATATGAAGCACTTAGAGGATCTTAGGGGACACACAAAAGCAACAGAAATGTGAAATAATGGTTAAAATTCTAATAAATCAAGTAAAAGTCAAGGTAAAAAAGATTTAAAAAAACAAAACAAAAAAAGGGTTCAGAGACAAAAGTATTTGGTTTGAATAATAACATATCAGGTTTTGGGTTGTTTAACCATGACTTCTACTGATAAAAGTTCTAGAACAAATGATTCTGGCTGCATTCGCATTCTATAAAGAAAACATTGAAGTTGTTTTTGGTCCCATGTCATTGATTGATTTTGAAAATGCTAAGGAATGGAAAATTTGTGTCAGTTCAAGGTTTAATAATGCTTTGACAGCAAATGAGTTACAGCGTTCTTTGACTACTTTAGGATCAGGCATAGAGTAGATGCTGTGATTTATTTATTTTTATTTAACCTTTATTTAACCAGGAAAGTCCCATTGAGATTAAAAACCTCTTTTCCAAGGGGGTCCTGGCCAAGAGTCAGCATTTTTCGATACAAAAAATACATAAAAACTAACCACATACATCATAAAAATCAGTTGCACAATATTGTTTCAGTCTCTGATGCTTTGAGCTTGTTCTTTAAAACATTTAAAGATACCAGTTCAGTTAGTTCCCAGTCTTTCTGCAGCATATTTCAAGCAAAAGGTACGGTGGCCCAGAAGGGTCACAACACAACACATTAACTTTATACACAACACACTAACTTTACACACAACACACTAACTTTACACACAACACATTAACTCACAACACAATAACTCACAACACAACACAATAACTCACAACACAACACATTAACTCACAACACAACACGTTAACTTTACACACAACACATTAACTTTACACACAACACATTAACTCACAACACAACACATTAACTCACAACACAACACATTAACTCACAACACAACACATTAACTCACAACACAACACAATAACTCACAACACAACACATTAACTCACAACAACAACATTAACTCACAACACACATTAACTCACAACACAACACAATAACTCACAACACAACACATTAACTCACAACACAACACATTAACTCACAACACAACACAATAACTCACAACACAACACATTAACTCACAACACAACACATTAACTCACAACACAACACATTAACTCACAACACAACACAATAACTCACAACACAACACATTAACTAACACACAACACAATAACTCACAACACAACACATTAACTCACAACACAATACATTAACTCACAACACAACACATTAACTCACAACACAACACAATAACTCACAACACAACACATTAACTCACAACACAACACATTAACTCACAACACAACACATTAACTTACCTCACAACACATTAACTCACAACGGAAGTAAAGCAGCAATTGAAGAGCTTTTATTCTGAAATTTCCACTGGGCTGAGCGGCTAACTACCTAACAGAAAGTAATGTCACAGTGAGCTGTGGAGGGAGCATGTTATTGCTACAAGAGAAGCTAGCAGCAGTGTTGCCAGAAACTTTCTCTTTACTATGGTTCTCCTTCCTCTAAACACACACAATATGAAGGCACACTCCTCCCTCCGCTCTGACGCTGCACGCGCGCTCCTCTCCTCTCCTTTTTTCGCTCCGTCCCCCCCCACAGGCACGTGCAGTCCCCAACACAGCTGCGCGCTCCTCTCCTCTCCATCTCTCCACATTCTTGGTGTCTAGTGTTGCGGAGTGGGTGTGTTCGTGTGTGTTGGGGACCACACGTGCGTGTGAGAGGAGGTAGTGGAAGAAAGGAGAGGAGCGCGCGTGCAGCGCGAGGAAAGAGAACCATGATAAAGAGAAAGTTTCTGGCAACACTGCTGCTAGCTTCTCTTGTAGCATGCTCCCTCCACAGCTCACTGTGACGTTACTTTCTGTTAGGTAGTTAGCCGCTCAGCCCAGTGGAAATTTCAGAATAAAAGCACTTCCATTGCTGATTTACTTCCGTTGTGAGTTAAAGTGTTGTGAGGTAAGTTAATGTGTTGTGTTGTGAGTTATTGTGTTGTGTTGTGAGTTAATGTGTTGTGTTGTGAGTTAATGTGTTGTGTTGTGAGTTATTGTGTTGTGTTGTGAGTTAATGTGTTGTGTTGTGAGTTAATGTGTTGTGTTGTGAGTTAATGTGTTGTGTTGTGAGTTATTGTGTTGTGTTGTGAGTTAATGTGTTGTGTTGTGAGTTAATGTGTTGTGTTGTGAGTTATTGTGTTGTGTTGTGAGTTAATGTGTTGTGTTGTGAGTTAATGTGTTGTGTGTAAAGTTAATGTGTTGTGTGTAAAGTTAACGTGTTGTGTTGTGACCCTTCTGGGCCACCGTAAAAAGGAGCAGAGTGGACAAAGGCTTTTTCCCCAGCTCTGTGCGGGCAAATGGATGACATGATGAGATTACAGTGTACATTTTAGTTTAGACTTGAGTAAAATGACAAAGAGCACCACTGAGAAAACCAGCAAAGCACCCTTTAACTTACAGTTAAAGTTCCCAGACAATTTTAACTGCACCTTAGACATGCAGGGACCCCTGGTGGAAGGGTGTTTGGACATCACTGTGAGTAATCAGGAGATGTCCTCGCAGTACCCTACACATCAAACACACACACACACACACGTTACGCAATGAAGGCAAGGCCTCTGATCTTCTGTCCCCAACCCCATCCCTGGTGGGGAACCAAGCCCTTAGTAGAGGTGGTCGGGTCCCTTGGGTGCTGGGACTTTGTAACAGTAAAATCTGTCCAACAAAAGAGACCTTCAGCTTGTGGCAGGATGAATTGTCTTAGGTGCAGTGGGGAGAATCATTGCAGGCAGTGGCCTCATGGGGCGCTATAAGAAGTCCAAGGCGTCCACCGGTTATCATGGGCATCATTTGGCCACTGGTACCGCCCACTTCCAGGTTGCACACTTTCGGCTAGCCTTACAGGTAACGTAGTGGTGGTTGTAGACAGGTGGTAGCCTTCGCCCGCCTCATGTTTCTATACTGTTGTCAGCTCCAGGTAATAACAGCAGGCATCCAATTGGGCTTAATGACAGCCCCTGCAGTTGAGGGAGGCGTTATTTTGTGCCTTCCAGGTGATTTGATTGGTTGTGTGTGCCAAATGACTACAAAGAGGGTTCTGCTGGGGTCAATCTATAGCCAAAGGAGGACTGATCGGTACATTCATTCCCAGATTCTCCCCCACCATCCACCAAGATCGGCAGAACTATTCACATCGAGCAGCACCTGACTTACTGGCTAACCCTCATTTCTGTATAGCCGATTAGTGTTTAATGAGTCCGAGTGTGTGCGGTGTGTGTTTTCTTGTGTTGTAGGTTTGGATTTGTTTTGGGGCAATCTCCGAACTGTTGGGACCCGCTCCTGTAAGAATTTCTTTTGTTTAGTTTTTGAGAAAAATTCTTTAGTTTTTCTTTGAGAATGCATTAATCCTTGTTTGTTTGCCCTTCTCCCTCAGAGCTGAGGACCCAGGTGTCAGTCCTGAGCTTAAGGTGGAGGCCTTCCCTGGTTGGGAGTGACGTGTCCTGGGGTTGAAGGGTTCACGAGTGTGTGTGATCTGCATCACATGAGTGGGGTGATTTATCCTTTGTTCTTTGGGAGCCTCCACCTCCCTAAGCCATTCTGGTCCTCAGAATACTGAACTTCTGTTTCATTTTTTTTTTTTTGGTGTGCATCTCTTTTAACAAATCATTTTAAGTTGGTTTTAGAATTTTGTAATAACATTATTTTTACTCTGGCACCCCCGTCTCCTGCTTTTGTGTGCATCCATCAAAATGTGACCACAAGCTCTTATCTGTTTGCTTAGCTGCTGGACAGGACAAGTAACAAAACCAAACAAAACTCCCCAGATAAGTTGAAGGATCAATGTTTTTAAGGTTGAAGGGAAAAGTGACTTGTCAACATCAACTTACTAAGGGACTGGTTGTCTTTTGTTTCAGTGACATAGCTTTAGGAAAATGAACTGTTTGGAGCACAGGCTCCTGTTGGCAGTGGGCTCCCACTCTGGCCCAGCCAGGCTCAGTCATTCCCCTGCCTGCATTATGTGCCCTGTTAGATAGATGCTGTTCGTTCACAGGGAATAAGAGCCATATTGTTCCAATTCATCTCCTTTGTTGCAGCAACATTTCTAGGTCAGCGACTGTGAATGAATGCCACTCAGCCTAAACCAATGTGATTTGCTGGGAGAAATCATCCCTCTCCTCATTATTCACACGGCACTGCTGAGGGAACATGACTAAAAAAGACCCCCCAGCCTCATTTATACTGGCCTCTATGCTAAACTGTGTAAACCAGGTGGAAATGTTCATATGCAAAACTGAATGCAAATGATGGTCCATCTAAAGAACAAAAGCATCAGAAAACAATAGACTTATTCACTCAGATTTGTTTTCCAGAACTGTAGGATGCAAAATGCAGGAAACAGGGCGTTTGACAGAAGTGAAAAAGAACAGGAGAACCAGAAAGGATGACAACAGATGACTGGACAAAGGCAGGGTGACAGCCAGACTCCTAAATGTGCTGTAAGATGATTCCCTACTGGTGAACCATCAAGGGTGTACCCCACCTTCGCCCCATCAGTAGCTGGGTATAGGCTCCAGGTCGGATGTTTCTATAACACAGGGGTGCTCAATACGTCGATCCCAATCAACATGTTGATCTTCAGGGACATGAGGGTAAATCCCAGGCCAGCAAAGATATCTATACCCAAAAAAATATATATATATTTATAAAAAATCCATCAGCCAATTAAAATCCTCACCGAGAAGTACGGGACTTGATTGACATGCAGTAACTGTACATGCGTGTTTAAATACACTGAGTACAAATGTTGTCATCAGAAGACCACTCCAGTGTTTATAGAGGCCCGAATCGTCCCGCGTGCCTCCTCGATTTGGAGTTGCCCCTTCTGACCAAGATGTCCTGTCAGGGTGCCTGCTACTGGCTACGCAGCTCCTGAGGGATCCGAGCCCACTGAGACAGCAGTATTTTCCTGCAGCACCCACTTCTTGACCGCCGCTCACGGAACCAGCAGCGCTTTAAATTGGGCTCCTCCCATTGCACGGTTTACAGCACAGCATGAAAGTCATAGTTTTTGTAATAAAATGGCTCATCTGTTACTAAAGCATCTACTCACAAAGATTTGTGTACTCTCACTGTGTAGTTTTTGAATTATCAGTATATAAACAATGTTATGTATTAATACTTCATGATACTATGTTTATTAAACTTTATATATACAGTATGTATATATACAACAACAACGCCCTTCCCACCCTTCCGCAGGTGGTTTCTCCTCCAAGCTCGGGTCATCTACCCGAAGCATGGGAGCTTGAGGGTCCTGCAGTATCTTAGCTGTTCCTAGCACTGCGCTTTTCTGGACTGAGAGGTCTGAGGTCTTTCCAGGTATCTGTTGTAGCCACTCCTCCAGCTTGGGGGTTACTGCCCGGAGTGCTCCAATTACCACAGGCACAACTGTCACCTTCATTTTCCAGGCTTTCTCTAGTTCTTCTCTGAGTCCCTGGTATTTCTCCAGTTTCTCATGTTCCTTCTTCCTGATGTTCCCATCGCTTGGCACTGCCACATCCACCACAATGGCTTTCCTCTGTTCTTTATCCACCACTACGATGTCTGGTTGGTTCTCCATTACCATTCTATCAGTCTGGATCTGGAAGTCCCACAGGATTTTTGCCCACTCATTCTCTACCACCTTCTGAGGTGTTTCCCATTTTGACCTTGGGGTTTCCAGTCCATATTCTGCAAACATGTCCCAGTATATTATTCCAGCCACTTGTTTGTGGCGCTCCATGTATGCTTTGTCTGCCAGCATCTTACACCCTGCAGTCATGAGCTGGATTGTTTCAGGCGCCTCTTTGCGTTGCCTATGTAGCCTCGCAGATTTCTACGATTTGGACCTGTGTGGAGACAGGACACCCAGGGCCACAGTTCAACAGGGAGCAGAAAAAGAGTTTATTTGAGGGGGGCAATATTGGAGGAGTCTGTTGTTCTGTCCATCCGTTGGAGCCAGGAGCCTCCGTCTAAAAAGTAAAAACCCAAGAAGTCCATAAAAAAACTAAAACACCAGGCTCAATAAAACCCACTAAAAAACACACACAATTAGTAAAAAAATAAATAGCATGCAATAGTTAAAATGTGGCTCTGGTGACTATACAAAAAGGTCTCTTGGGTAAAAAAAACCAGATAAATACAGCAGAGGGGTACTTAGCTCGAAGAGGGGCGGGTCACAACCACACCCCTCTGCGTTCCAACGTCGCTTCCCCCTATGAATGCTGTCTTGCTCCTGGCTCAGCTGCTCCTCCGGTGCCGGTCAGCGCTCATCCGTCTACAGGGGCGTCTCCTTCGGGACGTCTTCCACCGCCACTTCACCCGGAGATGCCTCACTCCAAGTGCGGTATTTGCTGTCGGGCCGGCGCTGCTCTGGTGGCTCCGCTTGTCCACGTAAACAGGTGGAAGCCGCACCCCCCGCCGGAGAGAGCTCCTCTTGTGTTGCTGCTGTCCAGAGCCTGCTCCTTTGGAGCGGCTCCTTCCGAGCCTCTCTCCAGAGTTGCTCCTTGCTTAGCGCACCCCTTTCCTCAAGTCTTACTGTCCTTAAAAGCAGTCTCATGGGCACGCCCCCCAGAGCACACCTGTGTCCAATGATTAGGTGGCCCCTTCAGGGGCCTCAGGATAAAAAAACAGCAAAAAATAAAAGTTCACCCTGTTACACCTACACCTTGGGTCTTATCTGGTGTGGTAAATCTACACCTTGGGTCTTGTCTGGTGTGGTAGATCTACACCTTGGGTCTTGTCTGGTGTGGTAGATCTACACCTTGGGCCTTGTCTGGTGTGGTAGATCTACACCTTGGGTCTTGTCTGGTGTGGTAGATCTACACCTTGGGTTTTGTCTGGTGTGGTAGAACTGAGCCTCTATAGACCTTTTTCACACTTCCGCATTTTTCGACCGGAAATACGTCATTGACGTGTAAAACAACTTCCTGTTAGCATAGCAGCAGATATGAAGAATGGCAGAGTCAAAGAGTTACAGTTTCTGTTGTGTTCCAGGCTGTTCGTCTTCCAGCCAAAAACAGCCCAACCTTTCATTTCATTATTTTCCTGTGGATCCAAACCTGAAACCCAAATGGATACAGGCGATACGAAGAGAGGAAGGGCATAGTTTTAATGTAAACACAGGTAGCACCGTCTGCTGCCGGCACTTCGCTCCGGATTGTGGTGCGGCTGTGTCGTTCGTCGCCTGAAGAGTGGTGCTGTCCCAAGCCTTTTCCCTTGGAACAACTTTACTGCTCCTTTGAGAAGGGAGTCAGTGAATGACAGAACCTCAAACGTCAGTCTATGCAGCTATGCTGTGAAGATAGCAACATGGTGGCTAAGCTAAGCTAAGCTAAGGCAGTAAAGATGGATCACGACTACGTGACACACCCACCTGCAGGTAAGGCTGTTCACAATGTGTTTGGTTAACATTAGTCAACTATGTGTACCATTATTGGATAAATGCATTTCTACCTTAACAAATTAATGTTTATAATATAAGCTGTTCACGCTCTCACCTATTTTAATTACATGTATTTTATTACTTTTGAGTATTTTGCATTTTTGTATTATCCTATTTTCCTATTTATCCTATTATCCTATTTTGTATTTTCCTTAACAAAAATAAATGAAATGTATTTGTAATTAAATACTTAACATACTTTTCAAAACATGATTACTGTGTTGTGTTGAAAGGTATCAAAAATATTTTAAGACTGGTTTTTAATTTCTTTATCTTCACAGGTGCTCTGGATGAGGCTTTGGATACATCCATGATTTAGAAGCCAAGTTCCCTTGCTGGAGCCAGGAGACGATGTCATGGCGGACAAAGTTCCTCGTTCCAGACCTCCTCACTGACATTGGAATTAAACTCATCATTCCACCTTTCAAGCGTTCCGCTCAATTCAGCAAGGAGGAAACGGAACAAACACAAGCCATTACCCGCCTCAGAATTATAGTGGAAAGAGTGATCGGTAGGATAAAGTCCTTTCACATCAGGGACTCTCTCACTGATGGGCAGTGAGAATCAGATCTGGCTTAACTGCTGTGTTTTGGCAAATTCTCAAGGACTTTTTTGTTTTGAAGAGTGAATTAATGTTTGGTATGTAGATAATGTATAATGTGCAAATAGTATGGAAAAATGTAGTGTTCCCACATATTCTTAAAATCTAATTAAATATAATTGTTATATTCTTAATATTTTTCTGTTGAAATGTGACTTTGACTTCACACAAAAAATTAGATGAACAAATAAAACAATTTTGGTCAAAACTGTGCCTCGTTTAATTTTTTGGTATGCGTAACATCAACTGATTAATCACAACACAAATAACATCAAACATTTACAATAAAAAATAACATTACAGATCATTAACAGTAAGACAGAAGGCTGAACTGATTGTTAAAGACAAGATAAGTGTAATTTAAGGTATGCATTCATGCATCTCCCATAATAATATATATATATCCAATTTCTCTTTCATTCCATCTCAGAAACCCCATCCAACACAGCCATGAGAGGTTGGGGCTGCACCTGACATTTACTTCCAGATGCCCTCATATCTGGATCTGGCTGTGATCCTACACAAGAGAAACACAAGATTATTGGTCACACAAAAAAGTTAGGCATAAGTGCATAACTACATTTAAATTGTATTCATTATATCTGCAATAACCATAATTTGGTTAGTCATAACATTAAAAAAAAACTTAACTTGCTCTCACAAAGCAAAAAAAAAAAAAAAAAAGAGTTACATTATTCACCTGTATATGCCTTGTACAGTGTGGAGCTCAGACCGTCCAACTGCCAACTGTTTTGGGCTTTTGCACCACCAGCTCACTAACCGGTTCAGGATGGATTCCCTTATAAATAAAAGGCAAAAAGCAATTAGTCTGTAGTCACTACTGGGGGTGTTTTTATAATAATTTACAGTTGTTATGGATACACATCAGTTCTTAAATCATAATGACAATTTGATCACAAACCCTCCTGTGTTCTTGGTCTGTGCCATCTTTGCAAGCAACTCGTGAAGGCCAGGGGGGGTGGAACAGCCTGCAGACCCAGCTGTGAATAATGTGCGGTCTGGAACAGGATGGCAACTATGTGATTGCAGAATCCTTTACTAGCCGCACAACTGCAGGAGAAAGCTTTCAGGTTGGCACTTTCTGCATCCAGTGATATCTGGAAACAATAAATTAAATAGGTTGCAATTAAGACATACTTATGTTGCTACAATATAACATGAAACTATAACTTTCAGTAGGGTGACCAGATTTGAGTTTGTAAAAAAGAGGAGTGAAGTGAGTTTGTGAGATATTTCTAAAAGAGTAGTTGGTGTTCAGAGCTGCGTACATGAAGCAAATATGAATACATTTCATCTATGTTCAATGTTATTTTATTATATAGGTATCAAAAAAGAGGACATGTCCAGGAAAAAGAGGACGTCTGGTTACTCTACTTTCCGAAAAATAATAGTGATAGTAAGTGAAGAAAGTGCTGCAACTGCAGCAAAAAGAATGAAGACGCATACAGGCAACTTAACATTTCTTATTTACCTACTAGTACAGCTTCATCAAATTTTTGGTTGTTATGTTAATCGCATGCCTTTTCACTTAAACATACACACAACATATTAACTGAGACGTGTTATACCTTAAATTACAAATTAATAACACCAGGATTTACAGTTGACGTCGTAAACAGAGTTAGCGGTGATGCGGCTATGGCTAAAGCTAGCTAAAGCTTACCTTGATAATGGTGGATAAAATCTTCATGGACGAATTTATATCTCTTGTCCAATTTGTTTCCTTTAGTGGACAAATGCATCTTCACACTCTTCACCACATCGGCGCTGGTGAACTTCGGAACACAACTCAGGCTCTTTGAAAACACTCGAGGCTCTGCCATTCCTCCGCCAGAGAAGCACAAACCGGAACTAGGTTTACACGTTGATGACGTGTTTCCGGTTTTTGCAAAAAAGGTCTATTGCTCTGGTGCTCAGGGCTTGTTCCTGGGCTGCCAGGATGAGTGGTTCAGTGCTGTCCTGTAGACCAGCCCTTTCTAGACATTGGTAGAACTTCTTGATATCAGCCACTTCAGTTATGGTTCGGTGGTACATCCCATGGAGGGGTTTGTCCTCCCATGAGGATCTGTCCTCCAGCACTGTATCCTCGGCTCTCCATTGCCTGAGACATTCACTGAGCACACTGTCAGTTGGGGCCTTGAGCTTGATGTGTTCATGCATCTTCCGTTCCGGGTTACGGCAGGACGCGTGCGTGGCTCTCTGCGGATACAACTATCTTCAAATGACTTAAAAAGTTGATTTTCTCCAAAAAAAAGAGAGCTGACCATGCCCACTAAGAAAAGCCAGGAATACGAAGACCTTAAAAAATTCTTGATGATATCAAAGCTACGCTGTATTCCTTTATGGAACAAGTGTCCACTAAGCTAACACCACTTACGGAGACGATGGAAGAGTTCCGAAGATTTCGGGCTCAAAACGAGCAACGAGAAAACCGGGTCGACATTCTGGAGAAAAGACTGGAGGATGTGGAACAACAAGTAAGGATGAATAATGTCATTCTCACTGGATTACCAATCAAACCTCAGGCAAAGCTGAATGAAGCAGGAGCTAGCATTGCTAATGCTAGCGCTAGCGTAGCTAGCAGTGCTGAAGCGGCGAGCGGTGGAGAATCTCTGGAACACCAAATACATTCATTTCTCACATCTAAAGGGATTTCCCTGGATCTCAAAACCATCGAGACCTGCCACCTGCTCCCCAGGAGAAAGGAGACTGATAAACCAGCGATCCTCATCAGGTTTGTGAATCAAAAACACAAACTAGCTCTGATGAACCAAAGGAGGAATCTGAAGGGATCTGCTGCTTATCTGAACGACCATCTGACCAGAAGGAATGCTGAAATCTCCAAACATGCACGGCTTCTCAGGAAGCAGAAGCAGATTGAGAACACTTGGGTTAAAGGCTGCAGGATTTACGTCAAACCACTCGGTCCACCGGACCGGTCCAAGGTTCTGGTTGTGAACACCATGAAGGACTTTGAGAAGTGTTTGATTATGGACGTCTGAAACAAAATGGAGTAATCAATCAAAGAGCCATGTAATTTCAAGAAATATGACACCTGGATTCCTCACTTTCTCCATACGTCTGACGTCACCTGAATAACAGCAGAGAGTTCTGACCTGCAGACAACTTGACCTCAACTTTCACCGCAGCTGATATCAGCTGAAGAAGGATATGGACCTGAATCTAATGTCTGCAGACATAACATGGAAGAGACTAGAAACTGTTTTGAACCCAGAAGGACAGCTGTTAATCAGAAGAAGAAGAAATGCCAACCTTGGACAATCGACAGATTATGGACCCTTTTTATTTTCCCTAACAGCATTACTTTATAATAAAAAAAATAAAAAAAAAAATACAAAAATAGTAAAACAAATGATTAATCACTTTTTGAAAATGGTTAAATTGATCGATGTTTAATGATATTACTTCACTTGCTCCAAAAATTGATAAATTGATTCAAAAATCTTTCCTAATGTAGCATAATTTTGCACGTTTTTAACTTTTGATATTTGATGAAAGTTTACTATGAAAATCTCTGAAACAGTGTTGTGTCTATTTTACTGATATAGTATTATGCTCTAATCATATGAATGACTTTTATGAGTAACATATATTTTAGATAGCTGATCTGCATTTGCCATGTTGATTTCTAAAAGAGTTATTTTTTTATTTTTAACATAATAATTAAGTAATTCATCTTTGTCATGTGCCTTATCGATACCTTATGATTTTTAATTCTGTCTGATAAAAACTGGGAACCGGATATTGATAAATCATGTAATAAAATGGTTATAGTATAACGGGGTGGGATTATAGAAGTTTGCTTCCTTCCACTCCCTTTCAAGCAATATTTATTAATATGTCTAATAATCCTAAATTTGATTAGTTACTTTATGAATGTATAACTGAAGATTATATTGCTTTTGTGTATTATTTCTACTTAATTGCTTGAAATAAACCATTTCAAATCAAAAATCAAAAATCTTGGATGTTTCATCCTGGATAGTGGCTTCTACGCTCACCAGTCCTCAGCCTCCTTCCTTGCAGCTAGCATACAGTCTCAGGGTGCTGGATTTGGGATGAAACTCTCCATGCATGGTGAGGAGCTTTCGTGTTTTAACATCTTTGGTCTGTATCTCTTCCTATGGTCATCTTATTATTCCTGCAGGGTATCTGACAACTGCAGGGTGTAGCTGTTTATTGCCCGGGTCTTGTTCTTGCCATTGAGCTGGCTTCTCAGGACTTGCCTTACTCGTTGGAGGTATTTAGCTGTTGCAGCTTTCCTTGTTGCCTGCTCCAGGTTGCCATTTGCCTGCGGAATTCCAAGGTTCTTGTAACTGTCCTCAATATCTGCTATTGTTACCTCTGGGAGTGAGAGCCCTCCTATGTGGACTACCTTGCCTCTCTTTGTCACCATCCAGCTGCATTTCTCGAGCCCGAGAAATGCATGTCTTGAGTGACATCCACACTCCTGCTGTAACAGAAAACAATTATGGATGACAACCAAATGAAACCAGAATGAGACAAAGGAAAACACAAAAGCGGAAAAGAGGGCATGACACGCACAAAAAAACTCTAATGAAACATGGAAAACCTAAGTGTTCAGAACAATCCTCACAATTCCTACTTATTGTTTGTCCCAATATCTTCCTTTGTTGACAAAAGAAGAATAATGTTGTACAATATCATTAACCCTTCTTTTAGGCTTTGAACAGTAGGAACAATAGAAGAAATAAAATATGCTTATGCAATCTGTTTCTCTTCAGTACAAGCACAAAACAACAGCAACAACAATGATAACATTTTTCTGAAACTTAGGAAAACATGGATTAAATTAATGTAGGCAGAATTTTTTTATTTAGCTTTTAAAATAAATAATATGATTTTCAAGTCAACTAAATCCCCAAATTTTAGTAGTTGTTGACTCTGCAAACAGATTACTAGTGTGTTCTGTGCTGCATTTTTTGTTCATTATTCTGACAAAGGCTTTGTGTGGATACAGTATATTTTATCCAGACTACACGGCAACAACTAAAATACTGAAGAATACAGGAACTGTACAAGAAAATGAAAGTTCAATGAATCTCTTACAGAATTCAAATGTATACTAAAATTTACTCATTTCTTTCTATTTATTAATGTGACCTTTCTATTTTAACTTTTCATCCAATGTAACTCCAAGAACCCATCCTGACTCGAGAGTTGCCAAAGAAAAATTCCAATGTACTTGTTCTGAAATGATTGTCGTGTCATCTGCAAAGAGCAGATGAGTTTCAAAGATTTGTGTGACAGCTAACCAATTAAGCAGAACAGTACTTTTACAAAAAGCAGCATGAGAGCTTTTTGTTACAGGGGGAATAGGAGGAAGTACCCAGGTGCAGAGAGGAGGAGGCAGGAGGTTTCAGGAGAACAACATCTTTAATAACTAAAACTAAACAAACCAAAAACCATTGCTGAGCAGGCTAGAAACACTCAAATCTCGAAACTCGAAATACACTAGGAACAGGGAAACATTAACCTATGGAGCAGCACAGGAGAAAGGGAATGACAAGACTTAAATACATGCAGACAAACGAGACACAGGTGGAAACACTCAGGACTGATGGGGAAAGGTAAAACTCGAAACCAACAACAAAACAGGAAACACTACAAAATAAAAGAGGAAGCTAAACTCGAAGCATCACAGAAAATCAAAGAGCCAAACACAAAGAAACTGAAACCGTTACACTTGTTGCTTCAGCCTTGAGGGTATGAAAAATGTCACAAGACACATGTCAATAAGACACTGAAAAGTTAAAACAAGCAGAACTGTAAACCCAGAGAGACTCTCTGTGATCAGAAAATCTGTTGAGGGAAAAGACTTGAAGTTGTATCAACAGGCCATGGAAAGCAGAGTTTCTGTAATAACGTGTGGACCTATATGACCAGACTTACATTTTGTAAGAAGCACGCTATCATAAAAGTGTGTACAAACCAACAGCAGATCCATAAATAACAGTTAAGCATGTGTTAAAATGTTTCAGAGGAACAGAAAACAAGGACATGTGCAGAACCAGCAGTCAAGCTTTGTCTAATGGCCTGTAGCAGGGGTCCTCAAATCCAGGCCTCGAGGGCCAGTGTCCTGCTGGTTTTCCAGAAACCCTGCCCTGTTTGCTGCTGATTACCCTGGATCAGGTGTGTTTAGCCAATAAGGAGCTTCAATGGCAGGTTGGTTGTAAAACATGTAGGACACCGGCCCTCAGACCTGGAATTGGGGCTCCCTGGCCTATAGTGATGTAGACCAGACAGGTGACACTATACAGACAGATGCAGTGCTACAGGGTGCACTTCTTCAGTTTAAAGACAAACAAAGAAACACAAGTTTTAGCTGTGAAGGAGAATATACATGTGCTCGTAAGTTTACATGCTGTGGAAGAAATTATGATTTCTTGGTCATTTTTCATAGCATATGTATGGTATTCTTAAATGATAAGTATAATATAAAGCACCTGCACAATAGCACCTGAGCAGCAGCAAAACGGGCAGAAATAGCAACATCTACAAATAAATGTATATTAAAAACACACAAAAAAATCACAACACAAATAACAAACACACGCATACCTGCTCCTGCAGCTTATAAACGAGAACGACTGACATGAGTCGCGTGAGCAGTATTGCCTGTGATCTGAACACGTTTTAACAGAATAGGAATGGTGAGATGGCAAACTGGAGGGAGAACAAACACCAAACCTACCAAAAGAACGCAGCCAAACAGCAACTGACTTTTGCTTTATATTGTTGCCGGGACACGTTTCGCTCCTTTTGTGGCCAGATTGTAACTGTAGACCTATACACTGTAAATGATGGCAACTGTCACTAATTGTTCCGCCGCACTATTTGCGCCGGTTCCACACACGTCTGCCTATCAGCCACTATTTCTTTTTTCCACTGGCTGCTTATTACCACCGATCCGGAGAGAACATCTGTTTATCTGGATGTCATTGTGTAAAAAGTCTATCAGAAATTGAATACAGCAGAAAATCATAACTTCAATAAACAGCATTTATTATGTGGTTCAGTTGTTGTGTGCCAACTTTTTTGGCACCAGAAAAAAAAAAAAACAATAAGACCCTCCCAAGCTGTTTATGTCATCCAACAAACAGTCCTGGGAGCAGTTAAAAGATGGCCAGAGAGTACTTTGTTGAGTACTGGAGCCTCAGTGAAGCCCTTACTCCATTGTTTCTGAATGAATGGTGCTGTCTAATTACTAGTGTAGCAACAGTGACTGCAAGATTCATTAACAAACCCAAACATCAAAGAGCGGTCCCTGAGACAATATCAAAAACTAATGGGTGATTAGAGAATGTAGGAAACACAAA
This sequence comes from Oryzias curvinotus, assembly GCA_023969325.1. Lineage (NCBI taxonomy): Eukaryota > Metazoa > Chordata > Actinopteri > Beloniformes > Adrianichthyidae > Oryzias > Oryzias curvinotus. Next base: position 7,240,076 of record CM043711.1, read on the forward strand.
GACCCCTCTTGAGGTGATTTTCACATTCATTAAATTGGAATGCCGTCGTTACCAACAACATGGATACCACAGATAGAAACTCAACCTTTAAAGAATTCATTGAATCCCATGTTTCCAAAAAGGCTCGGCTCTATCTAATGCAGGGGTGGAGAACAAGTTTGACACAAAGAGCTGACATTTTTAACTGAGAGTCAAAGAGCCACACCAAGACCTGCCAAGACATCCACACACAAACACGCACTTATCCCTTGTGCTATCCTAGGCTCTTTAACATTAGGAATGGGTCATCTAGACCCACTAGACAGTGCGCTGAACCTTTTTTCTTCAATGATTTGTGATCTTCACTGGTGTCCATGGATTACATGAAATCCTCTCCACCTTTATCCACCTTTGTCATGGTAGGGAGAACACGTCAATGGAAGGGGGGGGGGGGGGGGTCATAGGATAGCACAAGGGTTACAGCCATACAGTCCCTGACGAAAGTCTGGTCGCTTATCCATTTTGTAGAAACAAAAGCGTATGATCTCACTTTTAATGAATCCATTGGTTTTAGAAATGTCTCATATGAAAGCTAAAACCCTCCCAAATTATGTTCATTCATTCATTTTCTGTACCGTTTTTCCCTTTCGGGGTCACGGGGCTGCCGGGGCCTATCCCGGCCACTTTTGGGCAAAGGCAGGGGATGCCCTGGACAGGTCGCCAGCCTGTCGCAGGGTAAATTTAAATTATGTTCAATATAGTAAAATAAAATTGCTTCACTGAAGAAAGATTGATCATTTAATGAACACAGAAAGGTCACACTTTGGCAAGACAAAAGTTTTGTCGCCTACAGAGAGTAATGTGAAAATTCAACAAATAATTTACTTCAAAAACAAAAATATATTGCATAATATCAGTGAATTAAGTAGTGCTACTGTGAGATCCATATTTAATATCTTGTATGACTTCCATGAGCTTGAAGGACAGCATTCATGCGGTTTGACAATGATTCATACAATTTATGGATGAAGTCATCAGGAATAGCAAAGAAAGCATTCTTCCATGCCTCCCAGAGTTCATCAAGATTCTTTGGTTTGGTCTTCCATGCTTCCTCTTTCATTCTACCCCAGACATGCTCAATGATGTTCATGTCTGGTGACTGGGCTGGCCAGTCCTGGAGCACCTTGATCTTCTTCGCCTTGAGGAACTTTGATGTGGGGATGGAAGTATGCGATGGAGCACCATCCTGCTGCAGAACTTGACCCCTTTTATGGTTGGGAATGTAAGAGGTAGCTAATACTTCTTGATATTTTAGGCTATTGATATTGCCTTCCACCCTGCAAATGTTTTGCACACTCTTATACTGGATGTAACCCCAGACCATGATTTTTCCCCCACCAAACTTAACTGTTTTCTGGGTGAATCTTGGGTCCATGCGGGCTCCAGTTGGTCTCCTGCAATATTTGCGGTGGCTGTGATGTAATTCAACTGAAGACTCATCTGAGAAATCCACCTTCTGCCACTTTTCCTTCTATCCTTTTAGCAGGCTGTGGGCCTTGGCAAATGCCACACGTTTTTTCAATTGCCTTTTGTTTAATGCTGGTTTCTGGGCACTGATTGGACCATGGAGGCCATTTTGAGACAGAATTCTACAAACTGTTCTGGTTGACACAGGGACTTGAAGTGACCAGGCCTGGTGGAGCTCTTCTGCAGTGGAAGAGGGGCTGGCCTTGGATTTTCCAACCAACAAACGGTCCTCCCGAGCAGTTGTCTTGCGGGGTCTGCCGGACCTGGACTTGTCAAAAACATCTCCAGTCTCTTCAAATCTTTTTCTTATTCTTTGTACTTGACGCTGAGACACATTGAAGGTGTCAGCCACCTCAGCAGTGGATCTGGTCTTCAGCCTCTTGATAATCAACGCTTTAGTCTCAGGGTGAATCTTAGGTATGTTGTCAGAGGTCAAGTTGCAGTTGATGTGAAGGCCTGGTGTGCTGGGGTTCTTTTTATACACACCCACTAATTGATTGATCAGTGATTGATCACAGGTGAGGCTGTAATCTAGGATTAGGTGCATCATATGACAAGGCGACAAAACTTTTATCTTGCCAAAATGTGACCTTTCTGTGTTCATTAAATGATCAATCTTTCTTCAGTAAAGCCATTTTATTTTAGTATATTGAACATAATTTAGGAGGGTTTTAGCTTTCATATGAGACATTTCTAAAACCAATGGATTTATTAAAAGTGAGGTTATACGCTTTTGTTCCTACAAAATGGATAAGCGACAAGACTTTTGTCAGGGACTGTATTATTTCCCATAACACGCTCCTCTCCCTAATACACAACAGCAAGTATTGTTCTTGTGTTTATTTCAAGGAAAGTGTCCATCCTCAATAAACAAATGCAGCTTAGCCAGAGTTAACACAGCGACTACCCTGGAGGTCAGACGCCCCCTCCACACACACAGACACACTCTCTCACTATCTAATTCTCTGCCTCTCTCTGACTCACATAACTACTCGGTGACGTGCAGTGAGATTGATGGCTGGTGAAGCACTGACTCCTCTAAGGTCATATTTATGATTGTAAAAACGGAATATTTCCCTTCTCATCCAACAACATTTAACTGGTAATTCTTTATACCTCATCAACATTCTCCTTGCAATGATGTGGACATGGATGGATGGACGGACAGACGGACGGATGGAATAGCAGCAAATCAGGCCCTGAATTTTAACCGGTTGAATTTATAAAAATACTTCTGATTTAATTAGCACCATTACCACTAAAAATATTAAACTACTATATTGAACAAGGCACTCTGCCACTCATGTAAACTTTTTCATTTATTTTTTGGGGGCCTAAAAATCGGATAAATTGGGGGGAAAAATGAAAAAACGGGAAATACACGAATACGTAAAGTAGAATCAGGGATGTCCTTTACACACTAAACCCGTGTGCTATCCTATGACCCCCTCCCTTCCATTGGCGTGTTATTCCTATCATGACAAAGGTGGATAAAGGTGGAGAGGATTTCATGTAATCCATGGACACCAGTGAAGATCACAAATCATTGAAGAAAAAAAGTTCAGAGCACTGTCTAGTGGCTCTAGATGACCCAACTCCCAATGTTAAAGAGCCTAGGATAGCACAAGGGTCACATATTTTGATACCAATATTGCACAGGTTTCAAAGAACATTTCTAAAGAGCTGAAGAATCCGATCAGCTTATGTCCGACTCCACACATTGATACATAACCTTTTTTGGACAATGTCCACACCACAGTCATTCAAAATAATGCCATTGCCTTTGCCTCTCTAATAGCTCATAAAGGGATCTTATTGCTCTGGAAATCGCTTCAGCTGCCATTAATCAAAGTCTGGTTACAAGACATTCTGAGTCTTGAAGATAAGGCTCACATTAAAAGGTACTTCTGACAAATTTTCTACTCCCTGAAAACCACTACTTAAATATTTAGGCAAACTATCTGCCCAAGACATTCTTCAACAAAATCCATAACATAGATATTCACAATCCTGTTCAGCCAGCCCCCCACAGGTGATCGGTTGCAAATCCCTATTATACTACGGTCCAGGTGTGAAGGAAATTGTTTTAGTATTATCATTGTATAAATGTATTGGGTTAAATGTATGTTTAAATCTTAACTCAGATTGACCTTTTTACCTCTTCTGAAAACAGTTCTGTGTGTTTGTTCATCTGCTCCTCATCCCAGCAAGGCTGAGGGGGTTTACGACACACTGTCCTTAGCTGATAAGGACTGGTTGAAGTTAGAATGCACCAAATGGGTCATTATATGACACCCCCAATGAACTTTTTCTCTGTGTCTTGAATTGTTACCTCCTTCTTGTGTTCTTAATAAAAGGTGCACAGGGAGAGGTATAACCTTTAAAAAGAGAAGCGTGGCAGACGTTTTCTGTCACTCTTGCTCCTCTCCCTCGTGCATGAGAAACTTGATTCTTGTTGTGGTCTGTTGTTTATAATTGTGTCTTTCTTTAATGTCTAGATGCATTTATCTGACACCAGGTAAATACTCGATTCTGATTGGCTGCTGGGTGTGTGTTAAAATTTGATAACCCCATGCCCCAAAACAAGCGATAAAAGGAGAACTTTCTCTCTGAACTAATGCTTTATTCAACCCATATATATATATATATATATATATATATATATATATATAACAAATAGTCCACTTTTTGTGAAAAATGTGATCCAAATCGGGGAAAAAAACAAGAATTAAGGACTAAAAACTGGTTAATATTTATTTCTTTTGTAAGTGACCATGGTATAAGTGGGTTAATGGCCTTCTAATGCACTTTGCAGAAGCAACCGTGTGAGGCGAAGCGGAGGACAATTCAGGCTTCCACGGCGTGCATTCAAAAGTGATAATGCACACTTTGTCGGCCATTATCCCTTACTTAACCTAAAGCTAATATCCTTTAATAACTCAGGAGTAATTCGATATTAGGCCATGTTTAAACTTTTTTTTCTTTAGCTCGGATTATTTCATTTAAATGGTGAGAGAGTATTTGAACTGACCCACCTTTACACTTCATACCTTGGGTGGGTAGAGTGTTTATTTGTTTATTGGATGTATATGATAAAAATAAATAATTATTTGTGTATTGAGACTGTTCACAATTTGATAAATAAAATTTATAAAAAAATCAAATGAATTTAATTCAATATGATGGACAAACATCGTCCAATCAGTGATCTCTGACAGTACCCACCTTTTCTGGTTTCTCATTGTTTCATTTTTTTATCACTTCCTTTTTTTTTTGGAAATTACTTTTGTTTTCTGAATAATTTTTTCAATTTTGGTTTTTACATTTTTGTGTCTGGAATTTTTGTTGTTTCTAAAATGTAATGCTATTTATTTAATATTTGTTTTGCTTTTTTTATTGTTATATTGAAAATGTGTTTGTGTCCAGTGATTTGTTGATGTGATTTGCCCTTCAGGGCCACCATACATAGAAGCTGAATTAGCGATATAAGTCAGCAGCCTCGTCTTCATAATCAGAATCTGAAAGGAAAATGTAAAAGAAGTCTGACAACAATAAGTGTTCTTTAGAAATCTGAGTACACTTGTTCAGACCAGAATTATTCAACACAAGTCCCTTTTTTTTCTTTCATTCAAACTGCTCAGTGCAGAGGTCAGCTGAAAGGCTGGGTTGCCATGACAGCAGCATGGAAAAAACAATAGTGCACTATGCTCTGTTTGACTTGCTGACAGTGGAAAAAAATGATGTTGAGAGAAAGAAGCGGTTAAGTTTTGTGCTGGGACAGATGATGCAAAGGAGTACTGTCAGACAAGGAAGGAATCTGAACCAAACATTTCGCAACAAAGTCACATGACTTTTCCCATAGACATGTTTAAAGCCAGTTGAGCTGACTAGACAATAATGACATCTTGAGACTGAACTGTATCAATGGAAGCTGTGTCTTTAGAGAGACAGCAATGAGTTTTTTGTCCAACTTTCTATGTGTAAAACAAAATAACATGGAGTGGCAAAATGTATTTTTCTCTGGCATTTCAGCCTTACATAGGTGAAGAATGAATACAGAGGTACTGGAAAGCAAAATACAGACAATACATGCAGTGATGAAAGTCAGGCAAGGAAAAAATCCCTGAACTTTTCTTTGAGCGATATGGCGGCGCGGAGAGAAATTTTGGAAAAATACATAGTCTTAGATGCATTCTGGTACATTCAGGCAGCTAGTTGTTCACTTCTTAATCAAGAAACTTAGACTAATTGGAGCATCATGATTTAATATTCAAACCCCTAGTTTGACTTACCATGAAGGACTTGCTGGTCCTAAAAAAGAATTTGGATAATTGCTAAAAGTAACACAATCCTACAATAAGCTTTTCCTCAAAGCTGCAAAACATACAATTGCTAAAATATAGTAACATCAAAGCCCCAAATGGCAAAAAGAACACCAGCAACTATGATATTCTATGAAAGTACCTCAGTTATTTATACATGATTTCTGCTTTAGAAATGACAGATGCACAACATCCACTTGCACTGTTTTCTCAAACTATAATTACATCAAAATATGGGATCTGCTTTAAACTATCTTTCTATAACATAATACATCAATTCTTTACCACCAATACTAAGTAATCTGGGAAATATCAACACAAACATACAAACTAAATTAAACATTGTAAACATTCTTTTTTAAGGGAGTGTGGGTCCAAACCACCAAATACTTATAATTAATGTCAATAATACTGAACTAAATCATGGTAATTAGGAAATATAAATAAATTAGATAGAGAAATGTATTCAAAATAAGAAAACTGAAATTATTTCAAAATTTGGAGAAAATTTTGAGATTATTTTCCACAAAATGTATTGGACCTACACTACCTTAAGAATCTTTTTCTTCCAGCCAAGACCACTTCAATTTGTTTTTTATCGTATTCTCACAACTGAGGTCGTGACCACGGTCAATAATGACAATGCCCGCCATTATTTTAATTTGATCGCAAACTCTTCAGATTTGTTTGTGAAAGTTTAGCGTGGGTCCGCCAGTTTTGGTCTCTAGGGAATCCGTCACGCTGACCACGTGGTACAGACAGAGCCAATCAGAGCCGTCGACGCATCCGAAAGCAACTAAAACGTCCCGTCACTGGTCAATTAGGCCGGGAAGACGAGAGATGTCCGCGCCCACAGAGAAAGCGATCCACGGAGAAATATAGAAAATAAAGCTAAAATTCGCCGATTTCAGACAATTTTTTCATCCAGAAAGCGATTTATCCGTAGAGATCAGGTCTTTATTTTCCGATCGGTTTGCTTAAAAATCCAGATTTCCGGGATTACCCGGAAGACTTTCATCACTGTACATGACAACAAATTACGCAGCTGGAAAAAAAACATAGCAGATGGAGATGCTGGAAATTAAAGAAAATGTTACAAAAATCTATGTTTCCAAAAGTACACAAAGCAAATCATCTGTTGTCTTACTCTTTTCTGTCATTTATGACCTAATACTTTCAGATGAGAATAATATCTGTTTGGTTGATTAAAACCCAACAGAAATATTAGGGGCAGCAGTGGTGCAGAGGTAGCGCGGTCGACCTCTGATTCCAGAATTGCAGATTTGGTTTCCGCATTGCTCGCCTACCTGCCGAAGTGTCCTTGGGCAAGACCCCGAGCCCCACATAGCTCCTGGTGGGTTTAGGCTGGCGCCAGTGGGACTGTAACTGTAAAGCCTTGTAAATGGGTAGTAAAGTACTATATGCAGTAAGTATACACCATTTACCAAAATATAGAAAATCTAAGATTGATGAATGCCTTAGTGAGACAAAAAGCAGAGATTTGATTGTGATTCATGATCTTACAGCACACCGCTTTCTGGACCCACAGCTTGCAGTCCCTGCAAGTTAACCCAGTTATTTAGATACACTTACTGACATCTGTTTTATTGACACCTTTTTGTGTTGAGATATCCTTAGACCACAAATGTTATTAGTCTGAAATCAAGTTATATGCAACTGATAAAACCCAACAGCAAGGCTGCTACTTCAGAAAATCTGAACCCATCAACTCTGCGGGTGTTTGATGCCCCAATAAGTCCTTCTCTGGCGGATTCATGCACAACCCCTACGGGTGGAACCAACAATGTTGTTATCACAGCATCAGATTTGTTATTGCACTATGAAACTGAAATGCTAAACATTTCAATCGTATCCTCTCTAGCAGAACCTGGTTGGTTACCCTTGCTTCTGAAAGCCAACAGATGGAAAAGATATTACAGAGGTGTGAAACAGGCCAAGTTGGTCACTATTGCTAAGCCTGCATGTATGAAACAACTCTTAAACTTTCTCCAGTGGCTAATATTCAGCTCAGTGACTGGAAAAAAAAATTCAGCCACTTTTCAGGCAGAATCAGTGGCTTTTTATTGTAATAGTTTGCAGCAGATGTTGGCCGGGATGCTCCTGACATACACTATCTTACCAAAAGTAGTCACTCACCTGCCTTGACTCGCATATGAACTGAAGTGCCATCCCATTCCTAACCCATAGAGTTCAATATGATGTTGGTCCACCTTTTCGCAGCTGTTAAAGCTTCAGCTCTTCTGAGAAGGCTGTCCACAAAAGGTTGAGGAGTGTTTCTAGGAATTTCTGACCGTTCTTCCAAAAACCCATTGGTGAGGTCAAACACTGATGTTGGTGGAAAAGGCCTGGGTCACAGTCTCTGCTCTAATTCATCCCAAAGGTGTTCTATGGGGTTCAGGTCAGGACTCTGGACAGACCAGTCAGGTTCATCCACACCAGACTCTGTCATCCGTGTTTTATGGACATTGCTTTGTGCACTGGTGCACAGTCATGTTGGAAGAGAAGGGACCCGCTCCAAAATGTTCCAACAAGGTTGGGAGCATGGAATTGTCCAAAATGTTTTGGTATCCTGAAGCATTCAGAGAGGAAGAAGACACTGGAACAGGATCGACTTTAGCCTCCTCTAGGCATATTTATTAACTATTGTGCATGGAACAAGCAGGTCTCCCTCGTACATCAGAGCGCATTCATTCAGTGATGATGTCATCAACCGTGAACATGTACTGATACAGCAGTGACTCATGGGAACAGCAATGGCTCATGGGAAAGAGAGTAAGAGTGCATCAGTAAACAAAACATTGAACACTTAACAGTCTTAATATTCAGGTAGTTTTTTCCTAAGTCATACTCTTAAACCAAAAGTGTTCTGGTAAAGTATTGTGATATGTATAGTATCGTGAGGCGTGTGTTGGGATACGTATGGTATCGCCAGACTCTTGGTGATATTCCTACTATTAAGACATCAGTGTTTCTGCACCAAAAATGTTTACTGGGACAAAAGCCTCCAGTGGCCTTTTGATGAACTGCATCATTTGCTTCAAATCTGAGAAATGAAATTCTTATTATTACTGCGGTTAACACATTTTAGTCTGTTATTTTTTGTGTCAGCTCCATGCGTGTCATCTCCATTCCTGGGGTTAACGAGAGCACTAAAACCCACCGAGTCACTTTACAAACAAACACGCAAAATACTGGACTAGAAAAACATTGCTTTATCACCATTATACAAAACCATAAACTGTGATACTATTAACCCTTGTGCTATCCTAAGCACTTTAACAAATCCAGTATAAAAAAAGGCTTAGACAAAAATGATGGTACCCCTAACTTAAAATTTGATTGCACAACCTTGTAACACTTGTGCTATCCTAGGCTCTTTAACATTGGGAGTTGGGTCATCTAGACCCACTAGACAGTGCGCTGAACCTTTTTTCTTCAGTGATTTGTGATCTTCACTGGTGTCCTTGGATTACATGAAATCCTCTCCACCTTTGTCATGGTAGGGAGAACACGTCAATGGAAGGGGGGGGGGGGTTATAGGATAGCACAAGGGTTAAGAATGCAAAACTGTGTCTGTTTTATAAAGTCATTAATGGTTAGTCATCCCCTCCACTCAACCAGCTCATCAGATAAGAACCGGCTCCCAAAGAGTGAGACAAGGGTCAGTGCGAGGAGACTGCGTAATTCCTCTGCAGGGAAGTGCCTTCAGTTAGAGCAGCACAAGAATGGAACACTAAGAGTGTTAGAAAACGTCTACATTCAGTCGGTTTAAAAATCCCATCATAAACTGGCTGTTCTCACAGCAAACATCCTCACATAGTATCATCTATGCCTTTGTCTTTTATATTCTTAGTAATGTTTTGTAATGTATGTATTTTTATCAATGGGCATGGTAATTGTCTTAGAATGGTATTTTGATTTTATATCCTTTTTATTTATGTTCTCAATTGTTTGCTCTTTTTTTTGCTTTGAAGGTAGAAAATGTTAACATCTTTTCAGGGACAACAGATGACAAATAGTTACTGGGCTGATTCTATGTGCGCTGTCCCAGGGAAATAAGTCCAATGAAATTAAAGATTTGTGGCTATTTGTTGGATTAACATTTTATTTGTTGCTAGAAAAAAAGAAGATGAAAGTAAATAAACAAAGAAAAGAGCATGGGAAAAAACCCTCCAAACAAAAATATATTTACAAGGACATTAGTGAAGCAGAATGAATTGTTTCAGACGAAAACATTTATGGTGCAAATTACAGTAATACATTTAGGAAAATAGAATGTTGCAGTTCTAGTTTTCACTGAGTGAATACTCAATGCAGTCCATTTAAACAAGGAATTGGTCATTTATGAGTTTTTGCTCTTTCTCAGCTTCAATAAAAGACCACCCTAAAAAAACCCTTAAAACTAACTCAACAAAATAGAGTTTAAATTAGAAAAGATTCCACAACTATAGCTGACTAAATGCTGCTCTAAAAACTCAGATAAGTTGATAAAAACAGTTTTAAATGCAGTGCATGGATATTTGAATCACTCGAGTTTCGGGAAAATGTCTAGCGATGTTGACCTATGAGGCTAGCAGTGTGTCCCAACAACCGAGTACGTGGCAGAAGTGGACGGCTCCCTGCAGATGGTACTGAAGGGCGACAGTTCCAGCTCAGTGGAAGGGCTGGCGTGGTCAGTGTCACTGTTGGCTGTGGCGGGGAACAGAGGCGGACCACACTCGTCACAGCAGCAACAGCAGCATTCCAGGAAAGCTTTGGTGAACGGCCGGCACAGGCAGAACAGCAGCAGTGGTGTGACAGCAGACTTGCAGAAGAGGAGCAACTGGCTTACCAGATGCAGGATGTCCAGGGATCTCCTGGGAATGCTGGTCGCCAAATATATGCTGACGATGTTGCAAACGTTCTCTGGGATTATGCAGAAACCATAGAGGATAGCCAGAGCCACCACAGCACAGTTCATCTGACTTTCTAGATGGATCTGTTTCTTGTTCCCTCGTACACAGGTCTGTTCAGCAAGCCTAATTTTGTGGGCTGTGATCAGTGAGCTGAAGATGGTGAACAGTGTCGGCAAGCAGAAGTAGCAGCCAAAATACCACCAGAGGCGCGCGCTATTATAGGTTAACCCCAAAACATACAGAGTATCCGGGAGATCTGTGGAAATACGAACAACACAGCGCTCACATGCCAACACATCGGGTGGGTCTCCATCCTCTGTTACCAGCTGTCTAATCAGCAGCTCCGGCAAAGCCAGCAATAAAGCCCCCACCCAGATGACAACAAGCTTTGCTGTGGTCGAGGCCCAATTCTCGATCATCTCATAGTACATCTGTACATTGGCAGCTGCGCGGAAGCGGTCGATACACAGAGCACACAGTGTGAAAGTGGTCACTCCAACGGATGTTACCTGCAAGAAGAACAACACAAAAACTGATTTAGGAGCAAAATATTATAGTATTGGGACGTTTTCTTTTAAGAACTTTCATATTTTATGAACAGTTCTCCTCATATGTGTATTGACGGCAAGTGTTAAGCTTGACCCCATTATCAGTGTTTCCAGAAACCTCCAGATCTATGGTCACTTTCTCACAGCTGTAGCTGCTGTCCCTGCTCCTCCAGACGAGCTTAGATTGATGCGTTTCCTCCACTGCCCGTCTTCATGTTTTAGACTTTAAGCATTTAACGGTAAACAAAACTTAGAGTTAAACATTGTTGGCATGGACTTAATGATTTCTGTTTCTTTTGTTTGTTTGTTCTAAACCTGTGAGGCTTGAACACTTTTTCTAGACAAACGAAATTGCAGTGTGCGATGCACAGCAATGTACAGTGGAGCGAAAAAGTATTCAGTCAGCCACCAATTCTGCAAGTTATCCCACTTAAAAAGGTGACAGAGGCCTGTAATTGTCATCACTGGTAAACCTCAACTATGAGAGACAAAAGGAGAAAAAACATCCAGAAAATCACATTGTCTGGTTTTTAATCAAACTATTTGTAAACTAGAAGGAGCTGCATTTCCAGAAGAATACAGGGTTGAATGCTGCACTGCTGAATGAAAAGGAAACTTCAAGAGTGATAATTGGCAATAAAGAAAAATAAAGAAATGAACAAAGTTCAACATAAATAAAGTGAAAACAGCACAATAACAAAAAAGATATGTTTCTGAAAAATTCAAGTGCCGGGTATCGAACCAGTGAGCTTCTGCACCACAGAAAGATTTTCAAGGATTCCCCATGTATTCCAGTGGAAGTCCTGGAATATCTTGAATTGTTCAAGGATTTGAAGGACCATAAGTTATAGGTGGAAAAAGCTGAAAGAGCTGAACATTTGAATAGTTGAAAAACTGTAGGAGTTAAGAGGCAAAAACTGGCAGAAGATTGTAACCCGGATCAGTGCCCCACTTGCATTAACAGATTTGGAACACCTGGGCGCTCTTATTTTGGTGGGGCCAGTTCCCTATATTAACATCTGGGGCAGATAGCCACTTCCTGTCATCCATGCTCTGGCCGTTGCTGATCTGCTGTGCTGGCTGCATTTCCTATAGCTGTCTGCTATTTAAACTTTAAACCAAACTTTGTAACGTCTTGCTGGACCAGTTCTTTGAACAACCTACTCTGACAAACAACTTAAACTACTCTTTGGTGAGTTTATGCGATCGGGTCACACACATAGCAGTAGATCAGTATTTCAAAAGCTTTCTACCTCACAGAAATGCCATGCTAGTGTGGCTACATACAAATTTTTGATCAGTCTTTTTTTTTCTGTTGAAATTGGTAGTATTTCAGTTAATAATTTTTTTCAGTTCTTCTCCGTTTCTGACTTTTCAACTTGTTTTTTATTTGTACTTGTGCCTGGTCGGCCATTTTGGTTTTGAACTCATCCATTCATTTCATATATTGTTTTTCCCCCTGATTTATACTGAATTGATTAATGCTAAAGGTGATTAAAAGTGCACTTTATTTTTGAAACATTATTGGAATCCATTGAAACCCATTGATTTATAGGCCTGAAATTTGAAAGTAGGTTTCTACAAATTTTGTTAGGACCTTATTTGATTATTATTTGTTTCTTACAATTATGACATACAGTTGTTTACTGTACTTGTTGTAAATCGTATGTGTTGTACATAATATATGTTGTAAATAGTATGTGTTGTAAATAACATGCTGTCTAATCTATAATTTGTTTGACTTTGTTTAGGTCAGGTTTTTTTCCACCCCCACTTCTATCCCTCATAGGAACAACTTTTTGATCTGCATCATACAGCAATGGTGCATGGTGAGCTACCCATGAACTCGCAATGAGAACTTGACTTACGAACCTATGAAAAAGTAACTTTGCCAAAGACGCCATACCCAGAGGAAGAAAGAACTTTGAAATCCAAGGACTGAAAAATATCCTCCTGGACACTCCTTTCTCCACTGTCTCAAATTATTTTGTTTTTTGTCTTTGTTTTAATACAGTCAATTGATTACTTTATCCCAGTGTTGTGTTTTCTATCCACACACACTGGGCTCCATGAGTCGAACAAATCTTCTGTTGGTCAGCGCAAGCTAAGCAAGCGCTACCAGATACTAGAATAAAAGAGAAACAGGAAAACAATGGGTTGAATACTTTATAGCATCCAACCCATTGTGTCAATCAAAAAGCCCCCATTTAAGCCCACTGTGGATGTCCTTAAACTATGAATAAAGCTGCAGCTCAACACCCACACTTCAAAATGTCTTGAATCAGCATGTAAGGTATAAAACCTCCTGAAGGTGCTGTTGTCTGAGAGCTGGGCAGTCCTGCTGGGACGGGCGTTTGGACCACTCGCTTTTACTGGTCTGCATTCCACCTTACGCTTTGAATAATGCTGTTCAGTCATCTGTCACACACTTTTACTAACAGAATCGAATAAATCCAGCCAAAACAACAAGCTTAAGTGTTGTTTGCTGAACCAGATCTGATCTCAGATCCCTTTGTTTTTTCTCATCCATGTTTACTGATCCAGACAGTCCAGTGGTGATGGGATCATCATCTAGGCCCATTTGTTAATCCCGGTTCTCCTTGTGGGGGATGGGGGGCAGATTGTAACACATTGAGCAGGATTTAGGTTATGACAATCACATCAGCACAACTTGTTTTTGTGAAATTAAACCTTGTTGGAATCCTTCTAGTCTTAAACATTTCTGACTAATAGCATAAAAATGTTCCACTGTGTTGACCCAGATGTTTGAACAAAAGTTTATCAAATCATAACAATTACACTGGAATACATTGGTCTTTATAATTGGTAAATATTAGCAGCCATATTAAACCCACTATCAAGTTTGTTTTAGTTTTTTTTTTACATCAAGCAATAACGATATCACAATATAATCCAAATAACTGTTTATCATATATATATATTTATATATATATCTATATTCTGCTCATAAGAGAAATGTATAATCATTAGCAGGTTGTTTAGATTTAAATATTCCCTATCATACTTTAAACATAACAGGTGCACTGAAGGACCATGATTGACGCAAAAGTTTTCAAGTTTCAAAACAGAACAGAAATAAAACAGAATGCTAAACTGTGTGATCAGTTCCATTTAAACACAAGACATTTAATCTACAAATATTTTCTGTTCTCAAGTTTTACAGAACCTAAAATTGACAGACATTTCAGTCAACATTCTGTGAATAAACTAGCAACTAAACCTAAATTCTCTGAATTCCTTCTGGTAGTTGCTGCTGTGCAGGTCTGACCTTTGGTGTTTTTGCTGGAGAATCTTCATTTATTTAGGTCAGAGAGTGATCATGCTTGGTGGCTCTGACACAAAGGTTGGTGGGATTTCCAGTTTTAGAAGGAACATGCTTTCTGCTAAATTTGACGTTACTCTGGTTTTTGTCACATTTTAAATAACTGTTAACTCAGGGGCCAAAATGTAATTTTAGTCACCGACCAAGTTCTGCTGTAGATTAATAAAAATCTACCAGCAAAACGTATTTTTACCGGCCAAATTATAACAATATTTTACACAGAAATACCCTTTGAATTTGTTTTAAGAAAATTAACATGAATAAAAGTTATTTATAAATAGTATGAACACGTATTTATTGTCATCTGAGGTTTAGTAGATTCGGCCTCCAGATTATTATATTTCATATTAAATCATTACAAAAAACAGCCTGAAAACAGTTTAATGTTTTCAATTATAGTTATTATACATCATTAACACTAAAGCTGCAGCTCTCATGTGGGAAGGAGGCGGGAGGATTCAGCACATCTGAATGGTCACAGTTTTTGGCTCTGTAACGCTCCAAAGACGCTGCTAAAACACAGTGGATTCAATTCTATTACTTTTAGAAAATACAGTTTCTATCAATGTTCTATAAATTCATTTTGTTTTAATTATCCGCCACATCTTAAAGGCCGGTCCGTGAAAATAATGTCTGACTTTAAACCGGTCCATGTTTCCATTCAGGCGACAGACGGAACAGCTTGTTAGCTTAGCATCATTAGCATCAACACTTTTTCTTCATCTGTCTGCTGCTGTGAGTGAAGCAGCTTCATCCTCCACTTCAGACTGGATGCTGTTAAAATCACAGCATGTTTCATTTAAACAGGTGAAGTGGGGGTGTGGGGTCTCACCTGTGAAGGGAGAGGACCAAAGATATTCCCCAAAAGAACAAAATGTACTACGTTTATGCGCTAAACATTTACTCACCATGTGGCGACTAACCCTCCAACGTCCCCAAATCCAGGCCTTGAGGGCCGGCTGGTTTTCCAGCTGATTACCTGGATCAGCTGTGTTTAGCCAATAAGGAGCTTCAATGGCAGGTTGATTGGAAAACATGTGGGACGCCGGCCTTCGAGGCCTGGATTTGGGGATCCCTGCTCTAACGGTTAGAGGAGAAAACGCTCTCAACTGGTGAGCCTTCAAAATAAAAATCTACTGCAATACACTCATTCTTCTGTCCATAAAAAGTTCAATCGCAATATGCTTCAATATCGTTTTCTTGCCCAGCCCTAGTTTGAAGACAGATTTTCGATTTGTTCTTGAAAAGCCAAAACTATGAAAAATAAACAATCAAATCTCTGAAGAGTATTTCTTTGCTCTCTTCATAAGCTGATAATGAATAAAAGTGAGAGAAGATGCAGATGGGGCAAACAGCTCCAATGGTGGGAGATTCAAAACATGAAGGCATTCAGAAATAAACGCTGGACACTGAGAGGATCAGGGTGTGAGCAGATGGACGAACCTGTGAATGACGGCAGGAGCAACCTTCTAGTTTTAGCCCTAAAACAGCAACTGCACCTCAGGCCGGCTGTCCGGTCCTTTTTAAATGACACCTGAGTTTAGTTTTCTTCAGGACAACAAGTCCAGTTTATCACTTATCAAGTCACATGGATGTTGCATATGCCTCAGTGTTCATTGTTTACAATATTTAGCATAAGTGAAATCCTCGTTCTTAAGATTTTCCTTCATTTTGTTGACTTGCAGAGCTCATATGTGTGTGTGTGGGGGGGGGGTCGCCCGATATCAAAGCACAGGGTTTGTGTCAAAAATATAAATCCTGAATAATGATCAGTCAGGTTATTGACTTATCTGGGATTGTTTTTTATAACATTGACATTAAGAAATTCCCTCAATCGTGTCACACAAGTGGCTTCTCCCACCGCTCTCACCTCCAGGTAGGGGACAATCCTGCAGGAGAAGTCCCCCAGCAGCCAGGTCCTGGTGAGCGCGTGGAAGACCACCAGCGGCAGGCAGAAGAAGACCACCACGAAGTCCCAGAGCGCCAGGTTGGCCAGCAGAGAGTTGGAGATGCTCCTCATGTAGTAGTTGTGGCAGACGATGCACATGACAGACACGTTCCCGACGACCCCCGCGCTGAAGATGAGGGCAGCGACGATCAGAACCGCGTAAGCCCCGAACGACTCCGCCGTGACCGGGTAGAACGGGTTCTTCAGCCGCCGGCGCCCGCCCCGCCCATCTGCCGGCGCGAATGGCGTCGCACCGGGCACAAGGTAGTCATCGTCATAGTCGCTGATGTTAAAGTCGAATGGGGGTCCAGTGCCTTGTTCCTGCGCCATCACAGCTGGAAGTGACCCCCCCGCGCCCTGCAGCCCGCTCCGCTTGGCCCTGCCGGGCGTCCCCGCCCGCGAGCGCGCTCCCGTTTCGGGTGTGCGTCCGTGTCCCTGAGCCGGGCCAGCGGTGAGGGGTTCTCCCGGGCAGCAGCCCGCTCCCTCCGGCCCAGGCCCACCTTTGAGCGCAGGGACACGGTATGCGCCGCTTCGAGTCCACGGTGGCGCAAACACGACACCCCCCGGACCGTCAGGGGATGTGGGGCTCCGAGGATCGACGGTACGCGGAGCGTCTGCGCCGATGTTGCGCCATCTCCGGCTTCGCGCAGCCGTCTGTGCGCTCCAAGCCCCCGCTGCCGGCCGATGAAGAGGAGTTGTGAAGACTTGGCCGCACAGCCACAGACAGATGAGCCTCATGAGTCGAGGCAGCGTCATGGTCTATCTGAGGCGCGGGCGACAATCACGGGACGATGCGGGGGCAAACAGCAATCCAGCCATGTCCAAACAACAACAACAACAACAACAAATAAACCAAACGTCCTTCAGTCTGAGCGTTCACGAACAGCTTCTATGAAGTCTGCTCAGACGAGTCCGCAGGAGGACGGGAATGTCATCACGCAGAGCCCACGGACACGCAGGCAGCCCGCGAAAGAAAGAAGAGCTCTCCAAGCTGGAGGAGGAGGAGGAGGAACGCCGGGGGGGGGGGGGCATCACAAAGAACGATGGAGATGAGGAGGAGGATGCTGTGTATCTCATTTGGATTTGTTTTACACTTTAACAACAACAATCTTGGAGAATAAGATCTTCAAAATATGGAAAATAAAATGACGTGTGACAGAGTTAGAATAAGTTACTGTTACATTCTCCACACAGCACAAACAAAAGACAGCTATATTTCTCAAGTGCCTTACTTAATTAACCTAAAAATATTGTTTAAGAATGGGTGATGAGACAAAGAATATTTCACGGCTCTCGTTTTTCTTATTTAATGTGAAAAGAACCGCAAGATCCTTCTGATGATCTGATGCTTGAAAGGAAGGCACCATCTGCAAAGTACAATTTCTTTCCTTTTTCTTCCTGGATGGAAGTGTGGCTTGTTTAGTAAAAAGTCTCAACTGGAAATGCATAGTGACATAAAACCAGCGTCAGCTAAAGTTACTCTTCTTTTTGGTTATAGGTAAAAGAAAAAAAAAACCATAGCCACATGAAACTAGCATCATTCAATGGAGAAATATTTAGTAAGCAACTTTCAGTCATTATTTTGCCTCTAGTGGTCAAATATAGAATTGAACAGGCAAATTTAAATGTGCTCTTTTCCTTATTTGAATATTAAGGTAAATACATTTGGCTGTGGAAGTGATCTTCCTTTACGTATTTATGTAACTTTTTTTGTTGCTAGGATTTTTACAAAAAATAGCGAACACAAAAAGGTTTATTTTATTTCACAATTGACCACTACGGCTCAAAATTTGGTTATAAAAGTGAAACACCATATTCTCTATTAAATGGGGCTAGTGTCTATGGAGTCCTAAACTGTTCAAAATTAAATAAATAAATATGACCTTGTGCAAATACACAATCAACCAATACATTTCTCATAAATATATAAAAAAGATAATGAAATTTTGAAAAACCTACACAGATTTTAAATTAGCCATTATATTTTTCAATATAATTCAGTTTTGCTTTAAAAACCTGTTCATTATTTTAAAACAGCATTTTAAAATATTCCTTTTAATCATGTTGGATATTATTATAATTCTATCTCTTTTCAGAAACTCAGATTTCTTTTATTTTTTTTTTTACTTGTTCTGTCCAACAGCTGGGCAGACAGATAAGAGCTGAAGGCCTCTTGTGTTGGACATATTTTACTTTAACAACAGAGGTTTCCGGGGGAAAGTTTCGACGAACCGCGGTGCGTCCGAAGGAGGACCGCATAAGGCGGAAATGCTGCTACGTAGTCCTGAGAAGCTGTGTACAATCATCAGGAGAACAAAACCATCACAAAGCCCTCTCCTCTGGAAATGCTAAGTGGAAGTGAATTATGAGACACTTTTTGCACGGTGGATGTGACAACACAAATGCAATCCCGTCTTTGCATTTTCGTTTTAATTATGACACAGAATAAGCGGTTTTTAAGTATAAAATGAAAACACATTTTGAAGTATTGCTTTTTCATTTGAATTTTGAGTCATTTGATGCATTTACAGTTTGAAAATGAAAAAGCCTTTCTGTTAATCCATTTTAATTGACAAATTAGACATTTCTGAATGATTTTGCTACACATTTACCAGAGAACTTTTTGAAAATGAAACGTCAAATACCATTTTCATTATCATTTTAATGAAGTGACAGAATAAGCGGTGTTGAATTTGAAAATGGAAAAAGCATTTTGAAGGATTGCTTTTTCATTTTAATTTTGAGTAAAAAAATGCAGCTTCATTTTGAAAATGAAAAAGCATTTCTGGTTTTGACTTTTATTTTTAATTATGCTACATAATCGCTTCCATAAGGGGGAGGATGCACCTCAACACATTGACAGTGTTGCCAGAAATTGGGCAGTTTTGGTTCTAAATTTGCGGATAAAAATGGCTTTGGGCGAGTATGCACAATGGGGGTGATTTTGTGGTCGGTTCAGCGGTTTTCATTTTCTCGTGAAAATATAGTAGTGGTCTAAGTTAAGCTGGGTGGCTGTTGGAGTTCCACCAAGCTTCTATGAACTGGAGTTCCATGAACGCACCATGCCGTGTGTGGGAGGAGCTACCAGCTACTGTTTTTAGCCTGATAGCCACATGGAGTGGTGTCTTTGTTTATCTCACTTACAATGCATGGATACACAATTCACACGGCGAATGTTAAGAGATCAGGTTTATTTATTTTGAATAGTTCCACATGATAACAGTGTTTCTATGTTTGAGTTCATGAGATCATCCCAGAGAGAGTCTCTGCTTCAGCTCCTGCAGTCAAACTACGTCTGATGATGGTCGTCTCAGTGGTTTTGTCCACCTCTATGATCAGAGCGCGCAGTGCAAGAGTGTGTGTATGTGTATGTGTGTGTGTGTGTGTGTGTGTGTGAGCGTAAGTTAAGGGTGTGTTGCTCAGTTCGCTGAAAAAGTGATAATAAAAAAAGCTTTCCTCCAAATGAACAGACTGGTTCTTTAATTAACCCGCTGTAGAGGCTCAGAGGGTCCGAACGGGGAAGTGAACCCCAAATCAAACCCCGGATCTCTGCTGCGTTTTCTGACCGCGGTCAGAAATGTCATCGCAAGAAAGGTTCAACATTTTCACCGAGAGGGAAAAAAAAAAACAGAGGACCTGATTTATAATCACTGTCTCAATGAAAATAGAAAAATATCATAAGGTTCAAGAGGCCTGAGCTGGCTTGTTACGCTTTCCGCAGCCGGTCGGTCTGTCTGGCCGCCAGCTGGCCTCCCGCGAGCTGGCACAGTGTAACGCAGGATGTGACGTCAGACTGGATCTGTGAGCACAGACAGCAGAGCTGTGTTAGCTGCAGAGCAGAGGAGAGCTCTGAGCGAATGGCATGAGAACGAGAGTCAGGAGTGTTTCAACGGGGGACTTCAAGATGTGGACGACCGGAGCTCCTCTGTGTTTTGGTCCGCACAAACCCTCAAACTACAAAAAAGGAGTGGTCGATGTTTGCATCTTCTGCAGCACAGATAGTTTGTCTCTATTTGATCCAAAGCCGTGCAGATGTCGCTGAAATATGTCATCTCTCTGACTGGCACACCGCAAAGCTTGTATCCAGGAATACGAGTCGATTTCCAGGGATCAGCCAATGAGCGTTTAGATCCCACCCACTTTCACTGATTGACAGACAGACTCATTCTGCTGAAAAAGGTTTTCATGAAATAAATAAGTCATTCTGAAAAACAGCAACTTGAAATAAAAACAAAGATCCTTTAGAAAATATTGATTTTGAAATCTGAGCTTCTAATAAAAGAGACTTATAGTAATATTCAACATGATTAAAATGAATATTTTAAAATACTGTTTTAAAATAATGAACAGGTTTTTAAAGCAAAATGAAATACAGTGAGGTCAACAAGTATTTGATCACCCTGTGATTTAGCAAGTTCTCCCACTTAGAAAACATGGAGGGGTCTAACATTTTATCATAGGTGCATTTCCACAGTGAGAGACAGAATCTGAAGAAACATTCAGAAATCACGTTGTACGATTTTTTTTAAACAATTTATTTGTATATTCCTGTGACAAATAAGTATTTAATCACTTGAGTTAAACAACTTTTATATTTGGTACAGAAGCCTTTGTTAACAATTCCAGAGGTCAAACGGTTCCTCCTCCATACAGATCTTCTCTAGATCTGTCAGGGTTCGGGGCTGTCGCTGAGCAACACAGAGTTTCAGCTCCTTCCAAAGATTCTCTATTGGATTTAGGTCTGGAGACAGGCCACTCCAGAACCTTGATATGCTTCTTACGGAGCCACTCCTTGGTTTTTTTGGCTGTGTGCCTCGGGTCATTGTCATGCTGGAAGACCCAGCCACAACCCATCTTCAACGCTCTGACTGAGGTAAGGAGGTTTCTGCCCAATATCTCACAATATAGAGCCCCGTTCATCCTCTCCTTAATACAGTCCAGTCGTCCTGTCCCCTGTGCAGAAAAACACTCCCAGAGCATGATGCTTCCACTCCTGTGCTTCACTGTAGGTACGGTGTTCTTGGGATGATGCTCCTCCTTCTTCCTCCTCCAAACACGCTGAATGGAGTTAAGACCAAAAAGTTCTATTTTGGTCTCATCTGACCACAAGACTTTCTCCCATGACTCCTCTGGAGCATCAAGATGGTCATTGGCAAACTTCAGACGGGCCTTGATATGGACTGACTTCAGCAGGGGAACCTTCCGTGCGATACATGATTTTAAACCATCACGTTTTAATGTATTACTTATAGTAGCCTTGGAAACGGTGGTCCCAGCTCTCTTCAGGTCATTGACCAGCTCCTCCCGTGTAGTCCTGGGCTGATTCTTCACCTTTCTTAGCATCATCGATACCCCACGAGGTGAGATCTTGCAAGGGGCCCAAGTCCGAGGGACATCATCATTAGCCTCTTCCATTTTCTGACAATTGCTCCAACAGTTGTTCTTTTCTCACCAAGCTGCTTGGCAATTGCTCCGTAGCCACTTCCAGCTTTGTGAAGGTCTACAATTTTGTCTCTTGTGTCTTTTGACAGCTCTTTGGTTTTGCCCATGTTGGTAGTTAGACTTCTGACTGATTGTGGGGGGCACAGGTGCCTTTATGCAAGCTAACCACCTCAAATAGGTGCCACTAATTTAGAATCATGAGCAGAGTGGAGTTGGACTATTTAAAATCAGAACAGCAGGTCTTTGCTGGTCAGAAATCTATCTGATAATCAAGAGATCAAATACTTATTTGTCCCAGTAATATACAAATAAATTGTTTAACAAAATCGTACAACGTGATTTCTAAATGTTTCTTCAGATTCTGTCTCTCACTGTGGAAATGCACATATGATACAAATTTTAGACCCCTCCATGTTTTCTAAGTGGGAGAACTTGCTAAATCACAGGGTGATCAAATACTTATTGACCTCACTGTATATTTGATAATATAGTGGCTAATTTAAAATCAGTGTGTAGGTTTTCACAATTTCATGATCTTTTTATATATTTATGAGAGATTTATTGGTTGATTGTGTATTTGCATGAGGTCATATTTATTTATTTAATTATGAACAGTGTAGGACTCCATAAGTTTCAAGTTGCTATGATTTTTTTTTAAAGCTATAAAAGCTAAAAAAAATATATATATAAAGCTATTTTTTATATGCAAATCCACATTTGACCACAAATGTAAAAACTAGGTTGTGAAAGTTGTTCAGTATATTTTTCAGTTGAATATTTCAACTGTTTAATATTTCAATTGATTTTTTTCAGGCGCCTCTTTGCACAGCCTACACCTTGGGTCTAGTCTGGTGTGGTAGATCTACAGCTTGGGTCTAGTTCTTCTAGTCTCTTAGCATATAGCTTGATGTCATCCATGTAGAGGAGGTGACTGATGTTGGCCCCATTTCTGAGTCTGTATCCATAGCCAGTCTTGCTGATTATTTGGCTGAGGGGGTTCAGACCTATGCAGAACAGCAGTGGGGACAGAGCATCACATTGGCATATTCCACATTTGATGGACACTTGTGCCAGTGGCTTGCCATTGAACCAATGAACCAATGAACTGGTTTACACTTTGGCTGCAGTGATCCTTGAGATGCTTGGCTATAAGAGCAACCATGGAAGAAAACAATACCCACCATGGAAGCAACGGTTAGAGGCCAAAATCAAGGCAACTCGGAAGGATGTGAGTAAGCTAACAGAGGCTCAAAGAGGTACAATGAGAAAGCAAGTACCGAAGAGATACAGCCAGATGCCCATACCTGAAGCCCTGGAAACTGCCAAACAAAGGCTCCTAGCCTTGAGTAGCCGCCTAAAGAGATACACAAGAGACAATGAAGCCAGACGAATAAACAGGCTGTTCGCAACTCAACCAGCGAAAGTGTACGCTCAGTGGCAGGGTCAAAACAGCCGAGCAGACCCACTAAGGCTAGAAACTGAACAGTACTGGAAAAGTATATGGGAGAAAGAGACAGCACATAACAGCAATGCCCAGTGGCTGGTCTCTCTGAGAAAAGAACACAGCAACCTCCCTGAACAGAATCCAGTAACCATCACAGTGGCAGACATCCAAGAAAGAGTCTCAGGTATGAAGAACTGGACAGCACCGGGCCCTGACATGATACATGCCTACTGGCTAAAGAAGCTTACCACACTCCACGAACGCCTGGCAGCACAAATGAACCAGCTGCTAAGAGATGGGACTCACCCCGAATGGCTAACGGAAGGGCGAACGATCCTGATCCAGAAGGATCCCTCAAAGGGTGCAGTCCCATCCAACTACTGGCCAATAACCTGTCTCTCCACAACATGGAAGCTCATGTCAGGCATCATTGCAATCAAGATAAATAGGCACATGGATCAATACATGAGCAACACACAGAAGGGCATTGGTAGAGACTCCAGAGGAGCCAAACACCAACTCCTGGTCGACAGAACAGTCACCCAAGACTGCAGGTCACGACACACCAACCTGTGCACAGCCTGGATTGATTACAAGAAGGCCTATGACTCAATGCCACACACATGGATCACTGAATGCTTGGAGCTGTACAACATCAACAGGACTCTAAGAGCCTTCATAAGAAACTCAATGAAGCTGTGGAAAACCACCCTTGAAGCCAATGGGAAACCACTTGCACAAGTGTCCATCAAATGTGGGCTATACCAAGGTGATGCTCTGTCCCCACTGCTGTTCTGCATAGATCTGAACCCCCTGAGCCAAATAATCAACAAGACTGGCTATGGATACCAACTCAGAAATGGGGCCAACATCAGTCACCTCCTCTACATGGATGACATCAAGCTATATGCTAAGAACGAGCGTGACATTGACTCCCTGATCCACACCACCAGGATCTACAGTAATGACATTGGGATGTCATTCGGGCTCGAGAAATGCAGCCGGATGGTGACAAAGAGAGGCAAGGTAGTCCACACAGGGGGGGTCTCACTCCCAGAAGGAACAATAGCAGACATTGAGGACAGTTACAAGTACCTTGGAATTCCCCAGGCCAATGGCAACCTGGAGCAGGCAACAAGGAAAGTTGCAACAGCTAAGTACCTTCAACGAGTAAGGCAATTCCTGAAAAGCCAGCTCAATGGCAAGAAGAAGACCCGGGCAATAAACAGCTATGCACTGCCAGTTATCAGATACCCTGCAGGAATAATAAGATGGCCAAAGGAAGAGATACAGACCATGGATGTTAAAACACGGAAGCTCCTCACCATGCATGGAGGGTTCCATCCCAAATCCAGCACTCTGAGACTGTATGCTAGCCGCAAGGAAGGAGGCCGAGGACTAGTGAGCGTAGAAGCCACTATCCAGGATGAAACATCCAAGATGCATGAATACATCAAGCTCAAGGCCCCAACTGACAGTGTGCTCAGTGAATGTCTCAGGCAATGGAGAGCAGAGGATACAGTGCTGGAAGACAGATCCTCATGGGAGGACAAACCCCTCCATGGGATGTACCACCGGACCATAACTGAAGTGGCTGATATCAAGAAGTCCTACCAATGGCTAGAAAGGGCTGGCCTACAAGACAGCACTAAAGCGCTCATCCTGGCAGCTCAGGAACAAGCCCTGAGCACCAGAGCGATAGAGGCTCAGATCTACCACACCAGACAAGACCCAAGGTGTAGGCTGTGCAAAGAGGCGCCTGAAACAATCCAGCACATAACTGCAGGATGTAAGATGCTGGCAGGTAAAGCATACATGGAGCGCCACAATCAAGTGGCTGGAATAATATACAGGAACATGTGTGCAGAATACGGACTGGAAACCCCAAGGTCAAAATGGGAAACACCTCCGAAGGTGGTAGAGAATGAGAGGGCAAAGATCCTGTGGGACTTCCAGATCCAGACTGATAGGATGGTAATGGCGAACCAACCAGACATCGTAGTGGTGGATAAAGAACAGAGGAAAGCCGTTGTGGTGGATGTGGCAGTGCCAAGCGATGGGAACATCAGGAAGAAGGAACATGAGAAACTGGAGAAATACCAGGGACTCAGAGAAGAACTGGAGAAAGCCTGGAAAGTGAAGGTGACGGTGGTGCCTGTGGTAATTGGAGCACTCGGGGCAGTAACCCCCAAGCTTGAGGAGTGGCTACAACAGATACCTGGAAAGACCTCAGACCTCTCAGTCCAGAAAAGCGCAGTGCTAGGAACAGCTAAGATACTGCGCAGGACCCTCAAGCTCCCAGGCCTCTGGTAGAGGACCCGAGCTTGGAGGAGAAACCACCCGCGGAGGGTGAGAGGGGCGTTTAGTTGTTGTTATACACATACATATATATATATATATATATATATACACACATACATATATATATTATAATTATGTGCTGTTCAGCAATACTGACCGGTATATTATAACCAAATCTATACCTCATACCTGGAGATCATCTTTTTTCTTTTTTTGTGGCAAATCTTACTAAATGCGGTTTAGTTTGCGAAATAATGAAATTTATTTAACAACTTTGTGCTGCAAGAAAAGAAAATCGGGCCTGTTTTAGTCAAAGGAAAGACAAAATGTTTGTATTTTTATGGTGTTTTTGGATTTAAATTGATCTTGAAACTGTGTGGAGTTTTACCACAAGTAATTGTGATTCAGCCCCTCTTTAGTAAATCTGTCCTTGTTTTCTCAGGAGGTTTTTGGTTCTCGGTGCATCATAAGCAGGGTAGGTAGCTAAACAAACAAAGCTTTCGCAAAAGTAATTTTCTTTCTTTAGCCTCGGGATGTTCTGAGGCAATGCGTTCCACACTTCCAAAAGTGCTACTAACAGTTCTACCAGGTTACTTGGAGGTGGCGTACGATCTTCCAGTCTCTGCTTCACTTGGTCTCAGACGTGCTCTATGGAGTTCAGGTCACTGGTCTTTGGTGGCCATACCACTTCCTGAAGTCCAGCTGGGAAAATTCTGGCACTATGTGGTCAACCATTATCCTCCATGAAAAGAAAGTTGGGGGTGTTCTAGAGGAATTGGGGGATGGTAATGGGTTCTATGATGTCTCTGAGGAAAGAACCCGCAGTGACAGGATCATCTACAACAAAAGGTTGTGCAACAAAATATGAACTTATGGGTACCATCATTTTTTTCCAGCCCTATTTCATTAGTTTTTTTTTTAATTATTCTGTTAATCAACAACTCAAAAGTAATGGCTGATTTGATTATTTAATTTTCAATAAATTTTAATGTATTGTGACTTTTGAACGTTTCAAGTCATTTCAGTGAGCATTGTGGACTTTCTTTCTTTAACTGAGGGGTACCAACAATTTTGTCCACCACTGTATCATTGTACACTACACCAAGAAGCTCTTGCTGTTCAAACTCTTGAAATGAAATATGTCATGGACATCTTGTGAAGACAGTTCCTGAAGTCCAGAGGTCTAAATCAACATCAATTCAAAACTTTCTTGGAGCAATTGGAGGCAGATTTTGGTGACATCATTTACTTCACTCCCGTAAGGTGGCTGAGCAGAGGTGCCACACTAACAAGCTTTTTTAACCAGAGGAAAGAAATAAAAGAGTTTATGGAGTCGAAAAGCCAAGATGTGACACAGTTAGGTGACACACAGGCTGTGTGACTGGGTGCTTCTTGTTGATCTGTGATTAAATCAATCTCTGTGATCTTAATGTGAAGCTGCAGGGCCATGGGAAGCTCATTTCCACAATGTTTGACAACGTCAAAGCCTTCCAGTGAAAACTTTCAACTGCTGCAGGGACAGCTTCAAAAGGGAGATTTGACCCATTTTCTTGCCTGCAATGTCCTGGTAGAAGATACTGACAGAGATATTTTACGTTACCTGTGTACACACAAAAAAAACATGACCTGATACAAAAATTCAGGGAGAATTTTGAGCACCGCTTCTCTGACTTTAAGACCCATGAGAAGTCCTTCGATCTCTTCCAAAATCCTTTCTCTTGTGTCCTTGAGGAAGAGCCTGGAAAGATTCAGCTTGAGCTCATCGACCTGCAGGAGGGCTCCAAAGCCAGAGCAGCTATGACAAGAACCTCATTGAGTTCTACAAGGGACTTTCCCCATCTTTATCTCCATCAGGATGGTCTCTTTATTCTGAAGCACATACATTTGCGAGAAGACCTACTCCACCATGATCATCAACAACTCTAAGCTGAGATCCAGGCTGACAGATGGCCATCTACATGATGTTCTTCATATTGCCACAACTGAGATGGAGCCAGACATCAGAGGACCAACCGGAAGCAGCACCACAAATCCCACTCCAATAAGTAAGTTAAACTAATACCCATTTTCAGTGTGACTTAATGAGGATTTTATTTGTCAGTGATAGATATTGATGAAGACAGTGACAATGACTTGTTTGAAAAGGTTTGGTTTCAAAACTCTCTCTTTTCCCTCTTCCTGCTGTATTTCTGCAGCTCCTCTTGTGGCACCCCAGTAGCTGAATAAAATCCCTCCCTGCTGATGAGAAGACAGGAAGCACAGCTCGCTAAGGGGGACTATTTGTTGGAAATAGCTTTTGCTTACAATATAGTCTGAAACAGGCATCACACAGGGATGTTGCTGACCAAAATTGATCATATTTCTCAGTTAAAACAAATCTTGCTTGATTTGTTCTTACGCTCTGTTAACTGTGCAAATGACACTTGTTCATTAAAGTTATTAAAAACAACATTTTTCTGTTTATCCATTTTTTTTTCACAAAAATTGCCCCCCAGTCTAATGTCAAGTTCTTAATTTGGCCCTCCACTTCAAAAACTTTGAGAAGCCCTGATCTACAATAACCAAAAGTGTTTGCGCTGACTAGTCATGCTGATTGACCAGACTGCTGCATCTCCTCCACCAAAGCAGACCTTTGAGACCATGACGACCTCGGCACATCGCTCACCTCGCCCTCACTAGCAACACTGACAAGTTGACCAATGATCGAAGGATCGGCGGTTCGTTCCCCAATCTCCCCAGTAAACTGTCGTTGTGTCCTTGGGCAAGACACTTCCCCATCCCTGCCTCCAGTGTTTTGCTTCACTGGTGTATGAATGTGTACAAATGTCCCGGTGATGGTCAGAAGGACCGTATGCGCTCACTGGCAGCCACGCCTCTGTCAGTCTGCCCCAGGGCAGCTGTGGCTACAACAGTAGGTACCATCACCAAGAATGAATGAATGATGGACACATTGGAAGAACTTTGAGCATCTGGAAAAGCGCAGATAAATCCAATCCATGATGATGATGATTATTATTATTACTACTAACTCGAAGGCATGCTATGGCCAGATGGTGCTGCTTGTCCATTAAGCCAGTGTTTTTCAACCTTCTTTGAGCCACGGCACACTTGACCTAACCTTGACAAAAATCTCGCGGCACACCAGCATCCAAAAAAAAAAAAGGAAAAAAAAAGAAAAAGCTGATAGTCTGTATTGATCTACAGCCCCTCTGCAATCTCACATGCATTTTTGTGATAGTTGTGGCAGAAAAAGCTGGAAGCTGCAGCTGTTTTTTTCTAAAAGAAGTAATAAAAGTTAAGTTAGAAGAGTCAAACACTGATGTGTGTTTGTTGTTTTAAGACATTAAGAGGAGAGACTCATTGTGCACTAACAGTCACTTTAACCCATTGCATCATGGGAGATGTAGTGCAGAAAATCCGCCGAATACAGAAAGACCAGTGTCTCTGAGCTTCATTGTGTTGTTCTCTTGTTCCACGGTATGACACCGGATTCTGTTAAAAGCTACACCGCTAAACACGAGCTTTAACTGGTATTTTAGTTAGAACTGAGCGACTTTTTGAGTTAAATCAAAACAAGGAAGTGAAGACTTTAACCACATCTGATTGGTCAGACTGATGACATGTGATTAAGCCTCCAACAATGATTGGTGGAGACAGTTAAAGGGGCGGGACTTTTCCTAAAAGAGTTATAGCTGCAGCTAAATCGCGGTGCCGTCATTCTTATCAAAATGTCTTTAATAGAATCAAATAAACACAAAGAAAAAATAATTTTATGATCTTTTATATTCCTAACTACTTAGTGTTTCATCAGGACCTATTTGGAGGAACAAAGAGCTGAAATCCTGGAGATGGGAAATGTTTTTAGATCAGTTAATGAGGGCAATTTCCCACGGCACACTTGACCATCTCCCACACTGGTTGAAAAACACTGCATCAAGCAATGCCGTGTGTCCATGGCTGTTTGAATAATGGACTTGGAATGACTTACTGCGAAATAAGCTTGAATGTTAACATTGATGATGCATTGAAAAAGTTTTTCTTTAGAATTTTTTTATTTTGGCTCCAAGAAGTAAGCCACACTGTACACAGTGAGACCATTATGTGGAACATAAATGAGGCGTGTCTATCACCCCAATACAATTACCCCCCATCCAGAAAATCTGTGAAGTGAAACAAACACAGTGTACATGACATCCACTGGGTTTTTCACAATTTCCTTCACTTATTGTGAATAGTGTTTGTAAAACTCTATCCAGAAAGAACGTTTTAGAGATCGATCAGAATGTCTTATGTAAGCCTCTAAAATCCTTACAATGAAACAAACACAAATATGACGGATGAGCTTAAAAAAGTCGCTTAAGGAACTGCAGAACTTGCCTACTGGGATGGACGAGTTAATTCATGCATTTTGTGATTGCAGATGAGGGTCTTGTGATGGGGAGCTGCAGATCTGATAGTAGGTCTGCATCTGGCCCTCTTCCCCTTCTCCCCTGTATGACCTCAGAGTCAAGTCCAGCCACGGTCTGAGACCTGAAAGACAATTCAGAACAACAATTTCAGGACACCCTTTACAGGGATGGAGGCAAAATGAGGGGTAGTCCCCCATGTTTTTCTGGAATTTGTGTTAGGAACCACAATCATACCAGTGTGTTAAATTTTGGTAGTGTAGAAACACTTAAAAACCTGACTTTTATTTATTTTTATGCTGATCCAAAATATGTTTGGGTGAATATGTTTAGCAGTTTGTAATCCTTAAAGTATCTTCGAGATAAATGTAAGACTTTCAAAGAGCTTTTTAAGACCTTGCATAAGAAAAATTAAAAACATTTCTCTAATTCCCGACTTGCAATGCAGGTGCTCATGATCCAAGATCCTTCTTTCCTTGAGTCGCTGGCTCAAGACGCCGCCTCAGCAAAGCCCGACGGCAGGGCTGCCGGCGCAGCTGAGGGTTTGCAGATGGGCGGGGCTTTTATGCTGAAGTTGCAGAGCATGACGTGAAATTACGTGGGAGTTACATGCGTTGATGAATCATGAAATTCAACTTTACTACCTTGCTTCAACCTCTAGGGGGCAGCACACAGACAGGTTTAAACTATAATTTTAGGAGTTAAACAAGTCTATTCTAAACTGGCAAAGATTTGGCAAAGACCAACAGTCAGCACTTTTAAAGTCCCGTTTGTACTGATAAACAGCCAAAACAAGTTGGTTTACTATTTAGTTACCCTCTAATGCTATTTTTTATCTCCTGCTTTTGTAGAGCTTGTAGGATCAAAAAAGTTCTATTCTATTCTATTCTATTCTATTCTATTCTATTCTAGGTGCTTAAGTAAATGTATCATTCTACTATCTACCTTTGATCAGAGGTACAGTTATAGAAACTACATTTTAATCAATTCTATTTAAGTTGGGGAGGGAGGACATCTTGATCTACTTGAACTTACCAAGCGTTCCCTCTGTTGGACAAAGCGACTCCAAAGTTGCATGCACACAGTTCTGTGCCCGTTGACTGATTGCCACATCCTCGGCCGACACACCCAGGAACACCTCCTGGAGAAACATCAACCGCATTAAGCCCAATCCTCCCACTGACACAAAACTACTGAAACCAGAAGAGCTAAAATATCACTGAGAAGCAGAGCAGTACAACCTAACAGTCTGGCTTTCCACTACACAACAAGCTGTTGTAACAAAAAGACCTGACATGACAAAAACTAAAGAGTACAATGATTCAGACAAGACTAGTCAAGGCACCCTTTTAAAGAAGGTCTCCCTCCTTCAGCTATGCTGAGAAAATCACAGCATTTAATAAAGGTGCAACGTTTTAACACGTAAAATGAAACTGGATTGGATAAGAATTCCACTACAAATAGCAAAAGTCTTCAATACAACTGTAAATAACTGTAAATATCTATATTTACAGTACTGAGGGGAATTGGTGAGCAATTAACATCACCCAGTGGGGCTGGTGTAACGCTACTGCTTCCCGAGCGAGGTTCAGCTGCAGCTCACCGCTCCACCAGGGGATGGGCCAAATGTGGAGAGGAACTTCCTATCGTGGGATAAATTATCAATTAAAATGACATTAAAACCCAAACTGCTGGAGGTCCAGCGTGACATCTCCACACTCAGTCATGATTGCACCAGCGCTGGTGTTGGTAAACTCTGCTTTCTTTATTCCAAAATCACTGCAGCAGTCAAGCAGAAAGTTCTAGCGGACTTCCTGATTCCTTCTGCTGAGGATCTGGGATGGAGATGCAGATTTAGTCTTCCAGCAGGACCTGGCCCCTGCCCACACTATTAAAGTATTGAAGACAGACATTTTAAAAAGACTTTATTTTGAAGGATTTTATGTGATTAAATCTCTGTCTTCATCTTTTTGCTAAAACGGAAATAATTACTAATCATAATTCATTCTAATTTCTGAAATCCTGTTTTTGTTTTAAGGGCTGGAGCCCCAATTTATGTAAAAATGAACAAATATATACCTGAAATCAATTAAACAGTAGGCCCTGAATTTGTCTTGTATCAAAGTTTACTTTTTGAATGAAATTATGTAAATGAGTACACTTTTCCATGATATTCAATTATTTGGAAAGGGCGGGGGCCGATGTAAGGGAAGGCAAGGGGTGGCAGCTGCTACCCCAGCAAACTCCCCCCCCCCTCCCATTTTTAAGTCATCATTAGCATCATTATTGACAAAGATTAAAAAATCATGAATACAAACTCTTTTAACCATTGCAAATGCTGAAAGAAGCATCCAATTAAAAAAAAACAAAAATGTTGTAGCTCTGCCACTGGGAAAGGGTAAAGTATACTGTGATGGCATGATAACAAAATAACAATTTATAAAATAGTGGATCCATGGCAGAAGATTGAAAATTTTGAATTTTGTGTGATTTTAGACAGTTTTTCACCATCTTAATTCTGAACAGCATCAGTTTTGATATTTCCAAATGTTCCCTGAGTTTTTAGTTCATAACTAATGTAGAGGTCAATGCATGTTCTGGTAGTTTTAAAGACACAGCATTTCCAGAAATATGACCCAAAGGCTTTTGTGTGTAAAAAGTGTACTGTAAACGTTCTCATTTTAGACTTACAGCATGTTTCCACAGAAAGACGTCCAGTGTGTTGGTCGCATCCTGCAGCTGAAGTTTCATCAACAAAACGAACTGCAGCAGTTGAACCCCCAGGGCTGCAGAACACAAAAGCAAACTCATTAACACCATCTGAACCTATTACTGAAAAATACATTTATGACATTTTGTCATGTTGTCTGAAATAAAAATGTAATTTTAAAGTTGAACAGTTCAATTTAATGTATTTTCAAAGTCAATGAAGTACAGTATTTTCAGACCGTAGGGCACACTGGGTTACCAGACCAGAGTTAGGCTCAAAGATACAAACAAAGATACAAACAAAGAAACAAACAATGGCAGAACAATCAATCAGAAAAGAAACATCAGTGAAAGACATGACAGCTCTGGAGAAAAACAGACAGACCTCAAATGAGTTTATCTATTGCAAATGGATGACAGGTTATAGAGTCCAATGGAGTGAGGTAGGAATGATCTCCTGTAGCGGTTGGTGTGACAGTGAAGCTGCCTTAGCCTCTTGGAGAAGGAGCTCCGCTGACCATCAAGAACAGGATGGAGAGAATGCTCCGGATTATCCATGATGGATAATCCATGATGGATTATCCATGAAGTCCTCCTCTCTATCACAGCTTCAAACGTGTCCATTTTACATCCGATTACAGAGCCAGCTCTTCTAATCAGTTTGTTCCGTCTATTAGTGTCCCTGGCAGCTATGCTGCCCCCCCAGCAGACCACAGAGAGGAACAGAGTGCTGGTCTACAACAGACTGGTAGACAATCTCAGGCATCCTGCTGCACACGTTGAAGGACCTTAGTTTCCGCAGGAAGTACAGTCTGCTGCTGGCCTTCTTATACACAGCAGTGCTGTTGCTCTTCCAGCTCAGTCTGTTGTTGTTGATGGTTACTCCCAAGTACTTGTACTCCTCTACCTCTGTCACATCCCTACCCAAGATGCTGAGAGGCCGGGAAGCTGGTGGTTTCTTCCTGAAGTCATCACCATCTCTCTGGTCTTTTCCACATTGAGCAGCAGGTGGTTTGCTCCAGCCCAACTCACGAATATATCCACAAGTTCCCTGTACTCCTCCTCCCGGCCACCATTAATGCAGCCAAAAACCGCAGAGTCGTCAGAGAATTTCTGAAGATGGCATGACTCTGAGTTACACTGGAAGTCACTGGTGTACTAAGTGGACAGGAAAGGAGAGAGCACAGTGCCCTGTGGGGCCCCCACACTGCTTGTCACCACGTCAGACAAGACACTGCCCAACCGGACAAACTGAGGTGCCGTTTCAGTTATGGGTGCTTTTTCTGTATTTAACACAAACAAAAGGCTCACCAGGTTTTAAGGTGCCGTCACGTTAACGCATACCAGTAAAAACATGCATGCTAGTGTTATTTAACCCTTGTGCTATCCTAGGCACTTTACCGTTGGGAGTTGGGTCATCTAGATTCACTAGACAGAGCTCTGAACCTTTTTTTTTTTCAATTTTTTGTGATCTTCACTGGTTCAATGGATTACATGAAATTTTTCCACCTTTTTCCACCTTTGTCATGGTAGGGAGAATATGTCAAAGTAAGGGTGGGGTCATCCAAGATAGCACAAGGGTTAAAAATGGCACCAGGAGCAAAACTGAGTTGGTTGTGATTTTTATTTTGATTTTTTCAGTCATCAAAGTCCTCATCTTCTGTCTCCGTAATGAACAGCTGGACTTTTTTATGTTGTTAGAGAAGGCTCAGGCTTTGTTGCAGGTGTAAAAAAAATAATTTTATCTCACCCTCTGCAATGATCTTCTCATCCAGCAGCTTGTCATCCCGGGGGGGCAGCTCTCTCACTGTGGCCTCAGAGCACTGCTTGCATCTGCATTCCATAAGAAAACATCAGCTGAGGACGCTGCCAGACAGCTCTTCTGACACCCAGTAAGGATCACAGTGTGTTGCTTTTAGGATAAACACAAACCATTTCATTTGTGTTCTTTATCATGTCATTTAGCTTTAAGATAATAAATTTGACATCACTTGCCACGATTTAATAGTCATAATGAAGTAATTTGTGGATGCAGTTCCTGTTCTTGAAAATAAAAATGAAAACAATACAAGAGGCTATGGGCCTAGAACGGCACTAACAAGCTAATAGTTTTAGCTACCATAACAAACAAAACATACCGTATCTTCCGGACTATAAGTCACTGTGGAGTATAAGTCGCACCAGCCCAAAAATGCATTATAAAGTAGAAAAAAACACAGATAAGTCGTACTGGACTATAAGTCGCACTTTGAGGGGAAATTTATTTAAAAAATCTGAGACCAAGAACATACATCTCACCTTGAAAGGCAATTAAAATAACAGGGGGTTAGAGAACAGGCTAAATAGTTTCATGACGCACAACGAACTGAGTACGTGCCTGCTTTATTAACATAAAACCACTGCGTGAGTGGGATTTGGACTTTAAAGGGCTACTGGTAAGCTCAATGCTGGACTCCTTTTTTTAATATGTCACGTTGTTGTATTGGGTTAAAAGAAAAAAAAAATTACCGGTAAATGTTCTAAAATGTTATACAAATGTTTGTATTGAAATGATACATATTTGTTAACCTGAAAAAAGATAATTATTAGTAAAATACTACTTAAATTAAAATAATTTGTATTTAAGTGTGGGAGCACGCAGGTCACAAACACACTTGACAGTATGAAAGTACCACTAAGTACCACAGCGAGCCTGGAGCGCCCTCTTGCAGTTTTCAGTGAAAATAACGAACATGTGAAATTATTTAACAATGTAATTTATTTCAAATATAAGTCGCTCCGGAGTATAAGTCGCACCCCTTGCCAAACTATGAAAAAAAGTGCGACTTATAGTCCGGAAAATACGGTAATTCTTTCTCAAACTTATTTATTTATTCCTTTCATGAAGCATCATTGGCCAACTAATACTCTCTTTTCATCCTGTATTTGTAGAAACAGTTGTCATTTTTATTGCAATTCTGAATCTATGAAATCATTGGAAAATATAATATTATGTTGTTAGCCTTCAAGATCTTACTGTAAAAAAAGTTTGCTCATTCTCTGAGTCACTTAACATACTCTTAACACTTAACATACCTCATACATCAAATTGACCCAGGAACATCATCTCTGTTCCTCACAAATGAACATAACAGGAGGGTTAACAATGTATTTATTTCAATTTATTTCTAACATA
Organism: Oryzias curvinotus; assembly: GCA_023969325.1. Taxonomy (NCBI): domain Eukaryota; kingdom Metazoa; phylum Chordata; class Actinopteri; order Beloniformes; family Adrianichthyidae; genus Oryzias; species Oryzias curvinotus. Next base: position 7,276,136 of record CM043711.1, read on the forward strand.
AGTCGCTGCAGAGTATAAGTCCCATCCCTTACCAAACTATGAAAAACAGGGCGACTTATAGTCCGGAAAATACGGGTAATCATAACATAATGGAAGAGTTTGGGAACAACAACAACTCAGCCACCAAGTGGTAGACCACGTAAACTGATGGAGAGGGGTCAGCAGATGCTGAAGTTCATAGTGCTAAGAGGTCGCCGACTTTCTGCACAGTCAGTTGCTACAGAGCTCCAAATGTCATGTGACCTTCAGATTAGTCCAAGTACAATGCAGAGAGCAGAGCACTTCATGGAATGGGTTTCCATGGCTGAGCAGCTGCATCCAAGCCACACATCACCAAGTGAAATGCAAAGCGTCGGATGTAGTGGTGTAAAGCACGCCGCCACTGGACTCTAGAGCAGTGGACACGCCTTCTTTGGATCAGGGTTTTCTATCTGGCAATCTGATGGACGAGTCTGGGTTTGGAGGTTGCCAGGACAACGGTACATTTGGGACTGCATTGTGCAGAGTGTAAAATATGGTAGAGGAGGAATTATGACATGGGGTTGTTTTTCAGGACTTGGGCTTGGCCCCTTAGTTCCAGTGAAAGGAACTCTGAATGCTTCAGGATCCCAAAACATTTTGGACAATTCCATGCTCCCAACCTTGTAGGACAGTTTGGAGCGGCCCCTTCCTCTTCTAACATGACAGTGCAACAGTGCACAAAGCAATGTCCATAAAGACATGGATGACAGAGTCTGGTGTGGATGAACCTGACTGGTCTGTCCAGAGTCCTGACCTGAACCCCATAGAACACTTTTGGGATGAATTAGAGCAGAGACTGTGACCCAGGCCTTTTCCACCAACATCAGTGTTTGACCTCACCAATGGGTTTTTGGAAGAACGGTCAGAAATTCCTAGAAACACTCCTCAACCTTTTGTGGACAGCCTTCTCAGAGGAGCTGAAGCTTTAACAGCTGCGAAAAGGTGGACCAACATCATACTGAACTCTATGGGTTAGGAGTGGGATGGCACTTCAGTTCATATGCGAGTCAAGGCAGGTGAGTGACTACTTTTGGTAATATAGTGTACCAATGAACTGTGCCAATCCTGTTGCAATCACTGCTTACTGACCATTTCTGGTTTCATTCTGGCAACGGTTGTATTGTGGAAAAAAGCTGAATGAAATTACTTAATTTATTTGGAACCAGAGGAAAATCAGTTTCAATTGATGGCTTCACACTCACCCTTTTAAAGTCAATAGTTGGAATTCCTGCTGATGCTCATTTCAATTTAAAAGAAAGAATGGTATCAGTAAATCTGCTATTCATAAGGGAGCCTGCAGTATGCCGAGTGCTGCAGTGATCACACGACCCGATATAGCAATACGTTTTAAAGTGTTAAAGTTCAATGCCAATCTAAACACTACACATGGTTTCTCATGCTGATTGGGCCAGAGATCCTGATGATCATCTCAACTACAGACAATGTTTTCTTACTGAGTGCCTGGAGGAGCTGGCTCAGCAGTGGCTCTTTCAACAGCTGAAGCAGAGCATGCTGCTCACAGACAGCCAGCTGAAGAAGGTACATGGCAAAGACGACTACAGAATGACCTGGGAATGGATGCTACACCTACAGTCACCCTGAAAGATAAGCAAGGAGCCATCGCAAAGGATCCAGTAGATCATTCAAGAACCAAGCACATAGATATTTGCTATAAAGGAATAGCAGAATAAATGAAAGCACCAAGATACACAAAAGGTACAAGTCTGAGAGTTGTAGGAGAGAACTTTGATTTTTTTATTGTATTTCTGTTATAAACAAGGCCCTGTTTGGTGTTGTTTGTTATAGTGAGAAAATACTAAATGAACAAAGCAAAACTAAGGGAAAATATTTAGTCAGTTTTATGTTTAAAGATTTGTCTACACACAATTTGTAATGAATAGCGCAAAGATAATTTAATGAGTTGGCTGTTGGACTGTTGGAATGGAGTCATTTGACAATGATGTTGTTAAATGGGCACAGTGCTGCCATCTGCCATTTGGATGCAGTTCTTGTTTTGAACAATGAATATGTACCATTAACGAGTCTTGCTACAGGACAGGTTGTGGCATTAGCACCCTGCGATTTTTGGAGAAAATGTTTGGAGAAAATTCAGTTATACTTCAAATTGTCTCTGTCATCATTCTCAGGCTTGTGTGTTGTAAACACTAATCCTGCGTGACTGTTTAAGACTGTTTAGTCTCAAACGAAACCCAATGTTTACTAAATCTTGACTTTCTAAATACTCACCTTTACAATAGACATAATGTTGTTCTCAAAAAGTCCCAATTCTATCGAAGAATTGTTTTTAAAAAAATGTTGGTGTGGTTTGTGTCCTAAATGTTTCTATGGTTTATTCTTTTATATATAGGGAACCTAAGACTGGTTCAAGCTCCTTGTTTAGAAACCCTCATCTTTAAAACTCAGCATTATCAAAGTAAGTGAGGCTTTTTACCCATAAAATCTCCTTGGTCCTCTGAACAAGAAAGGTGCAGACAGATCCATCAAAACCAGGCCACTTTTTGAAGATGTAACAGGAACAATGTTCTTGTAGCCTGTTGCTAGGCGGCATGTTTCTTCTAGAGTTGTACCTGTGGAGCATCATACACTAAGTTTCAAAAGTGATTGGTGTTTTTCTTGTCTTTATTCTTTACAGAAAAGACAGATTTTTGGTTATTATGGTTTATCACTTTCTCTCAGATATATTTGTTTAAAAAAAAACATTAAAAAAAGAGTGAAGTGCAACATTTTACCTGTGATAAAGAGAAGCTCATCTGCCTTGCCCTCTGTCTTGAGCTGAGAGGACAGATGAACCCTGAGAGTTCGCTGTGGGGCCCCTGAAGACCGTAGAGGAAGCTTGATACTTCCAGACAGTGCCCATGGCGGCAGACTGCAGTCTTCAGAGTTTTTGCACGCTTCAGAAAAGATGCTTGCCACCCGTTCATCATCTGGAATTTCTTGACTGGAAGGAGTGTTTAGGACAGAAATTAGACAGGGACAGTTTATAAATAATATGATGAAACATTCATAAATCCACTAATATGTATTATTAGGATAAGAATACACGTGAACACAAAATTAAATAATAGGATATTCAGACTGTACATTGATGAACACTTGCTGCAGAAGAGTTTTAGAGCCTGGTGGAGTTTGCTAGGCTCGTAGGATCTTAGTTGTGCTCGGACGTGGTAAACCTGGCCAGGAGGGCTCTGCTTTAGCTCTGACAGTGTCACTTGGTGCAGTTGGAGTCTGCAGCTTCCCTCTAAGAATCAACATTGAAAGTGTTACGGAAAAAGTTTTCAGTAAATTATGCCTCCTGACATAAAGGTAGACAACTTAGTAAGTGGGGTATATGCGTTTTCATTTAACAGTAATATCATAGACACTTGATTCCAAACCACTGACCTGCTGTGCTGCTACATTTCTTACTTGTGCTACACTTTACAGCTTCGTCATCTGAAAGACAAGAGTAGACGCATTCATACGAATTGCTGAAAATAATAAAAGAACAAAACAAGTGTTTAAATAAAGCATGTGTATGGAGTGCCTTATTAAGGATGAATGATAATCAAAACAAATGTACAACATGTATGCGAGGACCTTCAAAAAATAAACAAAACTGACCTGCAAAAATAAACAAATAATTACTTAAAATCAATTAAACATGTGGCCCTGAATCTATACTCTATGAAAGTTGTTTTTTAAATAGAATTAGGAAAATGAACAAATCATTCCATGATATTCTAATGTTTGAAAAGATCTGTATTTGTTGAGGCAGAAACCTCAACTAACTACTGGTCAAGACATCAGAAAGCATGATCTGCAAATGTTTGCCATACCCAAAGACTCTGGTGGAGTGCTCCAGACCTCAAGAAGCTCTGAATCATTCAGCTCAGTGGCACAGTTCCCAACATCGTCCGTGAGAAATGCAATAGCTCTACAAACACAAAAGTGGATATTAGGAACCAAGCTATTTTGGGTATCACAAATATGTAGGATCAGTAATAAAGCATCCAGAGTGAATAACGAGGTAAATACATGAAATGCTCAAATCATTCTTTACTACGCAGTCACATGGGTTGATTTGAAATGTTTTTTTATTCTTTCAAAACAAAGATCTGAATGAAGCACTGAAGTCAGACAGATCCATTCTTCTTAAGCACTAAGCAGTGTGGTAGTCTCTTCTATGTGGTTCCTTATGAAGCTTCCGCTTAGCAAGGAGTTCAACAGTTCACATATTAGCCTAATACACAGTGAACCCATGTTTATCGTGGGAGTTGTGTTCTAAAAATAACCAGCAATAGATGAAATCTCTGAAATCTCATCTTTATTTTCTTTCGCTTTTAATAGATTTTTTAAGGCTGTAAAACTACTAACTACACACTTTTTTAAGTTTCTCAGACAGACATGAGCATTTTTACATTCTTCTCTCCTGTTCAAACCCTCAAAGTTCAAACATTTGTAGATACATTAGACTAGCACTTTAGAATCTGATTAGGGGTGGAATTATATACATTTGCCTCTTCCCATTCCATTTCAAGCAATTACAAAAAACAGTGAAAACTGTGCTTTACAGAGAAGGAGACCTCTGTATTAATTTACAATGTGAAGCTTACTATAAGTTTGAACCGTTCCCCATGTCTAGCTACAAATGCTTTCAAAATACATCATTTACCTCCAATAGCCAGAAACATAGGTGAAAAAAGCTTTAAAGAAGCAAATTTTTGAAGCACTCCAAGTCTACTACATTCTACCTTACCTCTTCAGCATCTGAACATCAGGGCTGTTTTCTGGAAGAACTCGGATTCCTCTTCCATATGATGTGCCTCCATGCAGATGAAAAACTATGTGTTCAACCTCCTCCGATTGGCCTCCGGTAATGCTACACTCTTTACTGGTTACTGGAATAGCTCGGAGGTTGTAGATCCTCAGAAAAGCACCGAGCTGATAGGAAAAAACAAGTAAACTTAACACTTAGTCCATCAAGACGAACAATGAAAGAAAACAGTGGAAAAAAGAGCATTAAGATGTTTCTTTTATAGTAAAATAATATATATTATATATATTATATTTATTTATATCTATATATATAAGTTCACCAACAAGATTTCGTTCTCTCACAGACCTGTAACTTCTTCTAAAAGAGGATCCTCTGTCCTCCAGCATTAATGGCTCCTGTTTAAACTGGTTATCTATATAAAATACATATGTCCACATCCTCAAACAGTCACACTCTAAACTCCTCTATGACCAAGACCAAAGAGCTGTCTAAGGACACCAGAAACCAAATTCGGAAGACTGAATCTGCAAAAGATAAGCAGCTTGGTGTGAAGAAATTAACTGTGGGAGCAATTAGAAGGGAATAGAAGACATACAAGACCACTGACTTGTTTTAGCTTTCATTGTCAATGTGCGTTGAGACATTGAGACCGCTTTAAAGTTTTTAATCAAGATATCGTCACTAAAAGCTTTGGCTATTTCAACGGCACATCTTCACAAGTTTGACATCGGTCAAGGATTTCTTTGCTTAGGCAAGCTCAAGTGCAACAGCATGGAGGAATCAGCCGAATGGAAGCAGACTCTTGTGTGGTTGTGGCCAAAAATGCTGCTTGCATACTTTTGATTTTAAGTTGGCTTCAATGGCCGCCCCGTCAGCCAAGGTATACTTCTCATATTTAACTTTGTGCATATAACGCCCCTCCTACCCTTCTGCGGGTGGTTCCTCCTCCAAGCTCGGGTCCTCTACCAGAGGCCTCTGCGCTGTATCTTAGCTGTTCCTAGAACTGCGCTTTTCTGGACTGAGAGGTCTGAGGTCTTTCCAGGTATCTGTTGTAGCCACTCCTCCAGCTTGGGGGTTACTGCCCCGAGTGCTCCAATTACCACAGGCACCACTGTCACCTTCACTTTCCAGGCTTTCTCCAGTTCTTCTCTGAGTCCCTGGTATTTCTCCAGTTTCTCATGTTCCTTCTTCCTGATGTTCCCATCGCTTGGCACTGCCTCATTCACCACAACGGCTTTCCTCTGTTCTTTATCCACCACTACGATGTCTGGTTGGTTCTCCATTACCATCTTATCAGTCTGGATCTGGAAGTCCCACAGGATTTTTGCCCTTTCATTCTACCACTTCCTGAGGTGTTTCCCATTTTGACCTTGGGGTTCCCAGTTCATATTCTGCACACATGTTCCTGTATATGATTCCAGCCATTTGATTGTAGCGCTCCATGTATGCTTTACCTGCCAGCATCTTACATCCTGCAGTTATGTGCTGGATTGTTTCAGGTGCCTCTTTGCACAGTCTACACCTTGGTTCTCGTCTGGTGTGGTAGATCTACACCTTGGGTCTTGTCTGGTGTGGTAGATTCTACACCTTGGGTCTTGTCTGGTGTGGTAGATCTACACCTTGGGTCTTCTCTGGTGTGGTAGATCTACACCTTGGGTCTTGTCTGGTGTAGTAGATCTGAACTTCTATGGCTCTGGTGCTCAGGGCTTGTTCCTGAGCTGCCAGGATGAGTGCTTCAGTGCTGTCCTGTAGGTGAATGTCTCAGGCAATGGAGAGCAGAAGATACAGTGCTGGAGGACAGATCCTCATGGGAGGACAAACCCCTGCATGGGATGTACCACCGGACCATAACTGAAGTGGCTGATATCAAGACGTCCTACCAATGGCTAGAAAGGGCTGGCCTACAGGACAGCACTGAAGCACTCATCCTGGCAGCTCAGGAACAAGCTTTGGTCTGTATCACTTCCTTTGGTCATCTTATTATTCCTGCAGGGTATCTGATAACAGGCAGGGTGTAGCTGTTTATTGCCCGGGTCTTTTTTTTGCCATTGAGCTGGCTTCTCAGGACTTGCCTTACTCGTTGGAGGTATTTAGCTGTTGCAGCTTTCCTTGTTGCCTGCTCCAGGTTGCCATTTGCCTGTGGAATTTCAAGGTACTTGTCACTGTCCTCAATGTCTGCTATTGTTCCTTCTGGGAGTGAGAGCCCTCCTGTGTGGACTACCTTGCCTCTCTTTGTCACCATCCGGCTGCATTTCTCGAGCCTGAATGACATCGCAATATCAGTACTGTAGATCCTGGTGGTGTGGATCAGGGAGTCAATGTCACGCTTGCTCTTAGCATATAGCTTGATGTCATCCATGTAGAGGAGGTGACTGATGTTGGCCCCATTTCTGAGTTGGTATCCATAGCCAGTCTTGTTGATTATTTGGCTGAGGGGGTTTAGATCTATGCAGAACAGCAGTGGGGACAGAGCATCACCTTGGTATATCCCACATTTGATGGACACTTGTGCAAGTGGTTTCCCATTGGCTTCAATGGTGGTTTTCCGCAGCTTCATTGAGTTTCCCATGAAGGCTCTTGGAGTCCTGTTGATGTTGTACAGCTCCAAGCATTCAGTGATCCACGTGTGTGGCATTGGATCATAGGCTTTCTTGTAATCAATCCAGACTGTGGACAGGTTGGTGTGTCATGATCTGCTGTCTTGAGCGTCTGTTCTGTCCACCAGGAGTTGGTGTTTGGCTCCTCTGGAGTCTCTATCAATGCCCTTCTGTGTGTTACTCATGTAATGCTTACTCATGCTGTGCTGATCCTCCTGTTGTGACAGCTCCTACTGCAGCACAGAGCCAGTATTACACCAGGGTTCTTACTGAACCAATTCCACAGGACTTTTTAGCCAACATATTTGTGTGTCACACATGTTTTCCTGAAAAAGCAATGAGGAAAATTTGTCAAACCCTGACCTTGAGCTGCCTGGCAAACTCCGAGTGGTTGTCATACACAAGAACATTGGCAATGAAGCTCTCTTTCTCCCTAGAAAAGGTGGTTGGCCCCTCCACGTCGTTGGGATCAACATCTACCTTCAGAAAAGTGTTAGAACACTTGGTCCCATCCCACACCTGATGGAGAAACACAAAACAAGAAAAAAATTACCAACATTAAATAAAAAGAATGCAAATAATTTTGACTTGCAATTGTCGTGTTAATCTAATCTGAAAATAGAATAAGCCTGCCAAATGTTTGAGTGATCATTTCTCAACATTCTCAAAAAAGTTATTTGGGTGTGAACATTTAGTCTCTAAAATTCTTTGTGAAGTCTAAATAAGATACATTTATGTATCCTAGATGAATCTTTTTTAGAAATAAAAGCACAAAACAGATCACAGTTAAAGCTGAAGTCAGCTGGGGTTACATGTGCTTAGATCTGATTTGTTTCAAGCTTCTCACCCTCAGTAGACTGCAGGTGCTGTCAATGGGGGCTTTAGCCAGCAGCTGGCAGGTTAAGTCAAAGTACGCTTTAGGCTGAACAGCAGACAAAGAGACTGAGCTTGTCAATGGGAGAAGGATGTTCTGACTGGAAATCCATGTCTGCAACTCCTCCACTCTTCGCCGGTCCTCCTCATCAAAGTGGACGGTGCGGCTGGATGTCCGAGGATCCACACTTCCACTCAGTTTCCCATCAAATGTTACCACAGAGAAACCAAATGTGTTGACCAGTGTGATGGTTTTGTTAAAGAGCTGAACCTGAATTGATCATCCAACAGTTTATCATTATTGTATGCCTTGTAAAATATTGAAAATTATTAAAGTTCAATTACAAAGTGTTTTTTTACAATAACTTTTTAGGATTTGACCTTGACTCTGTGCATCCGAACAATGTCTCCAATCTGAAAGATTTTGGGATGGTCCTCCAGCTTTTCACAGAAGATGGTGCAGCCAATGTTGTGGTTGGACTTATCGGTGATCTTCAGGCTGGAGCAGAAGTCTGTTACAAGAAGTTATTGTTTAAGAGAAAATTAGCAATCAAATATGAAAAGCCAAAGGCCTCAAACAAATCTCTTGTCTCAAAGAGATTTATAGAGTAAAAACAACACAAAATACAAAGAGTACAACATAAATGCTTTTCACACATTTACACACACATTTCACATACAGATGGCAGTTTATGATAATACTAAAAATAGTTCATTTAGAGAACTTTAAAAAGTTCAACAAAAACGTGGGTTAACGCTTTCAACCGCAGCCAGCTCAGTGACCTTGGGGTAAAGTCCGCCCAGAAAACCTCGGAGTTCAAATCCATGGCAGAGTCATACCAAAGACTGAAAATGGGACCCAGTGCCTCATAGGGATGGGTACGGTGCCCCGGTATTGAACCAGCCCCGGGGCCGCATTCTTCAAGACCGCAGTATCGTTAAGATCTGACCTTAACGGTTCTGCTATCGGTACTGGAGAAGTTACTTTTTTTTTTTTTTTTTTTTGTGTCCCACAAAATATAAGCGTTATCTGCCATATTTAACTCACCAAGTCACTCAATTTTGCGTTAATTATAGATGATGATATTAATTTCGGTATTCTCGTTGAAGAGGAGAGCTCTGTCTGTCTATTTGTGTGCACGGGGGGCGGGGCTGTTGTTCAGACAGCACGCGCCGCGCGCGCGCACACACAAGACAAGGCAGCGCACACACAGTCAGTGGCGATCTTAGGGGACACATGCCGCCCTAGACTAAGAACTAATGTTTCTGCGTAAAAATCATTACGTTTGCCGACCATGCTGTCACCTTGCTGCTACGATGACCGTATGTTGCGCTGTTTGTGCAGAACAGGCTGGGGCAGCGGGACGGGGGGTGGGGGGGTTTGCACGCGGAGAATACAACAAACAGGTAGAGTTGCGGGGCTTAGATTCACCGCTTATGCTTCCAGACCCGCGACAAACTATCAGCTGCTTCCTAATACTTACTAATAATTAATAACTAATGATAGTTGTCATCCGTAAAATTAATATAATTTATTGGGTTTACTGGATTTAAAGAAAAATAAATGGAGTTGGCAAAATAGAAAGGAGTCTGCATCAAAGTGAATTTGTTTCCATCATTTAACTTAACTTAACTCTGGTGTTTGACAGACAGAAAAGTCTATTCAAGGTTGTGGAAAATGGACAAAAGACCAAATGAAACATCACACTCATAAAGAATAAAAACAATTAGATTAAATAAATAAATAAATATCCTGTCTGGAACATTCTCATGTATAAAGTAAAATGTTTTGTTAAAAAAAACAATGTTGTTCCATAATGAGGAAATAAAACACTTTATGTTCTTAATTTGTTATTTTTTTTTTTTTCGTCCTCAAAAAGTATCGATAAGAGTACCGATAAGAGTACCGGATCGATAAGCAGTATCGATAAGAGTAGTAGTATCGTTAAAACCTTAACGATACCCATCCCTAGTGCCTCACTGTTTGACACACAGCACAAAAGGGTTGGATTTGAGGAGGCTACAACACCAAATGGTTCCTGAGCGTGGCTGTGTCTGCAGCTCACTGCTCTCCTAGATCAGGGGTCGACAACCCAACATGTTGAAAGAGCCATATTAGACCAAAAAAACAAAAATGTCAGGAGCCTCAAAATATTAAAAGCCTTATAGAAGCCTTTTAATGAAGGCAACACATACAATATGTATCTATATTAGCCTACTATCAAAATGACAAAGTTGGCTACAAATACATTATGAGGATTCATGATTAAATGTTTATTTGCCCCGAAAATAAATAATTAATTAATTATGTTTCATTGCTTTGATAAGATAAAAAAATGCAATAAAGAGATCTGATTTTTTTATGTCATTTTTATTTTGATGATTTGAAAAAACAACAACATGGAACGTGCATAACATGGCCCTTCTCTGGGAACTAAACAGAGTGCAATAAAACGCAGCCTGCGTTTATAAAAATAAAACAGCTGCCTTTTGAAAGGGTAAAGTATATAAAATCAAATTAATACAGTTAAGTTTGATTTCTGTGCACATGCCAAGCAAGTCAGTGCAAGGGTAAAACGCAGCAGCATCCTCTTCTCTTTTGACATGCAACCACCGCAGCTATCCTCAGACCTGAGCAACAAAACCCAATAATATCCGTAAGTGTCAATCCAAATACATACTGACAAAAATCAGACATTACTATATAAAAGCAGCTACTTTGTTACTGAATATATGCCTATAGGATTGTGTTCTTACCCGTTTAATGTGACTTCTGTTTTCGGACATCACTGGTCAGCTCTCAACAGCGGGCATTTAAGATGTAACTTTAATCTTGACGCAGGACTGCAAGCTGTCATCTGTGAGGCGGGTGCTATATTTTGATTTGATGTAGTTCATGTTTAAAAACATCTGCTTGCACAGGTATGTTGATCCAGAGATGGATAATACCCCAAATGTATATGTCTTCATGTTCCCTTAACTGCCAGGAAGAGCATTCCATGTGGCATAGACAAGTTTCTCGGGTGTTGGGAGAATTTTGCTCCACTTGTGGCTTTGGCCAAGCTGGGCTTTCCTGGCGAGTGACATCTTCAAGCTCAGCTGTCAGACGTTTGAATTTGGACACCCATAAATCTTTGTCGGCTATATCGGCCATTTCCATTTCATAGTCAGCTCGATTTACTCCTGGAATTGTGATCAATGAGGACGGGTCGATCTCCAGGGGTGTGACAGGAAAAGAGTCATTTTTTCCTTTCGGAACTCGCAAAATCTGCTTCCAAATGCAGTTTGCATTTCAACAATCGCACCTTGTAAATAATCACCGTTGAGTGTGTGATCGTGATGGGCTTCTTAGAATTCTCTCAGGGAGGGGAGGTGGGAGAGCGTGCCTCGCTGTACATCTCTGGCAAAGACGGTCAGCTTGTGCTCAAACGAGAGAACAGCTTCAAGCATTTGCTAGGTGTTCTGATATGCTGATGAAAGAATCCTTCAAGTAGTCACCATCTGTGAACGGTTTTCCACGCTTTATTATCTCCCGGGTTGCAACAAAACTTGCAGCAGTAGTGGAGTTTGGAGATGCAATTCACTTCTTAAATATATTTTTGCGCTCATCTAATTTCTCCAGAAGGAATGCAATCGCACTTTTTCTCTCTTTCCCAACTGGATACTCGGCTGCAAATGGAGCATGCCTTCCCTGGAAATGTCTTTCCACATTACTCTTTTTGTTATTCGACAACTTCTCGCTACAAAGCAAACAATAGCCGCGTTTACATGGGCAAAATATCTTGATCGGATCAATGGTCGGGTTAAAATTCACCCGTGCACATGGGCCCAGAAAACCTTTTTCCGATTAGAACAAGCGTTCCCATGGCTCACACCTTTGGTCGGAATGAATCATTTGGGCATGCGCTGTAGTGGTAAGTTTGATCCGAAAGAGTCTGATCGGGGCAGACTATTCCGAACGGCGCGTTTACATGACACATTTTCTTTCCGATCAGGCGTTCTTTCCGATTACTTTTGCCCATGTAAACGCGGCTATTCAGGCAATCCTTCCGCATTGGCAATGAATGCAAATGATTCAGTCCAAGAAACGTTGACTCCTCTGTTCTCCTCAGTTATTTTCTTTTTTTCCCCTTGGGATCCATGGCCCACCACACAGCTGCCGTTTTTTTAAAACAGCCACCTGCCTGGCATCCCGCACTGCTGGTAGAAACGTGTGTTGCAGGCTATGATGCAAATCTTTGTTGAAAGAAATGTTCCAATTTAATATTTATTCTACACATTCTTACAGCATTGGAAAATGTTAAGAAATGTTTGTGTAATGTTTTTCCTCCTACAGCATCAATATTAAAACAAAAAATATATTTTTTCCCCCATCTTTTTGCATTTTCAAACATTTTTGAAAATGCTCCAGGGAGCCACTAGGGAAGCGCTAAAGAGCCGCATGGGGCTCTTGAGCTGGAGGGTTGCCGACCCCCGTCATAGGGCATGGGTCAAATGAGGAGAACAAATGTCCATCAATTAGCAGCTACACAGCTAATGGGACTGTAACTTCATACCTAACACTTAAACACTATTGAGATCAATATAATCCATTTGTAATGCTGCCTCATAGTGAAAACAAAAAACATCTCAAAGATACATTTACTACATTGACTGTAAACAGACTGGACTGAGTGATTCCTCCCCCTTTGATATCCAAATAGGACGTACCTGCTGACTCCAAGAAGCCAAAAATCATAAACACTATATTACCAAAAGTTCCTTCCACTGGAACTAAGGGGCCAAGTCCAAGTCCTGAAAAACAACCACTCACCATAATTCCTCCTCCATCAAATTTAACACTCAGCAGAATGCAGTCCCAAATGTACCGCCCGCTGACCCCTTTTTGTAGGTTTACCACTTAGAGCCTGAGTTGCTGTTGTATCAAACTCTTCCATTTTGTTCTGATAGAGAGAACAGTTCACCGTGGAATATTTAGGAGAGAGGAAATTTCACGACTGGATCTGTTGTTCAGGTGGCGTCCTATGACAGTTCCACACTGGAATTCACTGAGCTCCTGAGAGCGGAACATTCCTTCACAAAAAATTGATTTATACACATGTGGCCAGACCAAGTGATTAGGACACCTGATTCTGATCATTTGGATGACTGAGCCAATACTTTTGGTAATATGTAGACTTTTATTGAGAAATAAACAACTATTACTCAGGCATTCTATCTGCCACCAAAGTCATTTTTGCTCTGCTGCTACCTTTTTATTGCATGTTTTTGCTATTCCTATTTTGTTTTCATGATGATCACCAAGTTGTTAGGACACCAAATACACAACTTTTTGTGTTCCATGATCAATTTTAGACCTTGATTAATTGCTACTAATTTTTTAAAAGGGCGCATGAATAAGATGCAATTGTTTAATTCCACAACTTCATTTCTGTTTCCTGCTCTGTAACTACCGGTGATAAAAAATGTTATGTCGAGGGATTGGTGCAGGACCCAAATGCAGAGACAGGAGCCAGGGTGTTCCAAACAAAACGGGGATTTTTTTATTTAAAAAAAGGTGCTGTCGAGCGGGGAAACTAGAAAACACAGAGAAACACAGAGAAACAGGGTAGCAGACAGCATGGATCAGCACAGAGGAAGGCAGAGACGAGACATATGTACAAACAGGACTGACCAGACACAGGGGAAAACAATCAGGGGAGAATGGGACCAGGGACGTAAAACTCAAACTAAGACGGGCAGGGAGAACCTTCAAAATAAGACGGGGAGTTGAGTACAACACAAACAGAATCCAAACCACAACAACAACAAAATTCAGACAAAGCCAGGGTGGTGAAAAACTATAGCACTTTTACAGCTGTCATTTAATAAAACAAATAATAAAACATACTAAATAAATAAATAATAAAACTTAATAAAAAACCAATAAGAAAGATTGCGGTCCGACACAAAAAATGTTGCAAATGTAAGTAAGATGAATAAAGTTTAGCCTAAATTACAAAAGGGGTTGATTCAAATATACACCTAGTGTCAAAGTTTCATAGTCCCTGTTGTAACAGTAAAACATGTCCAACACAAGAGGCTTTCAGCTCTCATCTGTCTGCTCAGCTGTTGGACAGGACAAGTTAAGACAATAAAAAATGAATAATTAATAACTAATAAGCAAATGGCACTTCTGCATAGGTGCTATACAGAAGGTAACTTGAATGTTTTGAGCAAAAACTGAAAATAGAAATATGCACAACATAAGGTGTGATACAAGATTTTTCTTCTACCCACTTCTTTTCAAGCAGACTGTTTTTTTTTTTATCAGTCTATTTCTACCTTGTATTTATTTTCATTTTGTGTTTGAAATAAAGAAAATAACCCCTCGGTGTTTGTGTCCCATTCAAACATCCTGCAGATGCATTATTTGTCTAAGACATATGCTCTGGTTTGCCTCACCTGTTCCGTGGGACTTGAAAGGCTGTTTGAAGAACACTACTACACCATACACGTTGACCACGGATCCCACTTTCAGGTCACCCAGGAGAGTGTATGTGTATCTTGGAGCCTTGGTCCTATTTACAATCTGAGAAGAATAAAACTTTGTAAGAGGCTGTTCCTTAAGACATTCAAGGACAATTGACTGATGGATCGATAATTCAACTTTGCTGTAGGAAAATTCCTAAATCTCCCTTTTTCAAGTTTCCACTAATCAGAAACAACTTTGTTTGATTCAATTTTCATTCTCTATGTTAGCAGCTGCTTTAAAGTTAGACTTTTTGATGAAGATGAGTGGATGCTACAACCGGACGCTAACTTTAATCACATTCAACTTTTGAGGTGTGATGGATAAATAAAGGAAAATAACATGACATAACTGTTGTAAAACTGGTATTTTCTAAATATAATAATAAACATGAATCCACCGTGTCTGCAACTTTATTTTCAGCGTGTGTGAAACATTCAAAAGTCAGTCGGTCAGAATAAATAAATTCATATTTGGAGGAAAACTCCCGGTTTTGTGTGTAAACAGCAGCTTCATGTTTCTTTTGAGTCGTAGGGTCGTATTTGGTTTCCTCTCTGACTCTTCTCCCTAAATTTTCCAAATACGTTTCATAGTTTGGATTTTATTAGCTTGTTAGCTCCTAACTTAGCGGTCTGAGCAGCTGCTTCAAGTCACATGCCTCAGAACAGCTAGATGTGGTGAGCAGAAGCTGTAGTTTTTCAAAATAAAACTTCCTTCAGTATCAGAAAATAAAACAGAAAAATCGTTTGTGTGCATTTTTTCTGTCTGTGGCCTGGTTCCCAATGTTTTTCAATGGAAATATAGAAATGAATACACTTTTCCATGATATTTAATTTTTTTGGAAAAGGTTTGTATATGTACAGTGGATGGGTGTGTGTCACAGTTTATTCACATAAAGGGTGATTTTGGTCTGTAATGTTCATAATAAATACACTTCAACTTTCAACAGAATGAAAAACAAAAATCCAGGAGATGGGTGTTTCATTTTTAAGAACATATTCTACTGTAAGACTTCTACTTCTCACAAACCTGTTCCGTATTCTTGAGCAGCTCTTCTATCCTCCACTTGTTACCTGTATTAATGACACCTGTTTGAACTGGTCATCTGTAGAAAACAACACGGCTTTTAAGTGACCTTAACTGTTATTTATTTTCATGTTTTTGGCTTTAAGAATAGAAGAAAATGGCCTGTTATTTTATTTATTCTGCAATGGGGAAAATAAATATTGGATCCCTTGCTGATTTTGACAGCTTGCGCACTTAAAAAAAAAATCGACAATCTGTCATCCTCATTGTAAGGTTCATTTGAAAAGTGAGATACAAAGTCAACAAATCAAATTTTAAAGAACTTTCATACATTTCTTTGCATTTCACAGAATTAAATAATTGAACATTCCTGCCAGAAAGAGTTAATACTTTGGCAAAACCCTTAACAGCAGCACCTTGTGTGGTATTTTCACGACCACAAGGCACACTGGGTTATAGGACGCTGTCACAGTCATGGGTGCTTTTTTCTGTATTTAACACATACAAAAGGTGCACCGGGATTTAAGGCGCGGGCACGTTAACACATACCGGTAAAACATGCATGCTAGTGTATGTTTAAAAAAGGCAGTGGGAGCAAAACTGAGTTGGATGTGATTTATTTTTTCAGTCATCAATCAGCATCCAAAAATCCATCAAAGTCCTCATCTTCGGTATCTGAAATTATGATTAAATTAAATTAAATTAAATTAAATTAAATTAAATTAAAATTAATTAAATTAAAGGTTAAATGTCTAGTAAACACCCCAGGTTCCCTTTCATCATCGGCAGAGTCCGGCTCCTCGTGAATGATGCCGTCTTTTGCATAAATTCCAATGACAGTGAAAGCAGACAGACAACCATTCCTGCTTTGTTCTCTGACCGTGGTCGGAAGACACAGGGGAGATCTTTCCTCCAGGGCCGAAGGCTGATCCTCCTCCGGGGATCACCCCCCTTGTTCGGACCCTCAGAGCCTCCAGAGCGTGTTAAGCCAAAGAACCAGTCTCAGTTCTTTTAGAGGAACTTTCTTCTTTCTTCTTTTCTCAACTCCAAAACGACGACTGACCACGCGTGTATGCGCTTCACACACTCACACGCGCTCCCCCCCTCCCTTCCTGCATCACACGTGCTCAGACACACTGGTTTTAGCACTCACACTCACACACACACTCATCCCACAACACACGTAAGCCCAAGCATCTACAGTCCATTGACAAATTGTGGCGTCACTCGCCCGGCGCTGCCTCCCAGTCCAGGTAAAAGTGTGATAGCCTGCAGTTTAAACTGTGTTTCATAACCATGTTCTGGAGTGTGTATGACATTTGCAGACGATATTTTGATGTGTAGCAAGAGCAAAGAACAGGGAACGGGTGGAGAAGCTAGAGAGGTGCAGATTTTCCCTGAAAAGGAGAGGAATGAAGGTTAGCCGCAGCACGACAGAGTACATGTGTGTGAATGAAGTAGAAGAGTGAAGTTACAGGAAGAAGAGATGAAGAAGCTGGAGGATTTGAAGTATCTACATTCAACAGTCCAGAGTAATAGAGAGTCCAGGGCTCCAGACTGCGACCAAATGGTCACATTTTGCGACCAAACTTTGAGTGTGCAACTGAATTTTACATCCAGTCGCACATGTGCTACCAGTAAATTTGCCTCCCCCACCCTCTGTATTTTTTATACATTAAACGTGGAAGGGGCACGTCAATGATCAATGAAATGAGCAATGAAATAATCAAAGAGACGCAAGTGCACACGCACGCAAACACACACACACTCGCGCACATACTCATGAAACGCGAGCACTCATTCGCGTTTCATTGAGTGATGCCTGTATGTGAGGCGGCCATTGCGTGTGAGAAGAAAAGGGGAAGCCGCTGTAAGTGGCTAAAATGCGTGGAGGGGGAGGGGCCTAGAGATAATCGAGCGTGCGAAGGTGAAGGTGCAGCGAGACTGAAGGAGAACAGGAACATTAACATTCAATTTAGTTTTAGTAAGCCTCTCCCCCTTAGTATGGTCTGTGTTATTATATCTTTTATATTTATTTGAATGTTTTGTAATGTATGTAGCCTTTTTTTAATCAGTTGGTATTTTAAATTATTTTTAGTTGATCACTTAACTACAAAAACCATCAGGACACATGTCCCATAATGCATTGTTTTGTAGTCATCAGGGCAGCTTTCAGTCAGTTCAGTACTAAGTTTCCAGCTGCGTTCGCTCAGGTTGGGGCCTTGCTCCCAACCCTTTCTGGTGACATTTTTGTGATGATTGACAGGTGATGTTGGAGCAAAAACCAAAATTTATGTCTCACACCAGGTGATCGGCGATCGGTGTTGTCAACATGAATTTCCATCCGTTTGTTTACTATTTGTACTGTCATGACAGCGATGTTGCTGTCAGTTTAACTTGTTGTTGCATCTTCAAAAGTGCAGAATAAAATGTGACACTGAATTTGAAACAGCACATTGTAATTTCTGCATCTATTATTAAAGTATTTATTAGTAATACAGTGGAAATTAGTAGATTTGGTTAGCATGTTGATTTACGGTATGAGCCCCTAAAATTTTCAGTTGGGGGCACATTGCCCCTAGTGAAAAAAGTTAGTCTGGAGCCCTGTGAGAGTCTGGAAAAGAAGGCCCCATTTACACTGCATGGTTCAAGTGACCCTATTCCGATTTTTTTCCTCTCATGTGGCACAGATCGGATATGACCGGTGAACGTGTAAGCAGGACAAAAGCGCACGGATTTCGATTTTCTCAGATCGGATACACGCCTCATTCATATGTGGAAATAAATCGGATACGAATCGGATACGTGCATTTGCGTGTGCCACGTAGGCAGACAAATCAGATATTCCCCAGTAAATGCGAGTCATATGTCAGTGACGTCAACTCAGGACACCACCAACTGAGATCACATGACTTATTAAGGTGCTTCTGTGCGCTGATTTTGCTGTTTGAGGACAGCTGGAGCCCATCAGCGTGTTACCTTTCAGCTTCAGGCTTCATACCGTAGTCGGAAATCGCTGTTATTTCCGGTCCGGTAACGGTCGGGACGCAAAGGCTAACTAATCAAGCGGGACACCATCAGGCTAGTAGCCGTTTATTTCTTTGCTTGTGTTGCGGAGTGGGGGCGTGTATGTGATGGGGACAGCACATGCGTGTGTGTGTGTGCGTGAGGAGAGAAGAGGGGCGCATGCAGCGAGAGAGGGGGGGGGGGTGTGAGTGCGGGAGAGTGTGCGTTCATATATTGTGTGTTCGGAGGATGGTGAACCGTAATAAAAAGGTGTCTCCCCGAAAACAAACAACTTTCTTAACCCGCTCTGGAGGCTGAGGGTTCAGAACAGGAAAGTGAACAACGAAGGAGAATCCACCTCCAGCCCTGGAGAAAATCTCCCATGCGTTTCTGACCATGGTCGGAAAAAGAGAAATCATCGCACAGGAAAGGTTCAAGACTTGGATCAAACTGTTAGTACAGCACAACGTCTGCAAACACTTCCTCGTTCAAACCTCAGCAAGAGCACATTAGCCGGCAGAGCAACCCTTCTTTTTCCCGCGCATCCCCTCTCGTGCGCCTGCCTCATCCAGGAGCGCCCAAGGCAACGCCTCCTTCTGTCGCTGTGTTGGTTCCATGACAACCGCAGTCACACAAAAGTCCGAAGGAGGTCCGTGGAAGGCGGAAATGCTGCTACGTAGTCCTCAGAACGTCTACGTTTGATAGTTTCAGCATTGTATAGTGTAAATGCAAAAATCAGATATGGGTCACTTTTAAAAGATGATGATGTAAGCTGGTCGTCAAAAAAATTGGATATAGTCAGAAAATCGGATTTGGGCATTAAGACCTGCAGTGTAAATGCAGCCGAAGTGAGTGCAGGCAGGTTGAAGTGGGTGGAAAAAAGTGTCCGGTGTGAAGAGACAATTTTGTTTCTGGTGTCCTTAGACAGCTCTTTGGTCTCCATAGTGGAGTTTGGAGTTTGACTGTTTGAGGTTGTGGACAGGTGTCTTTCTATAGAGAACCAGTTCAAACAGGAGCCATTAATACAGGTAACCAGTGGAGGACAGAGGATCCTCTACAGAAGAAGCTACAGGTCTGGGAGAGACAGAAATCTTGTTTGTTTGTAGGTGACCAAATACTTATTTTCCATTATAATTAGATTCACTGAAAATCAGAAAATTGGATTTTCTGGATTTTTTTCTCATTCTGTCTCTCATAATTGAGGTTTACCTTTGAGGAAAATGACAGGCCTCTCTCACCTTTTTAATTGGGAGAACTTACAAAACTTGTGGCTGACAAAATATTTTTTGCCCCACTGTGTGTGGGGCAAAAAAGTGATTTATTTTTCTACAGAGAAGTAAGACTCCACCTGTGTTCTCGTCAGAGAAAAACAGGTCTTAAAAGCTCTTAACCCTTGTGCTATCCTATGACCCCACCCTTCCATTGACGTGTTCTCCCTACCATGACAAAGGTGGATAAAGGTGGAGAGGATTTCATGTAATCCATGGACACCAGTGAAGATCACAAATCATTGAAGAAAAAAGGTTCAGAGCACTGTCTAGTGGGTCTAGATGACCCCACTCCCAATGTGCCTAGGATAGCACAAGGGTTAATGTTGCAGGTTGTAGGACCCTAAATGTAAACTGACCTTAGAGTAACCAATTCAAGGAAAGGCTGCAGTCTATCATAGTTTTTCTGAAAAATTATTGGTCTCAAAAATGAGTTATCGTAGCTTATGTGTGTCTACTAAAAAAGGAGGTCAAGACACTCTGGTTGATGATAGATAAAAACATCTTCATTTGCTTTGGCACCGTTTTTGGGACTTGTTCGGCAAAACTGTATGAAATTGGCCATATCCTGACATATTATTGTTACATCTTACCTGAGCAGAGACCGTGCAGCTACCTTTCCTGGCCACTGCAGATGTGGGATAAACAGCTGGATTCTGGCAAAAACACTGAAAAACAAAGATTATTCCATTTCAAGCACTGCCCAAAAGTCCCCCTAACTGCATGATTTTTCCTTTAACTTCAGGAAGTAACCCCCAAGCTGGAGGAGTGGCTACAACAGATCCCTGGAAAGACCTCAGACATCTCAGTCCAGGAAAGAACAGTGCTAGGAACAGCTAAGATACTGCAGGACCCTCAAGCTCCCAGGCCTCTGGTAGAGGACCCCAGCTTGGAGGAGAAACCACCCACGGAGGGGTGACAAGATCATTTTTTTGTGTTTAGTTATTTTTTGTGCTCATTTAAATATCTTTAGTGTTTCCTTGCTCTATAGTGATTTCATTGAAAAATAGGGCATTTATTTATTTTTAATTCTCAGTGTTTCTCTCTGATTTTTATTGTTCTCATTTCCTTTTTTTTAATGTGTGTGCTTGTATTTTTTTAAACCTCACATATAAAGTACTGTGTGTATTGTTTACATAAACATATGTATCTATAAAAAAGATAATTGATGAGCTACAAAAACAATAGAAAAAAAGAACAACACACACTAATCCATAACATACATTCAGTCTCAACTAGTACTTACAGTGAGAACCCGGTAAAACGGCCTTTACAGTCAACAATGACGAGATCAACATGTACAGCAGTCAGTAATGGACTGTTGACATTAAATGTCAGGCAGTTTTGGATGTAAACTGTTCATTTGCTTTCATACCTGTGTTTAAATAAGCCAATTGCAATTTTAAAAACTACTTACGTAGATATTGGCATCTCCCTCTGACAGCAGCAGGTTAAAGTGGTGAAGCTTGTCCTTACTAGCTGTGGGAGATTTGCTCACAGTGAAGCCAGAGGCCATCACCACATCCTGTAAGAAATCATCCACGTTTACATGATTTAATGAGGCTGTGTGCGGTGTCTGTTTTCCCAAACGTGCACAACAAGCCACAGATGATTCTTCTTTAGTTATTTTACGAGGTTACGAATGGGACCAGAGACATGAATGTCGTTTTATCCCTGCGGTGAAATGACAATAAAGAAATGAGAAAAACTCTATTCAGTTCTGTTAAAACAAATTTAAGGCTTATCTGATAATGGCTAACCAAGAATTCAAATGATCATTTGAAGCAACTATTAAGTGTGACGGAACCCCAACAAGTTGAGTCGAGAAATTCAACCTGTAAGAATTTTTGTCTTTTCCTAAACATATTTTATTCCCTTTAACTTTAAGCAACATAAAGTCCAAACATGAAGATAAGTTTAGCGTCCCAGGGCTGGCTCTAAAATCAGACCAGAAAGAACTTCCTTGCATGAGCTGCAGAAATCCAGTGTTTTAGTTTTGGATTAAGAAAATATTTCTAAATAAATGTTTTCTTTAAACAGTTGGACTCTGTGCATATGCCTGAATTTAAATGTTCAACACCTGCATGTTCTTTGGTTATTGTAGAGCAGAACACTGGGTTGATTTACCAGGGTCCGCTTGGGTGCGTTCAAGATGGATGAAAATTATCAGGGAACACAAACTCTAGTTTACCTTAAGCGAACCAAATGTGTCCAGTCTAAATACACCTTTAGTAAAAGATTAACAACATCAGTTTGTATGTGAGTTTCGTTATATCTTCAGTTAGGAAAAAAAAGACATTAAAGTCTTAAGAAAAAGAAGAAAAATCCAATGTTTGACAATTTAGTAAACAAACCCCTGGGCTGACGCGCTGACTGAAATCCCTCGCCAGTTCTCCAAAAACAACAATGTTGATGGCAGGGATCTGGGTTGAAATGTGTGGCTGGGAGTCTTCTTCTGAAAAATAGATCAAAATTAGCTTTTCAGTCTGGAAGACAATTCACTTCAGACATTTTGACATGGACCAAGCAGCCAATCTCACTCTTATGGATCAATATCAACATTATTTCATCACAAAATCATGTTGGAGATATTTAACAATCTGTATTTTATTAAAAATGTAGAGCAAACGAGATAACAACATTAGAACTCCACAGCATTAACATCTCCCTAAATTTGGTTATATATAGTATTTAAAAGAGTCAGGCCTCAGCTGACTTAGGTCTGAAGAAAAAAAACAAATGAAAGCTCTGATGAGGGTTTCTTTCACACACTAACTAAAAGTTCACTTGAATTACTGTCGGCAGCAATCTATTATGAGCCAAATAGAGAGTGAAGATGGACCATAATATAAATAAAAAAAGGGATTTTCTTCAAGAAAGTTTCATCCATAATATAATTTACTTTCACAAACACAAGATATAGAAAAACGGAGTAATTTTAGATTTAATAGACGTGTGTTTATGTGTTACCTTGAATGACAGCTTTCAGGATGAAGTCATTAGGTGCAACTGAGACTAGAGGTCCTTTACGGACAACCTTTCCCTGGAACATGAAGGAACAATACAACAGGCTGAAACCGATGTAGGTCTGAATGAAGCTGTGCAAAGTAGGGATAGTCAGTGGGACACTTCAAACTGAGTCACAGAGAAAAAAAACAGAACTATAATTTTTTTCCTTTTTTTAAGTATCTGATCCTGATTAAAGTTTTTCTCCACCACATCCATCTATGACTAACTCAAAGCATGTCGAAAACACATCTGCTACCTTCTTAAAGTGGGTGCTAGATTACAGCTAAATTCAACCCACAAGCTAAGGAAAAAAACAGAGCCAGTACCCACTGGGCATAGACACATTTATTATATCTAAATGATGGTTATTTCAATGTTAACAGCTTTAGATATGGAATATGCATCTGATAGACATCAAATCATTGAGGTCTATTGCACATCGCCATTAAAATCTCTAGCAGACGACTATCCTACAGCTAATCGTGTAGCGCAGTGGTCCCCAACCTTTTTGTCACCGTGGACCGGTATAACGCAAGACACGTTTACCGCGGACCGGTGGGGAGGGCGGGGGGGGGGGGGGGGGGGGGGGGGGGGGGGGGGGGCGAGTGAGGTACAACGCAAGACATGTTTACCGCGGACCGGGGGTGGTATTTTCTCTTTAGTAATAATAATAATAATAATAAAAAGAATAATTTTCCCCTTGTCAAAGCAACTTTCTAAAGAATTTTGTTTTTTGCTCATTTAGGTTGTTTGGGTTTAATTTTATCGGGGTGTATCACGTGATGTTTGGTGTCGCGACTTTGACGTGCGTTAAGTGTGACAGATGTAATAGAGAGAATCCGGTCACTTTTCAAAATAAAACGTTGTTTTTTTTTTTGAGAAAAAAAAAAACAATGACGGAAATTATTTTTTCTTTCTGTGCGTCCCGGTGCCAAAACTTCCCGCGGCCCGGTGCCAAGTGTCCCGCGGCCCGGTACCGGTCCGCGGCCCGGTGGTTGGGGACCACTGGTGTAGCGGACCGGTCGTGCCTTGCGTGCAGTAAACAAGACATTTGGGTTGTTTCTTTCTACCGGGCACAAGATGTCTATTATAGCTATTATACATTTACTGTAGATGTCTACTGGACATCTCTGATAACTATTTTGTTACTCTATTAGAGGTCTACCAATAGTGTTCTGCATATAGATGTCTCCTTCACGCCTACCTGTACGCATCTGATTTTTGGATACTTTTTTAGGTCTCTTAGATAACTTGTATACATCTATTGTAGATGTCTATTGAACATCTCTATTTGCCTCCTCTATCAGATGTCTACCAATGGTATTCTGAAAGACCCTAAAGTCCTCAGCCTCTGCTCTGAAAGATATTTCTAGACGTCTAATAAGGGACTTTTTTAAACATTTACTAGATATGAAATTAACACTGCAATTTTACATCTATCCATTCATCTTTGGAGGTCGTTGGAGCCCTTTTGAGGTCATAGGATTGCTGGTTCCACTTCAGCTACTGTTGGGCACAGGTGAAGTACACCCTGAACAAGTTGCCAGTCTGTTGTATCATTTTTCAGTTGCTACCTGAAAGTTACAGGTAGTTTCTAACTGACCAAAACCCTAAAAAGTCCCACTTTCCTGTAGAGAAAAAGACATTATTTTTGCTTCTGTGGCCATTTCTCCATACATTTACAAAATGTAGTTTTTAAATATTTACAATAACTGAAGTATAATCTTTTATTTTCTTCTATATATAACAATTTTATCTTCTTTTACTTCAACAGCAACACACAAGTTCCTTTCAAAATAAAATAAACTCAATTAAGTGTGTCATATAAGATCTTCCAGCTGCAGGAGATTTACTTGAAACAAAACAGCTAGAAAAGCCAAGTCAAGCATATTTCCAGGATTGTCTCATGCAAAATCAACTTTTTGAGCTTTGAAGTGTATTCTAATTTTCCTTCCTCATGAAAAGAAACAGAAACACCATCTAACCCACCACCACACATACTTATCCCTACTTCTTTAAATAGGAGCAGCTTTTCTCATTATTTAGTGCCGTAACAGTCATAGAATAATCACTTTTTTAGTGTTTTGGTACATCTAGTTAAAATAATGATTCATGTCTGTCTGAAACAAAATCAGCATAAACAAGCTCCTTTATTTTTCTAATCAAATGTAGTGATTCTGTAAATCCTGCTCAGTACAGCTGCAAAACACTTGTGAGCATTTATAGTTGCTTTAGCCTGAATGTTTCCTTGTCTGTTTTTAACACGGCTATAGCGTACCTGCTGTCTCTCAACCAATAGGAGAAACTTTTCTTCGTTCCATCTAGATCCTCGTCCTTCTCCCTCTAGCGTTTTCTGTTTTGAGCCCCTGATTGTGTTTTCTTTTGCCTTTCCATCTTTGGCACGCTGTCATCAGATGACTACACCATTCAAATAAAAACAATTAATGGCGCACTCCAGCATTAGCCGTTGAATTAAAATACGGACTATAAATAATTTTTCCAACTTGGGTTTGGCGCCCTCTGTAGCCTGGTGCGTACGCACTTTTTGCACCTCTGCTCACAGGCAGGAATTTTCCAAACTCTTTTAATGGAAATTTTTTTTTAAAAGTAGCCATTTGTGGTCTAAATCAGTTTTCTGCTCAAATCTGAAATAAAGTGTAATGCTAAAGCGCAAGCTCCACCTAGTGGCCAAACTGAAACGCCCTCCAGGAGAGTCAGAACATTTATTTCTGTAAAATGAGCCATTTTAGAGCCTTCACAATGTTAATGATCTGCACAAGAACATCCTAACATTTATAGATTACTAATATATTTCTATACAAATATGTCTAAATGTGTAAACCATTTCAATTCAAAGTTGAATCGAATCAATTCGAATCGAGTGGATCGAAAGAGTCCAATCGCTCGGGCCGGGCCCCATTAACCCCGTGACCCCAAAATGGATTCAGCAGATTCTGGAGATGGATGTTAAATTGCAGTATGTATTTTTTTTAACTAGTAAATGTTAGAAAAAAGTACTCTAGTAGACATGTAAAAATATCCCAAGATTTGATTTCTTCAGCTAGACGTAAAGGAGGCCGATACGTGCAGATATTTTCAGAACACTACTAGTAGACAGAATTAAACTCTCATACAGAATTAAACTGAGTTATCTGAGATATCCAGAAGACATCGACATTGGATGTGTATTAGTTATCTAATAAACATCTTTTGCTCAGTGGGTAAGGAGACAGAGGAAAAGTCTTCCAGCTTCCACTTCTAAGAAAGGGAAATGTTCACTTGATAGAAAAGAGTTCTACTCAAACTATGGATTTATTGCATCAGTCATTGCATTAGCAATGAACAACTCAAATATAATGAGGATGCTGCTAATAAAGTTGTACACACAATAGATTTTAAGGTTTTTTATCATTTTATAATTATAATTATGAATATTATAAATTTAAACTACCAGTCTTTGTGACAGTTATCTTCTACCATTTAGTTGCATTTATCAACCAGATTTTAAACGTCTGTTGTAGCTGAAATTGACGTTTGGTTCTTAGCTTCCTTTCCCCTTTAATGGTTGAGGGTTGAGTTAAGGGAAAATCGATCACATTGCAATAGGTCCAACACTACATCTAGTTTACAATAAGTTTAAATCAACAGTAGATATTTTACAGAGGTTTCCCTTCAAAGTACAGTAAAGGGAAACCAAATGTATTGACATATTTTTTCATTAATGTCCATAAACATTGAAATTACACTTTAGACCATGTTTTTAAAGAGAGTTCTAACAACGAACCTTAACTAGTGCATTTGCCAAATCTGAGCTGGTGCTGATGAGATTGATGGAAATCCTGGTCAGATGTGGCGGCACTTGAACACCTGGACTTGCCCCATCCACCAGAACATGGAAAGGCATGATACTGATGTAGCCTGACGCATGTGAAGAAAATAGACTTATCGGGTTAACCATCAAATATTATATGTTAGTGAGAAAAGATCAACATTTGGAGCAACTATTAGAAAACGTAAGAAAAACAAGATCACTGCCAGTCACCCTCCACCTGGGTCTCCATGCGAGATCTTGCCTGGTGGGGTATAAAATCCTTTTTTTTCTGTCTTTATAAAGCACTTTCATACCCGGTAACACAAAGTGCTGCTCACTTAAATAGTATAAAAAAGGACAAACAAATAGATCTCTAAAATATGAAAACATAGATTTTGAGAGTGACGGGGAAAAAACTAAAATGGATGAACATAAATGCTTTTTCATTTCCACAAATATCAGCATCAATTGACTCAAAGATAAAATTA
The DNA here is from genome assembly GCA_023969325.1 of Oryzias curvinotus. Classification (NCBI taxonomy): domain Eukaryota; kingdom Metazoa; phylum Chordata; class Actinopteri; order Beloniformes; family Adrianichthyidae; genus Oryzias; species Oryzias curvinotus. Next base: position 7,303,523 of record CM043711.1, read on the forward strand.
AAATTCAATCAGTTTCTGAATCAGTCTTTTTTTTAATCAAATTTCATGATATATAAATAAAAATAATCAACCCCAAAGCAGTATTTTGATCAATTCATGGATTTCGAAGCATTCCACTGCAAACCTGCACTCTGAGCACCACTAAAGAATACCCAGAGACAATTCCTTATCTATTATGTAACTAAGATATTATTTTTACATTTTGGAAGGAATGTACAGTTATCAAAAACTGCAATATTGACTCAAAATTTCAAATCAAATTTAAACATATCGTAAGTGGCTTCCATGAAGAGAACTCGCACTTGAAAATAAAACTAGCAAATAATCCATTTACTATAACGTCATATTCACAAACCAAAATTTTCCTCTAGACAACTTTTTCCCCCTAATTAAAGAAATCGAATTACTTATATACCATACACCATGTAAACAAAACAAAACCTATAAATACTTATGAAAGTTGGCTGTCTTTGAATACGTGTCATTAATTGTAATGTATGTTTTGAAATGCGTATGCTCTTGTCCTGCGTGCATGTTTGCTTTATTTAGCATATCGATAAATAAAACTAAAAATAATAAGATGATAAACAATGATAAACAGTAACGGTCTGGGTTTCGGTTCCTAATGGAGGACGTGTCAGCCCGCAGAAACCTACGAAGCACCTCTTTGTTCTGAAAAATGATTCATCTGATAGTTTAGCTGTGCCCCGAGCTGCAGGTCGCTACCTAAGCTAGTTTAACGTAAACAGAGCGTTCTGAATCAATCTGTCTGCTGGAGAACACCGACGAGACATTCAAATACTGAGAACGTTGACGCGTCTTAGGCCAACAAAAAGCATTACATAGCTCATTACTGAGTACATCAAAACTCTATTTGCTAATGAGAAACAACGATTAGGAGTAAAGATTGTAGATCAACGTAACACCGGAAACCATTCGAACTTACTAGCCGAGTCCAATTCGGTTTTCCCTCGCTAAGTTTCAATTTGGCAGTGTTTAACACGCATGCGCGTGAAACCCCGGAAATGACGATTTCAAATAGTTTATTCTAAACGTCAGTTTCAGTACATTATTAAAATACGTTTTACATCAATACAATATATAAATAATATAAAATAAAACTGAAAAAATACCGTGCCAGAGGTAGGAGCAAAGATTTATTCAATCATTCTTCTTCTGGCGATTCAGCTCCCTGTCTTCTGCATCCTCTAACACTAACAGCTACGACCTTCATGTCCTCAGGATTCACTGCAGGCTCGTTTAATGTTAGGTTTACGACAGCTGCATCCATGGCAAGACAAAAAAAAAGTCTGCCCAGGACAAGCTGAGATGAACATTTTATTTTAATGGTCTTATATGGAGAGAAATCTATGGAGAGAAATTAGACTCAGTCGGATTTGTGCGTGCGTAATTCTTTATTTGTGCGTAAATTAGGATTTGTGCATAAATTTGGAAATGTGCGTGATTTGTTACTCACATAATACGTTTTGTGTATAAGTTAAAAAAAAATAAAATGAAAAAAAATACAAAATGCAATTTACGTATGCACAATTTAAGATTACAACAGCTTGAAACTACTTACACACACACATCTTCAAAAAACACGCACGAATCCCTTGTTACGCACACACGAAGCCAAAGTTACGCACGGATCTACCGTGAGACTGTTTTCACGTCTCACAAATTTGTCCGTAAATGCTGCGTTTAGATCCCAGTGGAATGCTCGGTCATTAGACTTTTCCTATCAGCCTTCCCTTCTAAACGTATTTCCTTCAGTGGGTGTAGCAGGGCTTAAAAAAAATTTAAAGGAAAATAAAAATTATTAGAGAATATCACGTTCATTTTTTAAACGCTAAAATATATATTGAAAGTATGGTTTTAATATATATATTAGCGTTTAAAAGTGAACGTATATATATAAATATATATATATATAGATATATATATATATATATATATATATATATCTATATATATATATATATATATACATAATATATATATAATATATCATATATATATAATAAAAGTTGTTGTTTCTCTTTCGGCTTCTCCCATCAGGGGGTCGCCACAGCGAACGAGTCGCATGGGAAACTTGGCAATGTTTTACGCCGGATGCCCTTCCTGACGCAACCCTCTCAAGGCACTGGGCTTGGAGCCGGCACGGGGGTGGAGAGGGGAGCGGGGAGCAGCCCGGACTCGAGCCCTGGCTTCACAGAGGGAAGGCACCGCAAACCAGCACGAGCTAAACCGGCCCCCATATATATTAAAAGTATGCTTTTAATATATATATTAGCGTTTAAAAGTGAACGAATATATATAATACATATATTAAAAGTATGCTTTTAATATATATATTAGCATTTAAAAGTTAAAGTCATATTCTCAGATAATAATTTTTATTTTCCTTTAAAGTTTTTTTAAGCCCTGCTACACCCACTGAAGGAAATACGTTTAGAAGGGAAGGCTGATAGGAAAAGTCTAATGACCGAGCATTCCACTGGGATGTAAACGCAGCACTTACGGACAAATTTGTGAGACGTGAAAACAGTTTCACGGTAGATCCGTGCGTAACTTTGGCTTCGTGTGTGCGTAACAAGGGATTCGTGCGTGTTTTTTAAAGATGTGTGTGTGTAAGTAGTTTCAAGCTGTTGTAATCTTAAATTGTGCATACGTAAATTGCATTTTGTATTTTTTTTCATTTTATATTTTTTTAACTTATACACAAAACGTATTATGTGAGTAACAAATCACGCACAAATCCAAATTTATGCACAAATCCTAATTTATGCACGCACAAAGCAAGAATATGCATACACAAATCCTACGTTACGCACAAATCAAGAATTACGCACGCACAAATCCGATTGAGTCTAATTTCTCTACATAATATAGTATTAAGCATTTACTCTTTTATTTTGTTGTGTCGAATGTGAATAAACTGACATGAAAATGTCTTAACTTTATTCACAGATCTCGTGTGTGCACACATGCATCAGTAACTCTGTTTTTTTTATTAGTATCCATTCTGTTTCATTTAACCAAGGGACAAATAGTCACCTATGGTTCAGAAATGTGAGTAATGAAGTCATGAGGGTTTCTGTATTCTAGTAATTTAATTACCAACATTTTAACTGTAATTCGTCATGTTACTCTGTTACTGACAAAAGTAATTAAATTACAGTAATTCACTACTTGATCATTCATTACCCCCAACACTGTCTGTGGGAGTGTCTTGGCTGACACGTCTCTGCAGCATTGTGTTGCAGTCAGAAACTGTGGACCAGCTCTACACCCTCTTTAGGGGGCTGGAGGGTTTGTGGGAGTTCCTTCCTCCAGTCCAAATGTGTTTTGTGGATTTGTAGAAGCCGTTTGACTGCGTCCTGCGTGATGTCATGTGAAGGGTGCTCTGTGAGTTTGGGGTCCACTCAAGAGTGAGGAAAGATTGGAGCATGACAGAGCTCTCTGTGAGATCGACATGGATTGGAGCGGCTTCAGCTGTTATGAGGTGGGGTTAGAGGCTGGTCAGTAAAACACAGATTAGCCAAACATTCCTTTATTACAAATAAGTTCATTGTATAAAAAGGCATGCTTTAATTGAACCATAGTTTTAAAATATCTCTTAACAAACAGATGACGTGGAAAAAACATTTCACAACAACCATACAAGAAAAACCAAAACACCTGATACACCTAAAATATGGCTGATCCCAAGAACTTTCAATTTTGAAGACTTTAAAATTTAAATTTGTTTTTTGTTTGTTTGCTTTAATATTTATTTTTTGACTGCCATTTCTTGCTGCCTTTAAGCACTGAGCACATTATGCACGAGAGAGCTTTAGTTCTCTGTCTTTCAAAATAAGTCCTGAGAGCTTCTACTTTTCTTGTTAGGTGTTGGGATCCACTTGACTCCAATGGAAGTCTGCTTTCTAAAAGTCTATGAATGTCTTCCTCACTTGGCTTGGTTGTTGTAGCTGACGTAGGTGGTTTTTTGTGCTGACACTAAAAGAAAAAGAAACAAAATAAAAGAGCATGAGAGACAAATCAAGATGAACAATTCACAGGTCAAACCACTATTCTTACTATTTAATACATGAAGTTAGAATGGTTGCCATATATTTGTCTTTTTACTGGATATATGAAAATTAAAATAATATATACACAATTCACAATAAATTTGGGATATTGTGAAAAACCCATTGGATGTCATAAACACAGTGTTTGTTTCAATTCACAGATTTTTGTGATATGGAGGCAATCGTACTGGGGTGATAGACACACCTCACTGTGTGTTTTTCTCAAAATGGTCCGTGTACAGTGTCTCTTATTTATTGAAGTCAAAACCAAAACATTAGAAAGAGTCTTTTCAATGTTTAATCAATTCCAACATTCTGTGTGTATAAAAATATATATAAATGTATAATCTATGTATAAAAAAACAGCCACGAACACACAGCATTGCTTGACGGATGAGCAGCATCAGCTGGCCAGAGTGTGCCTTCAGGTTGGTAGTAGGCCGTCACATATTGAACGTGAATTTGGTGAGCCTCAAAGTGTCATTAGCAGACTTGGGTCAAGACACAGAACTTTTGTCAGAGTTTGTTACAGACCCAGGAGTGGAGCCCCGCCAGTGACAGACTCCAACTATGATCAGTACCTAAGGACCTCTGACCTTTATATTCCACACAGCTGCAGGTCCGTTTACCAGATGTTGCTTCCTGGCCAACTATAGACCAATTTCATACTTCCCCTTTATTTCAAAAATCCTAGAAAGAGTTGTAGTTAAGCAGCTTTACCGCCACCTACAGGACAATAGCCACTTTGAAGATTTTCCGTCAGGATTCAGACCACACCACAGCACTAAAACTGCACTAGTTAGAGTCTGTAGAATTAAGTTTAAAATCCTCTTGCTAACCTATAAGGCTTACATGGTATGGAGTTATTACATATCAGTTACTGTTACTGTTTACTGACATCATGAATAAATGTTTTCTGAAGATAATTAATCAGTAAAAGGCAATGGATTTTGTAACTTGACAATAATTTACCTGATCAGAACTGGATGAGAAAAGCTATGTAAAACTATCAAGTGAATTAACTCAGTAGGGATGGAATTATATAAGCTCGCTTCTTCCCAAGCAATAAATCAAGATCATGACTTTAGTTAATGATCACTATATTTAATTAAGCAAATGTGATTTTTTGTGTTTTTGTTCTGTTTTTTTTTATCTTTGCATTTCATCATTTCTGTAATGAGTTTGATAAATCTGTGTAAATGTTTTATTCTATTGACTACAATGCTTGAAATCAATCAATCAATCAATCAATCAATCAATCAATCAATCAATCAATCAATCAATCAATCAATCAGTAGCAAAGCACTGCAAAATTTTTAAAGATTGTGAATTTATTAAAGACTGCATGAAGAAGTGAACTAGGGAATGAGAAGTGGTGAGGAACATTTGTCCTGACAAGAAGCAGGAGTTTGCTCATGTTTGCCTGGAACACTGTGGTCCAGAGAATTTCATCCAATATTAACAGACAATTGGAGGCAAAAGGAGCAGAGATTGAGTGTTTTTCATTAGCCTGGGATGAAAGCACAGACATGTCCCACATTGCTCATTTTTATTGAGAGGAGTGTCTCAGAGAGGAATTTCTCTGTGTGCCCTGATGATGCTCCAGACCACCTGTAGATGGAGCTCATAGATGTAGGGCCAGTTTTTATCATTTAAGAAATGATATGCAGCCCCTCCTTATGTTTTACTTTCTTTTTTTAATTATACTCCATGTAGAAACCATACAGAAACTGTCTCATTTAGCTTCAGAATTGACAAACTGCCTCAACTTCATCTCACCACCACTTTTTCTTTTGGATTACGTGCTAAATTATGGTGACTACCAGTTAGAAACCCAAAACCCATGCAGGGAAAGTCAAGTAAAAGGAGTGAGACACAGTAACCTTACAGTGACAGACAGCAGTACTCACAAGCAGAATACTGATGTCATTAAATGTGGTTTATTAAACATAAGATCCATTTCCTTTAAGTCCCTCTTAGTCAATGAGTTAATTAATGATAACAAGTCAACTAGCTTTAAAGGAAACTTGGCTCCAACAGAATGACTATGTTAAGGCCAGTACACACCGGGACGAATTTTGAAATTCGCCTCGTGACTAAACAAAGGGCACCAATGAGAGTGTGCACACCGACGCGAAAAAACGCCACGCGTCAAAGCGTCAAAAAAAAAAAACGCCTCGGGTTCGTTTTTTTTTTTTTGACGCCTCGCGTCGGAATCTATTCGACCAACGAGAATGGCGCTTTTGCTCACGTGTCTGGAACTTCTGTGTCTTCAGTGCCGCAAAGAAATAATGACGGACATTCTAAAATATCCCCGAAAACGCTCATGATACATTTTCAGCTCTTGTACCAGTCGATAAAACTCACCATGTTCTTTTCTTCTCGTAACTATGGGATGTACCCAAAATCGGCGTCTTTTCCGGTGTCTTTCATCATTCAACAGAACAATAATTTCTTCATCATTGGAACTGGAGCTGGAGCTACTGGTGATTGAAATATTCATGTTGTCTTTGTATGATTCTGACAAGCGCGTAAATACTGGCTCTCTTCTTCTGAGTGAAAACCACCTTGTGTACAGGAGTATTTCTGTTTTACATTAAGCGCCATCTAATGTCAGGGAATGAAATTGCATGTTGGCTCGGCTCATCGTCAGCGAAAATCGCCTGGGTGTGAACACAAAAGACGTGGCGAAAAACGCTGGCGAATAACGCCAGGCGAATATTCGTCCCGGTGTGTACGGGCCTTTAGACTGAATAAAGCAACCCCCCACCAGTTATGCTAACTACCAGAAATCCAGCATTTCAGGGAAAGGAGGTGGTTTGGCAGTAATGTCACAGTCTAGCTCATTTGTCAGCACTAAAGTCACACATGTTTATAACTCATTTGAAAGTATCATATTGTCTATAAATCACCCAAACAGGAAGACTCAAAAACCTGTTTTATTCATAATTATTTATGCCCCCCCCCCGTACATATTCAGAAATTTTAACTGAGTTTCCAGGCTTCCTATCAACTATTGTAATATTGGAGGATTTTAATATTCATGTTGATGACCCAAGTGACTGTCTAGGAAATGCTTTTGCAGCTTTATTAGATGATGTTGGGTTCACCCACAGGGCTCAATTTTAGGGCCCATCCTGTTTATACTTTATATGCTACCCTTAGGAAACATAATCAGAAAACAGCATTGATGGGATCGGGACTGATGCCGTAGTATCGCGAGACCCAACGAGACGAGTGTGGTGAGTCAACTTGGCGGCACGTAAGCAGTTGTACAAACATTTTCAATCTTGTTTCAATATTCCGCCATATTAAATTAATCCGAGCAACTAACATAACTTGATAAGATTATTAAGCTTTTGTCAGCCTGGAGGACCTGGAGAAATTCATTGACGAGTGTTACAACACCTGCGTCATGGGGAAACCCAACACCAACACCCCCTCATCCAAGCGAGGATGACCTGAAGACTCTCCCGGGGCTGCCTCCTCTCCAGGCAGCGGCGTGAGCGACATCTTTGATTCAGTTGATAAAAAGCTCTCCAGCCTTGATTGCCGCCTTAATCTGCTGGAGATCCTCCACAAAGAATTTCAAGGCCTGCGAGAGTCTCTGGAATTCAGCCAGCAGCAGGTGCGGGAGCTCGCAGCGGAGAACCAGGCCCTCAGAGAGACCGTGAAGAACCTGGGCAACGACACCGCCCGTCTCTCAGAGGAGAACAGATCCATCAAGGAAACCCTCCTGGATCTTCAGTCAAGAAGCATGAGGGATAATCTAGTGATCTCTGGGATTCCAGAGGAGGCAGGAGAGGATCCGGAGGCCACGGTAAAGTCCTTCCTGGAGGCCCACCTGAAGCTCCCCAAGGAGGAGGTGCAGAAGATCTCTTTCCACAGGGTTCACCGCCTGGGAGGAAGAAGGTCCGACAACCAGCGCCCGCGTCCTATTGTCGCTAAGATTGAACATTATAAACAAAAGGAGCTGGTGAAGGGCCGCGGACGGGAGCTGAAAGGAACGCATTACAGCGTTAATGACCAGTTCCCGGCAGAAATCCTCCGTAGAAGGAAGATCCTGTTCCCGCTGAGGAGGAAGCATCTGACTGCCGGTTCTAGAGCGGTTGTGGCCGTTGATAAGTTATATGTCGACGGGCGGCTGTTCCGGGACCCGGAGATCACACCCTGGCTGTGCTGAAGGCTTTCAGATCCGCGCTGAGAACATCTGCGCTGCCCAGAAAAAACCTGCTAATCCCATTTCAATGAATGGGAAATCGGATCATCAATAATCCACACCTCCATCTCAGGAAAAGTCTTTTTCTTCACCTCAGTCCCACTCATGTTTCTGTTGTTGTTTTGTTGTTTTTGTTTTCTCTTTCTTCTCTTGTTTTCTGTCTTTTTCTTGGTCCCCCCCCTCCCCCTTCCTCATATGTAAATCACCGAAAAACAATGCATCCTCGGTAAGTATTTATTTACGCACTGAACGGGCGCGCGCGCACACGGACGTGCACAAGAGATCCCGCACACACACACCGACAAACTGCAAACACCTCACACAGGCTGTCATAGGACGCACGCAACACACAGCTCACATAGCCAGAAAACGTTCACGCGCACACATGCACAGCGCTTCTCTGTGCAGCGGGTTTGCAATGCGGGCACACGCATTTATGCAGTTATGAACAGTCTTAACATCGTTAGCTGGAATGTGCGTGGACTTGGCTCTGGGCCAAAGAGAATGAAAGTGTTAAATCACCTGAACAATGATATTAAAGAATTCTGATTTTGATATTGTTGCAATTTTAATAGAACAGTGAAAAAAACAAAAATTCGCAACATAACATGAATAGCAAATAAACAATGAATACTCTCATTAGAAACCTAAGTCCAGATGACAGCCCCTAAACCTACTACTATGATAGAATCTTCGAAGATGTCAATAGGAGAACCTTTATAGTTCAGCTTTCTGTGTGGTCTTCGTGCCACCCGCACCAAAAGTTCCTTGGTCTGGAAATGGTGAAAACAAACCAGGACATGCCATGGTCTGTCCGAATGCTCAGGTTTGGCAAGCGGTGTGCCCTTACTAGGTCTGGGGGAAACGTCAAAATGTCTGCACCAAGCACTTCAAAAAGTAGCTGTGAGAAGGAGAAGAAGGCCGTTGGCGTAGAGCCTTTGATGTCTTCAGGTAGCCCGACAATACATTACAGCAGCGGCTTCGTCCTTCAGCATCCACTAGCTTTGCCTTTAGCTTAGCATTGTCCAAGGTTAGAGAAGAGCGCTTGGACTGAATCTCAGCCACTTCAGCAGGGGTAGAGTTCGCTGCCCTTTTCAGTTGGACAATGCGTTCCATTTGATCATCGACAGAGGCTTGAACACGGATCAATTTAGCTTCATATCTGGTGTAGGTATCTTTAATCTCAGCCAGCAGCTCAGCTTTGGTTTCCGCTTGCTTAGCCATTAGCACCGCGGTGAAAACTCCAACACTACTCTTTTCCTGTTTTTCATCGTCTCTTCGGTCTTTTAGAGACATAGTCATGGTCAAATTTGCTCGTCGAGTTATGACGACAACACGCTACTGAGCGGGGTCAGATAATTAGGGATTTAACTTATGAAAGTTATAAAAGTTCAGGTGGGCAGACGCCTGCGTCTAATCACTCATCCGCCAAACCCAGAAGTCGGGAGCATGGCCTTTCTAAAGCGCTGCTGGCTCAGTGGGCAGTGCTCGAGAAGCGCGTGCTACAGGAAAACACTGTTGCCTTTGTAGGCACCATAACCATTCGGCCTGCAATAACCGTTTGGGGCCCTTTTGACTGAGGATAACGTCACACTACAGTAACCCCACTTGGACAAACAACGTAGTGTGGAGATCTGCTCGGGCTCTATATATTTCCATTCCACGTTTCCTTTTGTAACCTAAAGTTCTTTTAAGTTGTGTCTGACATTCTTTATAGTGTTTATAGAGAGATTTTGCCAAAACCCACTTTGTAAAAAGATCTGTGGCTGTTAGAATGAACCTGCTGCTCCACACAAGTGAACCGTGTCTCTGAGCAGAGCAGCTGGAGTCTCGTAGCTTCGTGTTCGCAGGCAGGGAAGGTGCTTTGTTATAGTGTGCGGTCCGGAGAAGAGTCCGAACCGCAGTCTGTTCGGCCGCAATGCACTTAATAATATTCGTAATAATAAAAGCATGTTTAGAAGATAATCTCGCTCTGTGTGGAAGCTCTGTTTGTTTACAACGGACCGCATAATATCTTCCACTATGTAGTGTCGTGATTTGTCCAGATGGACAGCCAATCACATAATGTGACGTCAGCACTAGTTGAAGGACCCCGAACGGCTGTTGCGGGCCGGATGGTTATGGTACCTACACCTTAGTGGGCTCGGATCCATCGGGCCGGAACTGAGGAGGCCCGCGGGGCAATCCGGGCCTCAATAAACACTCCAGTGGGCCGGAGTGGTTTTTTACCGGGGACTTGACGGTGGCAGGTAGCGACTTTCTGATGACAGGCAGAATTTGCGGTCAGTGTATTTGCATGTGCAGTGACATATGTATCAGAGGATGCTCGATTGGCCGTTCTGCATGTCAATCAAGTCCAGTTTTTCTCTGTGAGGATTTTGATTTGCAGAAGTATTTCTTTGACGTATTTCTTTATTTTTTTGTTTGTTTATCTATGCTGGCCTGCGATATACCCTCATGTCCTTGAAGACTGACCGGTCGATCGCGATTGATGTAATGAGTACCCCTGCCCTAAACACTCTGCTTTATGCTGGAATGCAAGCAAGCAGTGAAACCCAAAACAGCTGTCAAAAGCCAGATTGTATAACTTCAAAGTAACTCACCACTGGGCTCCATCCCCAGGCTCAGTTCTTTCTTAATTTCACCGTTGGGCCGCTCTGCTGCCAGATGCGATAGTTTGGTGGTCAAGGTGGCAGCAGTGACGATGGCCTTAAAGCTGCGCTTGCGTTTTGGAACATTTTGCTCAGGGTGGAAGATGATGGTGTAGACTTTAGGCATATAGAGCATTCCCAAAGAAACAGAAGCGCTGAGACCAAGGGAGATGGTCAATGTTGCTGTCTGGATGTACATCTGCACAAAAAAACAACAAAAAAACTTAAGGAGAAGGGGGGTAGTGAGAGGGGGCAGTCTATGGGAAATTCAGACAAAAGTAATGCCACCATCATGTTATGTAAGTAATGTCAATATCACCTCCTCTACATGAATGACATCAAGCTATATGCTAAGAGCCAGCATGACATTGACTCCCTGATCCACACCACCAGGATCTACAGTACAGATCCAGACTGATAGGATGGTAATGGTGAACCAACCAGACATTGTAGTGGTGGACAAAGAACAGAGGAAAGCCATTGTGGTGGATGTGGCAGTGCCAAGCGATGGGAACATCAGGAAGAAGGAACATGAGAAACTGGAGAAATACCAGGGACTCAGAGAAGAACTGGAGAAAGCCTAGAAAGTGAAGGTGACAGTGGTGCCTGTGGCAATTGGAGCACTCGGGGCAGTAACCCCCAAGCTGGAGGAGTGGCTACAACAGATACCTGGAAAGATCTCAGACCTCTCAGTCCAGAAAAGCGCAGTGCTAGGAACAGCTAAGATACTGTGCAGAACCCTCAAGCTCCAAGGCCTCTGGTAGAGGACCCGAGCTTGAGTGAGAAACCACCCACGGAAGGGTGAAAGGGGCAAGTATATATATCCACACCACCAGGATCTGCAGTACTGACATTGGGATGTCATTTGGGCTCGAGAAATGCAGCCGGATGGTGACAAAGAGAGGCAAGGTAGTCCACACAGGAGGGGTCTCACTCCTAGAAAGAACAATAACAGACATTGAGGACAGTTACAAGTACCTTGGAATTCCGCTGGCAAATGGCAACCTGGAACAGACAACAAGGAAAGCTGCAACAGCTAAATACCTCCAATGAGTAAGGCAAGTCCTGAGAAGCCAGCTCAATGGATAGAAGAAGACCCGGGCAATGAACAGCTAGCTACCCACTGCCAGAGATACAGACAACTGATGTTAAGACACGAAAGCTCCTCACCATGCATGGAGGGTTTCATCCCAAATCCAGCACCCTGAGACTGTATGCTAGCTGCAAGGAAGGAGCCTAAGGACTAGTGAGCGTGGAGGCCACTATGCAGGATGAAACATCCAAGATGCATGAATACATCAAGCTCAAGGCCCCGACTGACAGTGTACTCGTTGAATGTCTCAGGCAATGGAGAGCAGAGGATGCAGTGCTGGAGGACAAATCGTCATTGGTGGACAACCCCCTGCATTGGATGTACCACCGGACCATAACTTAAGCGGCTGATATCAAGACGTCCTACCAATGGCTAGAAAGGGCTGGCCTACAGGACAGCACTGAAGCACTTATCCTGGCAGCTCAGGAACAAGTCCTGAGCACCAGAGCAATAGAGGCTCAGATCTACCACACCAGACTAGACCCAAGGTGTAGATCTACCACACCAGACAAGACCCAAGGTGTAGACCAGGGGTCGGGAACCTTTTTGGCCGAGAGAGCCATAAACGCCACATATTTTTAAATGTAATTTAGAAAGAGCCATACAATAATGTAGCGTCCCTGTCCCACACTGAGGCACGGAGACTTAACCTCTTTTAAGGTTATTTATTCTGGTTACTGCAGACCGCAGCAAACGCCGTACAACTAATTCAGTAACTCCTGAATCTCTCCCGCCGAGACGAGAGCTCTTCTCCCAACTTTATATTCCTCTGCTCCCGCTCCAGTCCTCCCATTTCCCTTATTCGGCCCATAGCTGAACCCCATTGGTCCAAACTACCTAACAACAGGCTGAGCGACAGAACTGAGAGCCAATCAGATCTCTGCTTGATGCGTTTGCTGAACTCCAGAACTTTTAACGCGGCCCAACAGCGGACCCAACTCAGTCCGCTACAATATGTTTAAAACTAAAAATACAAGTGAATGTGAGCATTTGATGTAATTTCAACATTTTTAAAGTACAATAAGTCTGTGGATTCTTTTTAATAACATGGTTATGCTGTTACTAATAAATGCTGAGTATTTCTCGTGGTGGTTCTGCTGATGGTCTAGTCTGGTTGATACGTGGTGAGTTTCTGCTTCATGCAGACGTTCAGACTTTAAACGTGATCGTAGGTCTGAATGTTCTGGAGATGTGAGGAAGACTCACATGCAGACGTGGAGACAAACACACACTCACACACTGCAGGGAGTGACGGGCAGCGGGTTTCACGTTATTACAATCCCTGTGCGATTCACCTGCTGCCTGTGAGGAAGAAAGCAGAGGGTGGGGGGGCACCCCCACCCTCTGCTTTCTTCCTCACAGGCAGCAGGTGAATCGCACAGGATTGTAATAACGTGAAACCCGCTGCCGTCACTCCCTGCAGTGTGTGAGTGTGTGTTTGTCTCCACGTCTGCATGTGAGTCTTCCTCACATCTCCAGAACATTCAGACCTACGATCACGTTTAAAGTCTGAACGTCTGCATGAAGCAGAAACTCACCACGTATCAACCAGACTAGACCATCAGCAGAACCACCACGAGAAATACTCAGCATTTATTAGTAACAGCATAACCATGTTATTAAAAAGAAATCCACAGACTTATTGTACTTTAAAAATGTTGAAATTACATCAAATGCTCACATTCACTTGTATTTTTAGTTTTAAACATATTGTAGCGGACTGAGTTGGGTCCGCTGTTGGGCCGCGTTAAAAGTTCTGGAGTTCAGCAAACGCATCAAGCAGAGATCTGATTGGCTCTCAGTTCTGTCGCTCAGCCTGTTGTTAGGTAGTTTGGACCAATGGGGTTCAGCTATGGGCCGAATAAGGGAAATGGGAGGACTGGAGCGGGAGCAGAGGAATATAAAGTTGGGAGAAGAGCTCTCGTCTCGGCGGGAGAGATTCAGGAGTTACTGAATTAGTTGTACGGCGTTTGCTGCGGTCTGCAGTAACCAGAATAAATAACCTTAAAAGAGGTTAAGTCTCCGTGCCTCAGTGTGGGACAGGGACGCTACATTATTGTATGGCTCTTTCTAAATTACATTTAAAAATATGTGGCGTTTATGGCTCTCTCGGCCAAAAAGGTTCCCGACCCCTGGTCTACACCTTGGGTCTTGTCTGGTGTGGTAGATCTACACCTTGGGTCTAGTCTGGTGTGGTAGATCTGAGCCTCTATTGCTCTGGTGCTCAGGACTTGTTCCTGAGCTGCCAGGATAAGTGCTTCAGTGCTGTCCTGTAGGCCAGCCCTTTCTAGCCATTGGTAGGACGTCTTGATATCAGCCGCTTAAGTTATGGTCCGGTGGTACATCCAATGCAGGGGGTTGTCCACCAATGACGATTTGTCCTCCAGCACTGCATCCTCTGCTCTCCATTGCCTGAGACATTCAACGAGTACACTGTCAGTCGGGGCCTTGAGCTTGATGTATTCATGCATCTTGGATGTTTCATCCTGCATAGTGGCCTCCACGCTCACTAGTCCTTAGGCTCCTTCCTTGCAGCTAGCATACAGTCTCAGGGTGCTGGATTTGGGATGAAACCCTCCATGCATGGTGAGGAGCTTTCGTGTCTTAACATCAGTTGTCTGTATCTCTGGCAGTGGGTAGCTAGCTGTTCATTGCCCGGGTCTTCTTCTATCCATTGAGCTGGCTTCTCAGGACTTGCCTTACTCATTGGAGGTATTTAGCTGTTGCAGCTTTCCTTGTTGTCTGTTCCAGGTTGCCATTTGCCAGCGGAATTCCAAGGTACTTGTAACTGTCCTCAATGTCTGTTATTGTTCTTTCTAGGAGTGAGACCCCTCCTGTGTGGACTACCTTGCCTCTCTTTGTCACCATCCGGCTGCATTTCTCGAGCCCAAATGACATCCCAATGTCAGTACTGCAGATCCTGGGGTGTGGATATATATACTTGCCCCTTTCACCCTTCCGTGGGTGGTTTCTCACTCAAGCTCGGGTCCTCTACCAGAGGCCTTGGAGCTTGAGGGTTCTGCACAGTATCTTAGCTGTTCCTAGCACTGCGCTTTTCTGGACTGAGAGGTCTGAGATCTTTCCAGGTATCTGTTGTAGCCACTCCTCCAGCTTGGGGGTTACTGCCCCGAGTGCTCCAATTGCCACAGGCACCACTGTCACCTTCACTTTCTAGGCTTTCTCCAGTTCTTCTTGAGTCCCTGGTATTTCTCCAGTTTCTCATGTTCCTTCTTCCTGATGTTCCCATCGCTTGGCACTGCCACATCCACCACAATGGCTTTCCTCTGTTCTTTGTCCACCACTACAATGTCTGGTTGGTTCACCATTACCATCCTATCAGTCTGGATCTGTACTGTAGATCCTGGTGGTGTGGATCAGGGAGTCAATGTCATGCTGGCTCTTAGCATATAGCTTGATGTCATTCATGTAGAGGAGGTGATATTGACATTACTTACATACATGATGGTGGCATTACTTTTGTCTGAATTTCCCATAGACTGCCCCCTCTCACTACCCCCCTTCTCCTTAAGTTTTTTTGTTGTTTTTTTGTGCAGATGTACATCCAGACAGCAACATTGACCATCTCCCTTGGTCTCAGCGCTTCTGTTTCTTTGGGAATGCTCTATATGCCTAAAGTCTACACCATCATCTTCCACCCTGAGCAAAATGTTCCAAAACGCAAGCGCAGCTTTAAAGCCATCGTCACTGCTGCCACCTTGACCACCAAACTATCACATCTGGCAGCAGAGCGGCCCAACGGTGAAATTAAGAAAGAACTGAGCCTGGGGATGGAGCCCAGTGGTGAGTTACTTTGAAGTTATACAATCTGGCTTTTGACAGCTGTTTTGGGTTTCACTGCTTGCTTGCATTCCAGCATAAAGCAGAGTGTTTAGGGCAGGGGTACTCATTACATCAATCGCGATCGACCGGTCAATCTTCAAGGACATGAGGGTATATCGCAGGCCAGCAAAGATAAACAAACAAAAAAATAAAGAAATACGTCAAAGAAATACTTCTGCGAATCAAAATCCTCACAGAGAAAAACTGGACTTGATTGACATGCAGAACGGCCAATCGAGCATCCTCTGATACATATGTCACTGCACATGCAAATACACTGACCGCAAATCTGCCTGTCATCAGAAAGTCGCTACCTGCCACCGTCAAGTCCCCGGTAAAAAACCACTCCGGCCCACTGGAGTGTTTATTGAGGCCCGGATTGCCCCGCGGGCCTCCCAGTTCCGGCCCGATGGATCCGAGCCCACTAAGGTGTAGGTACCATAACCATCCGGCCCGCAACAGCCGTTCGGGGTCCTCCAACTAGTGCTGACGTCACATTATGTGATTGGCTGTCCATCTGGACAAATCACGACACTACATAGTGGAAGATATTATGCGGTCCGTTGTAAACAAACAGAGCTTCCACACAGAGCGAGATTATCTTCTAAACATGCTTTTATTATTACGAATATTATTAAGTGCATTGCGGCCGAACAGACTGCGGTTCGGACTCTTCTCCGGACCGCACACTATAACAAGCACCTTCCCTGCCTGCGAACACGAAGCTACGAGACTCCAGCTGCTCTGCTCAGAGACACGGTTCACTTGTGTGGAGCAGCAGGTTCATTCTAACAGCCACAGATCTTTTTACAAAGTGGGTTTTGGCAAAATCTCTCTATAAACACATAAAGAATGTCAGACACAACTTAAAAGAACTTTAGGTTACAAAAGGAAACGTGGAATGGAAATATATAGAGCCCGAGCAGATCTCCACACTACGTTGTTTGTCCAAGTGGGGTTACTGTAGTGTGACGTTATCCTCAGTCAAAAGGGCCCCAAACGGTTATTGCAGGCCGAATGGTTATGGTGCCTACAAAAGCAACAGTGTTTTCCTGTAGCACGCGCTTCTCGAGCACTGCCCACTGAGCCAGCAGCGCTTTAGAAAGGCCATGCTCCCGACTTCTGGGTTTGGCGGATGAGTGATTAGACGCAGGCGTCTGCCCACCTGAACTTTTATAACTTTCATAAGTTAAATCCCTAATTATCTGACCCCGCTCAGTAGCGTGTTGTCGTCATAACTCACGAGCAATTGGACCATGACT